>JAJEKV010000077.1:3547384-3908532 GCA_021234155.1 Isoetes taiwanensis | reverse complement strand
CGCGCTACGTATTGCTATCCAAGAACATGCAGATTAAGATCCAGGAAAAGGGCTGCTGGACCATTTTAGATGCTTTCACTCCAAACATACTACATGTTGTTTTGATGAGGCCTGTAGCATATGCATTGACCATACGATCATTCCTTTTGGAAACTTCATTACTGCAAAGGAAGCTCTGCACAAGTATCTAAGTGACAAAGTAATTATCAAGATTCAAACTTTTTTATGTCTTTTCTTCACATATAGGTCTTATATCAAGGCTTTGTGGTTCTGTTTCACTCAAATCAAGCTCATAACAAACAAAACATGTACACTGCATTATATCATTCAATGCCTATGCGAATCCTCTATTATAAAAAGAATGACACTTCACAATATTATAATGCCGAAAATAAAGGAGAAGAGTTGAAAGTGCATAGATACTAATGAGATATTTATCTACATGTTAACTTCTCCCTGGGCATACACATTTGAGCCCAAAGAGTAACAACCAAAGACCCGCAAGCAATCCGCATATTAGCTTCTTATCCCGTGGTTCTGTTTGTTTAAGCAAACCCAGATATTTGCCGGTCCCTATCCATATTAGAAGCAAAGAGGTTGGGTAAATCATAAATCCTAGAAAGCATGTGCCCCGGTTAAACCTCGTAGTTATGGTATGCCCACCAGAGCTTATCTGCCTAAATTGCCTCACTCGTGAGTTCTTCACCCATCCAATCCATTCGGATCATTTTGTTTGGTTAATGGATTAAAACGACTTCCACTCATCAGAGCGATAAAGACCGGGTAAAACCTCATCTCGGGATCTTCGAAAAACCGAGACCCAACGGCCATCCAAAAACCTTAGGTGATGTCGGAATGGTTCGACAACCTCATGTCGGCATAGCACTACGTCGCTTGTTCTGTATACACCAAAAAAGATCTAAACTTTCTTTTTTGTTTGTTTTGGATCCGTCAGCTTCATCTAGTCCCAGCCATCCAAATGTTTTGGATTGTATACCGGGATTAACACTTACACTAAAACTTTTGCAATATAGGATATGGGCTTTGAACAAATCATCACGGTACTAGAAGGTTATATTGGGATTTTTATGTGTTGCGCGGTACGGAATTCATATTAAATTGACATTTTTAAAGTTGGCCACTTCATTAAGACTTAATGCTTGATCTATTATTCTAATCTTGTAGCTTTCTATATCGATAAATTAAGGATATTTTCATCTTTGTATCTAAATCATATATGTGATGTTTGACTCAATCAACTTCTAAGATGCTAAGAATCACCTTCTTATCCTCATTATACGTTGGTGATAGCCATACCGACGCGGGGTTTTTCCCACTTGGAAACCAAGCTGGTTACCGTGAATTTTGAGTCTTTATAACAACAATGGATTCTCTTGCTCCAACCAACATCTAGGACAATAATGAGATCTAGGAAAGGTGAATTTATGTTAACATAATCATATATGTATAACACCCAATTCTTGCAACTAATGAAGATTATCGGTTCCTATCTAATTTCATTTGATCTTTATTTAGGGGATATAGATATTGAATAAGCTACAAATTAAAAGAAATATACACACTTTGGATTGTAAAGATGAAGGCTATCCCTCCAAGGACATCTACAAGTACTCACAAAACAAACAAGCTTAGGGACGCAGGAAATGCCTGTAGTCCCTTTAGCGATGCAGGCCATGATAGAAAACCTGAGTAAGGATCGAAGAGCCTCTATTACCCAGAGGCTAAGGCCAGCCAACATCTGCTTAGTTCCAAACTCGCGGAAATTGGATCTACCATAAGTTCCGTAGTTTTCCTTCCTTAACGGATTGTTGGACGTAATGGTGTCTCCAAGCCTCTCTTTAGGTAATGGATTTGTTAGCCGTTTTCCTTTTTCTTTTGAACGAAAATGATAGCAAAATGGATTTGGACAAAATATGTGGACTTTAATTGAATCAATATGGAAATCACAACATTGATAAGGGATGCCTTAATTTGGGTGTGCATAGGCCAACACCGCAATGCTTATATAATCTCCATCACCTTCCTTCCTTATTCATTGTACCTGCAACCAATGGTTTTGAGCCTCGATTAGGGGCACACCATAGATCGATAGCCTAACCCCCTAAAGATCCACGGGTTTGAGCCAAGGCCTCCCAAGAACAATTCTTTAACGACACAAAGGGAGTCGAATCCTTCCAAGCCTGGCCACGTAAATGCTTAGTTATAAAAGAATTTGTATTAGTACCTAAACATTAATGAGTGACCTTCTACATTATTTGGCATAGATTTCCAACTTTCCTATTCCTCTCATGTGTGGTTTATTTGTGTGTAGGGAAACAGCTACTTTACAAGAATTTGGAATTCTATATTTTATGGATATTATGGAGGTGAATTAAATTCGTCCACAAAGACCAAAAAGCACTGAATAATATATTCTTTCGCAGTATTGTACATGAACCTTACACCAATATAGTAAAATATATGGTTCAATCTAAATTGAATGAATGGGAATTTCATACACCACAAAAATGATTCTCCAAATATGTTCACATGAATATCCGCTATATATAACCTGTTTGAAAAGCCACAATGCTCTATGAGACGGACAAATCATCAAGAACCTAATATCTAGAATGATGGACTTCCATGTCCATTTCATTCATACAAATTATATTCTTGTTTTATACCCGTAAGTATTGAGGCATTACACACGCTATTTGTTGCGTTAATCATAAACAGCTTAGCATATTCACCACGCCTTAAAGCACCATTGATTAGCATTCATAGCAACCAATAACCGCTAATCTTATTCCAATATTCTTACAAAGACACATAATTCGGGGAAGCGCATCCTCGCCAAAATCGAGCTCAAAAAATTCATTCCCGCCAAAATCTTCTTCTTTGCCACCTAGTTGGGATTTCTTCCATTTTTCATATGCCTTTATTGCATCTATGCTTCAAAATTGAGGTTTACTGGATTTCAAGCTTCTAAACATCGACATTTTATATTTATCTTTCTTGATTGAGCATTTTGCCATGTAGTTAAAGTACCATTGATTAGCAGCATGTCCATATAAACCAACTTCTAAAAAAAATGATTAGTTTCCAAGGAGGCAAATGAATACTTGCGGATGGACAATGGTCCTATGCCATTGATGCAAGAGGAAGGAAGGAAGGAGTTGTCTTCTACCGCGAAAGCCCATCTACCATGGGACCCAATATAATTTCAAAGCAGTTCAAGTTACCCGATTAAAACCCCCTTATGAGGGGAAACCCTGCCAGCGAACAAATACCGCCGGGCAAACCGTAATAAATATACATATACACATGAATCTCAAGACCTCGTGTAGGCCAGGCTTATCGAAAATGGTGAGTCCATTGCATCCGCAACCTCCCCGAGGTAGGAGCCATGACTAACCGGCTACAGAGAATCGAAAGTGAGCTCCGCAAGCGGGCGCATCAGGTCGCACTCAAGAGTGGGCGCAGAGCGCAGCCCGATCTCGACTCATATCGGACAGCCTCGAAGGCATGGCTTTCATCCTCAACAACCCCCGCAACACCGACAAAGTTCGCTCGCACTCCGCCCAATCCACCGCACCTCGAGCCGAAGATGTGGTGGGCCCCCTCGTCGAATGACGCTGGCGATCCCGCCTTCTTCATGGGGCAAACCCGCGAACGCGTAGAGCTGTGGGCTCAACCGTGGTGGGGTTTATGTGATGTTTGTAGCGCCACCACCGCCTGAGCATTGTGGTCCCGTGAGTTTCCTTTCGTAGAAACAAAGAGTCCGCTACCCTCTCGCAAAATTTATCCCTACCGGTGTTCCTCGATGCACCTGGACGCACCTATGTGCCTCTTCACGCTCCAACGTACCTAATCGGGCTCTCTTTGTCCTTCCAACAAGCCCCGAAGTCGCTATGGCTCATATCGCCACAGCGTGCTGCGCGGGAGCCGAGCGTCGGCCATGGCCACCTCTGAAATGCTCAGCCGTGTCTATCGAGGCCGCATGCTGCAGGGGCATGAATCCTGTCTCCCAAACAAGATCTGATATGGAACTGAGGGCTTGACCCCTCGAGTGCCCAAACAGCCGCACCGGTGACCCCAAATATGCCAGCCTCGCCCTGCGGACTATTGTTTTTATCAAGGCATATCGCCTTTCAACCCGCGGCCACCCGGCTAATGGATGTCCCAATACATTGAGGGATCTAAATTCCACCGTGTACTTTGTAGTCGATGTGACCTCTAACATCACTGAAGGGTGAGCCGAGAGTTTTATTGACGTGGAGGAGGATAAGTGATAACCACCTTAGTCTTAGTCGTGCTTCACGCATGTCCGGTAATCATAAAATGTGTGTCCAGCATCTAGGTGTGCCTCAGATGCCCTCTCGTGTATGGGCCAAGATATGTCCACATCATCCCGCATAGATGAGTCAGCCGGATGACCCGTGCAAGAGCTGACCATCCCTATCGACAGTTTTTCAAGCCTAACCGGGTCAATGTAAAGTCCCAAGAGGTGGGTGAGAGGACAATCCCTTTGCCTTAACTCAATGTCAGCTGACAATGACTGCCCTTCCTACATGCCTCAGATACAGATAGCCTGGTATTAATCGCTGCTCTCATAGATTCAATAAAGGGAGCCCCGATGGTGCAATTCGCCACAACTTTTCCCTTGGTACCGTGGTCAGAAAGCTTTTATGAAGTCCACAAAACAAAGAGAGTCCTCCCCGACCTGCCTCACTGGCTTCCCACTGTGGCCCCGAGGTGGAAGATGTGATCAATGGTCAAATGTTCTGTGGCCTGAAGCCCGGCTCGGGTAAGTGCCTCCCCGGGATTTTCCTCACCCTGCATGTTTCCTGGTACACTGATTCGAGGAGAATGCCCACCAACAGTTTTGGCAAACACTGAGCTGACCATGATGGTTCAGGTTCGGCTGGACAGTGTGTCCTGCTTTGTAGATCGGAACAATCCGCCTGTGGTCCATGACCGAGGAAAGTCCTGAAAGGCCCTGGGTTAGGAACAGTGCAGCAAGGGACGGGGCACCATGGGCTGTTTTTTCCCACTTTGAGGCAACCCGCTAAGCAGGCCGCTCCTAAGTCTGTTACATTATCCCATTAGCCGCCGCGTTCTCTTCACATCTTCTTCGCGGACTGCCGCGGGCCATAAGCGCGGGGCACATCCGTCCGGTACCATGGATCATAAAGTCGCTGCGTGTACCGCCCCATTGCCCGCCGTGATGCGCCCCATAGGTCGCGGCCGCCTTTGAGTACCATGTCGTAAAGTTCCTGCGGGTGTCTAGTAGGCCTAATGATTTCTTCTTGCTCTTTCTGCCGCACTCGCCTTGTTTCCTTGAGCAGCGCTTGATGGTCGGTGGCTCGAAGCTCGCTGCGGTCCCCACCACTCATGAGGTCGCTGAGGCTATGCCTTACACTCAAAGATCAAACCATCTCTGCTACGCAGTGCTAAGCGCGCCTCGATTCTTCTCTCGGGTGGCGGGGGGAGGTCTCCCAAAGTACCGGCTCGCCTCGTTTCCAGGGAGCCTGCAAACCGCTGGTTCCAGCTGGCTTCTTCCAGCTGCAGGGCCTCAAGCAGAATCAAGTTCTGGAGGCTCTCTCAAGGAAAGATGTCACAACCTTCCCGGCCATAATCAAGTGCAACCGAGGCCTGGGCAAGCCCACTCAGGGGGCCGTGAGGAGTTCCCGGCTGTGCCAGCCACATGTAACTGGAAGCCCAGCCCTCGGGTTCCTCGACCGCCCGCGGCCGACGCGGAAAATTGCCGGGACAAGGTGGACATCCCGTGTACCACTATAATGATAATCCACTCCACACCGAATCATTACCGTTATTGTCCTCGTCAAGTAGGCAAAAATTGCGGAAGAGGGCCATCAGGGTAGGCCATCGTGATCGATCACAAAAAGTATACAGTAATATCTCCCTTCTCAAGCACGTAAAAGTATTAAGGGTGTTGCTTTAGAGGACCTTCTTCAAAAGGTTTTGTCTCCTTCTTTTTATGGAGGTTCGAAGTCTCCGTACTGCTCGAATACGCGCACCCAACAAATCATAAGATATTTGATTACAAATACAAGCATATCGAAAGTGTGACCGAACGCTTCTTTGCCGTGATTCGGCATCTCCAAAATGACATATTGTGAGTCGTGAGAATGCTCCTGAATCCTGCGTGTTGGACGCATGTGACAAGTGCGCATTTTAGGCGTTCCGCTGCTATAACTGGTGGTATTAGATTCACTAGTTTATGTTTCTGGTGCTGCTGCTGGCAAACAGCAGACCGCCTTTTCTTCAAGTATAAAGACAAATACCAGTGGGTTCTGTGGGATTTACCGCAATTCATACATCATCATTCTTGACCGTGAGATCATACGTCCCCTAAAACAATATAAAGGGCTTACATATCGCTATATATGTAAACACACCTTTACGTGTGGGACACGCCATCTTTTTCCCATCTAGGCCCATGAATTTCGTAATAAATCTCTACCACATTGAGATGTAGAAGATGATTGCGGACGTTTCCAAAGACAAAAGATACTCGGCCCTATTCGCGATATCAGACAAGCTTCGCCACCGCATTAACGCCAGCACCTCGGATCGACGCGGTACTGACATTGTGAAATGCGTACCTTGGGCAAAACCCGTGAGTTAACGTGCACATTTACCCATGTGCACATTTCTATCTAGTGCACATTTTCCCATGACACCTTCGCTTATGCCAAGTGGCCATACCTGCGTAATGAATACTCTTCCCACGGCACATTACAATCCTTTTCCATGTGGGCATTACTATTTTGCCAATTCAGCCCATTGAAGGGTGGATGCTCCCATTCCCATCCCACATGCCTAAAGGGGATAATTGAACCCTAGCCAACCCCTGAGCCCATTTAAGAAGGGAACCCAACCCGCCCATTCTTTCAAGCTTCTAGGGTTTTAGAGCCTCGCTTTTGACCCGCCTGTGGGTCAAAACCGCATCCCACTGCTTGAACGAATTGCCCCATTAGTTTTCCCTTGATTCAGGCCAGCAGATGGCTCTAATCCCTCGTGTCGTGAGGAGGAACTTCACACTTAACAGCTCAAACCACCCCTTGGTCACAAATCAAGAGGTTTAGCCTATTAAATTGCCCGCAGCTTTTTTCCCTCTAGATCCCAGATACCTACTCTAACGAAGAACCTATCCCCTAAGGATATAGGATTAGATCTGTTCCTTTTAGTTCTTTTCCTGTGATGTATATGGATGATGCATTCCCATGAACCTTGTATCGTAAGGGGGTAGACCCAAAGCTTCTGCAGTAGATGCTCGATTAGCTCTATGCTACACATCATATAGATTCACTGCACAAGAGCCACACCTGGTTGGGGTGAAGGGGCCAGACCGGGCGAATGTATGAGGTTCGTGTCCTCCGACTTTGAACGATCCTCCTGCGTGTAAGGCCTACCAGTGGATCATTGTGACTAGGTTTGGCTGGCTTACCACCGAGTGTGGTAAGGCACGCTCCAACAACGTATGGAAATCGTGGTACATTTTCCAAGCCTGGCTGAAGGCAGTGGGTTCCCCTTAGTCACCCTGGGTCAAAGATGTAGACCTCTCTGGAGGGAGGGATCCCACTTCCCATCTGAATCGGGAGATGCAACCCAAAGACAGGCCTGCTGGGCCGTCCCAACACCCTTTCAAATTTACTCCCAGGAAGCATGAGGGATTAACCTCATGGTTATAAGCTTTATGCTACCAAATCCATTGCCATGAATTGCCTACTAATCCCCGAGACCCAAGCCGCCATCCCTTTAGCTCCAAGCTCTGGGTAGGATTTCCCCATATGTATCAGGTCGATCTTTCTCTATGATGTGGATACACCCTTCGAGGTGGATACGTGGATGATATTGTATACCTATTACGTATGTTTACGCCGCTACTTCAGGTAGGCCTCGAGGGAGACGGGTAAATGACCCCTTCACTTTCCCACCGGAACCCGCTACTACCGCAAAGGTTATGTGGAGGGCCCCGATTCCGCGATGGAGTCGGGTATGGGGATGAACTTGTATTTCGTATACGGGAGTGCACCCTGGCACCGAGTAGGGGACGCCACAAGGGTATCGAGCAATGTTCTGGAGACCAAGAGCAAAGACCGCCATGCTCCCAAAAAGAGGGTAATTAACTTTGATGGGATTCTAAAACCCTCGGGAAATGTTTTTCTCAAAACCTCAAAAATGGGGAAATTTTTCTCATTTTGTAGTATATGCTAACCCCCAAAAATGGGGAAATTTTTTTCTCAAACCCTCGGTTGAGAAATTTTTTTTTTCATTTTTGTAGTATATGCTGCTAATAATAAAGCTAAAGGAATAAAAACATAAAAGATAAAAACTAGTGAGCCAAATAGGATTGTCTCACGTATCGCGCCAGACAGGAAACCCCATTTTCAGCCTAATAATCAACTTAAAGTGAATAAAAAATATAAAAGATTAAAAAAAATTAGTGAGCCAAATAGATTTTCAGCCTAATGAAATTCATTTTCACCGGCGTACAATTAGTGAGCCAAATAGGGATTGTCTCACCATCGCCGCCAGACAGATAATGGAAATCTCATTTTTTCAATAACGCTTAAAGTGAATAAAACATAAAAAAGAAAAATTAGTGAGCCAAATAGATTGTCTCAACACGCCGTGACGTATAATGGAAATTCATTTTCACTGTGTGAGCCAAATAGATTGTCTCACGATCATAATGGAAATCATTTTCACCGCCAATGTCTCAATGTGAGAGCTAAATAGGATTGTCTCTCACGATCGCCAGACAGATATAATGGAAATCTCATTTTCAGCCTGTGGTGAGACATTGCTTCCAAAACACCTTGAAAAGTCGTGGGTTAATTCAATTTTAGCCTAGTTGAGAGACATTGCTTCCAAAACACCTTGAAAAGTCGTGAGTTAATTCAATTTTAGCCTAGAATTAATAGATTAGTCTAGCTTTTCAATCCATTTGAACCCCATCTTAAAATAATTCCCACAAAGAAGCGGAATTGAACCTCCCACCCACAGGATTGAACCCCCAACCCCCGTGCCAACCACTGAGGGCATCGCTTTGTTTGAATTATAATTTTAATTAGATTTTAAGCTTTAATAATGTTAGATAATATTAATGGCTAAGCCTTAGACTTAGAACCAAGACCCTTAAGCTAGATAGAGACAGCATCTTGATAGACACCAAGACCTGGACGATTATGATGCGCACCAAAATGCACCCCACGACTTCCCTCGACAAGGCTTAAATGCCAGAGGCCAAGGAGGCAAGGGAAACAAGAAGAGGAGAGGGCGTAATCCAGAGCCGGAGGCCAAGGGTCAAGAAGCAGCCAGAGCGTAGTTGGTCCAACATTTTGAAGACCAACAAACCGCGCAAGAAAGACACCTCAAGAGAGTAACACTAATGAAGAAGGACATGCAAATTGCCGCCTACATCAAAGCCGAAAGCATTATTAATTTCAAATGATAAAATTTTGTTTAATACAAAGTGTTTTAGAGTAAATTATAAGTGTATAAAGCTACTTAATTAAGTAGAGTTAGTAAGTTTTAGCTTTGTTTTAGTTTCTAAATCAGCATATCCCAGGCCATTTCGGATGTTCACACGCCGCCAGACGTAAAATGAAAAGTTCATTATTGGTCCGGGCGAACGCGGTGAGACCATGTCCGGAGACCATGCCCCAAAAGTGCCCAAAATCGCCCAAATCAATTAAATAAGGGTCAATTCTCGCCAACTCGATGAGTCCAAGAGAATTAGACCCTTATATCACCCAAATTGGGACAAGTTTAACCCATTTAGTTAATGTTCACACGCCTACCAGACGTAAAAATGAAAAGTTCATTATCTACCCGGGCGCAATGTGTGAGACCTCCAAACTTTGAACCTCCATAACTTGAGCTACGAGCTTCAAATCGCCTCAAATTTGTTGCAATAGGACCGCTAGATAGCCTAGAATCCATTTATGACCTCAAATTAGGCTAGAAATGTCAAACCTTAGCTCAAAATGACCAAAATTGCTCAAACCCTTGAATTGTTTTCCCCAAACTGTGGTCTGGCCGGGTTCAGAATAGAAGCATATCCCATTAGTACCGCAAGTATTGTTTCTCGCCTCAAGCTGATGCCTTACTCCTAGATAGATATGCTCAAGAACACCCCTTTGTTATAGTCATCTAGACCTCAAAGATAGCAAATCCTAAGTCCAACTGCTCAGACATCACCTCTCAATGCCATGCCCACCTTCCTTTCCTTCCTTCCTTCCTTCCTTCCTTCCTTCCTTCCTTCTAATAGAGTTTGACTTATATAGTCCCCACATTGGACACTCCCCCTATTGCCATACCTAGAAAGGAGCTAGAGTCTAGAGCTGCCTAAGTCACCCATGTCCCCCCCAAACCAACTTTGCTAAGACCTTAGAGTATGCCTCAAACATCATGGAGGTTTTGCAAAACAACCCCCATTTCATGCCATACGTCCATAGACTTGAGATTATAGATATGTTCTCCAAAGAATGCCGCCGAGCCATCTTGCTTCGCTTATAGAGCCTCCAAAATCGTTGTAGGAGAGCCCTTCGTAGACCCTTAGACTCTAGAATATACGAGCATTGCTTTTCAAGCACAGTGGCCGTGAGCCATAGAAGAGCTAGAGGCTAACTTTTGAAGACATCGAGGTCCCAAACATGTACGTATGCATAAGGAGAGGAGACCAAAAATGCGCACTCCAAGAGAGGGAAGCACAACGACAAACACCTCAACCGACAAACGAAAGAACAGACACCACCGCCTACCATCAATATTCATCAAATGGGAAGAATATTTGGCAACCAACGTATCAAGAATTCTTCAGATGGCAACCCCTCCCGGCTACCACGCCGATGAGCTCACATCGAAAAGAGGATCTCGACGCCTTCACCAACTCGAATGCATGAGTTTCAAAATGGAAGAACGCAGCAAAAAGGGAAGACGTTAGACATCGATGCCGCAGCATCACGAAGCTAGGGCCGAGGGCATAATCTTCCGTCGGAGAGAAGTCATGGCGAACATAGAGCCGATAGAAACCGGAGGGAAGACAACCACGGCAATTCTTGCTTCCAAAGAACTCAAGCAATGTCATGCAACGCCAACAAAAGGAGCAAACCAAGCTAGGGGCAACCAAAGCACCTAAGGATGACCAGACGAAGACGAAGCCCCTTTGCACCAGCAGGAGAACTTTCACCGGGCTCCAAAAAGTAGGAGACCATGAGGGGAGAGGAGACGATATCGTGGAAGGAACATCTCCAACTTGAAGGCCTATATCAAAAGATTAGGGGCATCAAGGAGGAGAATATTCCGCCGAACAAGAAATTCTAACCCGTAAAACACCTAGAAACCAAAGGAAGGATGACCTTACCACGCCAGCAGTGAGTGCGAGGACTCGAATGGATAGGACACAAGGGGGACGGAGGAGACGACCTAGCCAAAGGCACAAATCATGCAAAGGCACTAGAAGGAGCCATGGTAGGGGCAATGGAGATGATCACACTTCCGTGCAATGTGAGAGGCACCCTGAATGAAGCAAAGCCTCCAAATGAGTCGCGACTCTGAATTCAACCCCGCGAGGAATGACAATGCCCGCCACCGCACCACGACATGTCGAGTTCAAGACATTCAAGAACGCCGACCGCAAAGCAAATGTGATCCTACCAACCGGATCAATGGTATCAGCACATCGGGCAACCTTGCAACGACACACCGCATATAGGGACGCTGAGCCACACCGCATTCCTTACTTACGCATACACATTAAGGAGGAGCATCTTTTTCAAGGGATCACATCGATTTAACACTCTTCGCAACTTGGAATGACGAACTCCTGATCGCATACGAAGCTCAATCAATAGTAGCAAAGATCTCAAGGAATCCCTGAGTCAACCGTAACGTAAGAAGATGCAAAAAACCAAGAATCAAACGCGATAGAGGAGGGAAACCCTAAAGGAGTATAAACATTTAAGTAGATCGAAGTTGTTTTGAAAAAGTGGATGAATTAAAATCCCAATGTAAATGTGTATATGTCTATTGTATATCTCGGTGCTCACAGATATAGTGGAGAAACATGAGTTTAAAGTCATGTTTTACAATTTAGCTTTAGATCAGAAGCTCCCTTCACTTCACTAACAAAGGAGGAAGAAAGGAGGCACAACTATAGCCCAAGATCAAAAGGGAGGAGCAAGTACGAGGGAGAAACCCACCAGAGGCCAAGCAACCTTCGACTCCAAACACTTCTGAAGTGCCCTCAAGTAGAAGACCGCCGGCCCAAAGACAATGTCGATAAGAGACAACGCCGGCCATGTCAAGATCATCACGCATCACTGTGACATCGCTCTTAACGCAACACTACATCTTGTGGCAGCAGCAACACTTGACTAACTTATGACACGAAAAATTCTCAACAATAGAAGGAGGAACGCCCGACATCAACAAGCCAACTAAGAAGGCAACATCTCTCGACGACCATAATTCCACCTTGTGGTAATATAAGGTGATGCGCCATGACACGGTATTAGATGGAGATGCACTTATGAAAGGCACCGCGATGAGGAGATATGCCTTCAACAACCAGGGTGATGGCTTCGCCGTACTCCTACCAGTAATTAGAAGAAAAGAAGCCGATCATATCTCCGACATGTGGGACATCAAACGCCCAAGGTAGAAGCATCTCGACACCTTTAACGACAAGGATAGTAACCGGGGCTAGCACCTTCGGCAAAAAGAGAGTTCAAGATAATAGCCAGGCTATTCAAATCCACAAGAGTATATCTAAGGCAAGTACTTTTTCAACTCAAGGGTCAAGTCGCGCAGATATAGGATCCATCACCCCTCACAACATAGCCAGAGGAGGAGAGCCTTGATGCTTTTACGTGCCGAGAGACCGACATGCATAGAGGGACAAAGGTCGATCTGAAAGCCGAGAAGTGCTAGCAAACCGACTTCTTCCACGAAGCCCCCTAGAGGCAAATGAGGATCAAACCGACGAAAGCACAATCAAAGCCACCTAAGGTACCTCAAGACAAGAAGATGGCATAGCACCTGGGGAACATGACAACGCCCAAGCCATGTGATCGAGGGGAGCAAACAAGGAAGTTTGGAAGCTCGATGGAGAAGCAACTAGGCGAGGGGAGCCGATAACTTGCACGAGGACTTGCATGCAACTTGGTGAGCCCAAGGATGGACGATTCAAAGAACAACCGCAGAAGAGAATAACTCCAGAGGAGTATAGCCAAAGGAATCGCACGTTCCTCAAGAGACGCCTTCAAATAGCTTCCAAGTATCATGAAGGGGGGGAACACCACCGAGAAAATGTGATCGTGAAGCGCACCAAAATGTCGAAGCATCAACGACCAAAGACACCTTTAGTTAGAATGTGATGCAAAGCATGTGGTGCCATAGCCGACAAACATCGGAGGGCCCAAGTATATCAACAAGTTACCCCTCGAGGATGAGCCGAATGCACAAATAGGAGGATATAGATCATCAACACCATTGCACCGAGAAAAACACCGATGACACGCCATGAGTAGGTGTGCAACTCGAAGGGAGGCAACAAGGGGACCTAATAGCTCTAGTAGTAATTATAATTATGTAAGCTATATGTTTTGCATGTATAGTTCCCTTGTTATTCCTTCCTCCCATAGCGCAATCGCATCAAAGGAAGAGATGTCGCAAATTGCAGGTGAAGCAATCAACAACATCCTCAACAATGATAACGACAAGAGGACTCGACGCATGAGACGCCGATGGAGTCAAGAAACAACATCGATACAGAGTCGCCCTTAGCTGCCAAGACAAAGAGTTCGTGATGAAAGATCTCTTCAATGGCGCCACCTTCAGACTTTGAAAAGTGGCATGGAAGATTTCAAGTGATCAACTACACCATCAAGCCACCAAAGAATGCAGGCTTCTAGCCAACAAAGTCAACCTCTACATCAAAGGGGATCCACCGTCAAGGAGACCGAAGCATCGACCGACTGGAAGAACGCTCCCTTGCTACTTCAAGCAGGCAACGAGTGGATGAGCTTCTAGCAAGCTCAAGCATCTAAGGCCATGGGGCCTAGTAGGTTAAATGTATGGACGGTAACATCCATATTGGGATTAGAAGGCATTTCCAGATATTCTCGTTGAAAGGATTGCCCCAAGATTGGGCTAAGCCGCCAAGGATTGGGAAGGAAATGCATAGGAGTAACTAAAATTATACACCCATTGTTAAATGCACATCCAACATATTGAAACCACTTGGTGAGATTGATCTCCTCGCTAAGAAGGATTCATTGCTAGGATAATTGTTGACCATGTATAAATCTAGTACCTCCAAAGAATAATCCAACCGAAAGAAAAGAAGTAATCTAACAAGTCCGGCCAACTTGTTACGATGGCATCAATTCGATTGGTAGGAATATTCCAAGAGTTTAAATAACTAAGAAAGGGGGAATCTCTAGAACATAAAAGAATAGTACATAAAAGGTACATCTAAAATAAGAATTATAGTAATCAAATAGTCTTTTGAGACAAAAGGAATTGTCATGATGACAAAACCTTGTGGTTTAGAATCGTCTAACTAAGTAGGTAACCCATAACTATATTGAAATAAATGATAACATAATATGTGCATCCATCTCGATGGTTATATATGTTAGCTAAGGCTAGTAAAGTAATGCGCAAGTAAGAAGCGATAACCTCTTAAAGGGGAGAGAATAGATATGACGCTGTGTACAACGCCATTGAAGGGGTGCGTGACCATTTTCTTTTCAAGAAAGTGGACCGACCAGAATAGAGTTCACCGCAATGGACGGAAGCCGCAACGAGCATAAGATAGATAGATACCTTAGTGCTCGTGAGGCCTTCAACGCGCAATGAGACCGACGAGTAGCTAACTACACCAATGAAGTGGAGCGTAACTATGGGAGCAATGCAACCACCAAGTCATCTCCAAATCACTGACGGGCTTAATGGGTGGATGCTCTAGCCTTAGGTAAGGTGTGCACATGCATTATAAGCTTTAATGTGTCTTATAGATAAGTCAAATATAGATCCCAATAACTCGCATAGAATTTGTCAGACGATATGTATCATAAGGAAATAAGTTAAATAAATAAATCCGTAATGTGAGGTAGCATGTTAATTAATCCTTCTCGCAAGGATAGCTATATGTCCTTATAAATATAAATAGAAAATAGAATTGATATACTTAAGTGCATCTTAGGGATATACTCCCAAGGGTAATGCAGACCCAAGGAAGAGAATAAAAAGCACATCTAATTTTGTGTATGATAATTAAAACCTTGTCTATGATACAATAGGTCTAAATCGTGGTTATTGTTTAAATAATCGCGATCTAAAAGTCGCTAAATATTGCAAAGCTTAGAGTAAATATAATTGTACCATCTAAGTAATGTATCCGATACTATGATAATGTTAATTCACAAATATTACCTTAGGGTAATTATGTTAATCACATGCATTAAAAGAGCCAAAGAAAAATCGCCCTCGGCATGTCGAATTGTGTTTAGATTAGTTTCATGTGTAGTTAAGATTAATTCACGATGCAACCTATGCTTGGTATGGGTTGTATGCGTTGTTACTGGCGATGAGACCACTACGGTGATCTCTAGGGCGCGGTGTAATGTCAATGTAGGCATGACCGCTGCTCCGCTTTGGATGAGTGGAAGGTAGATTAGAAAGTCTACTGCTCCACCTAAGTAGACGACCTCGAGAGAAAGGAGGTCATTCAGAATGCATTGATAGAAAAAGCACCCCTTCACTCTTCCCATCGGAACCCGCTACTAAGCGTGTTATGTGGAGGGCCCCGATCGCATGGAGCCGGTATGGGGATGAACTCCTTGTATACTCAAGCGAGTGCAATCAGATAATGAGTAGGGAACGCCACATGCATGGGGCATGCACCCCATCCGTGAACCATCTGGATCAAAGGGGAAGGCTAAATCATAGCCTTTGATTTTTGTAGGGAAGGTGCAAGGAAGGTTCCTTAAAAGGGATTTGGTATAGCGTATCTTAGTCGTTAGATCAAAAAGGTTAGGATAAATCCTAGCCATTAAGTTTTTATATTAAATTACATTTTTCTTTTAAATGAGGTGAGGTGGCATCCCTCATTAATAAAAATGTAGTGAGGTGGCAAAGCATTTATTGGGCGGACTTTCTAGGAAGCTTCCTTTTCTAATCGCATTCAAAGGCCCGTAACTTGCACCCGTAGAGGCTCTGATTAAGGTGGGGCCCACGCTTTTGGTTCCCCGAGAACTTTCCAATGAGTCGTGCTTTAGCATTGTTCTCATAGTTGGAGCCAACTTGATCTGGATCCTAAGAATCTTCTTATCTTGAATCTTAATGGAATCTATGGTATGTTAAGAGAATCTAGGGGAATCTTCTTGGGATCTTTGAGAATCTAGAAGAATCTCAATAGAATCTTAAAGTATCTATAGGAATCACAAGAAAATCTTTTCAAATCTAGTGGAATCCAATGGAATCTTCAGAAATCTTAACGAAATCTATGGTACATTAAGAGAAATGTAGGGAATCTTCTTTGATCTTTGAGAATCTAGAGGAATCTCATTAGAATATTTAGGAATCTATAGAATCACAAGAGAATCTTTAAAACCTAGAGGGATCTAGTGGAATCTTCATAAATCTTTGAGAATCTAGGGGAATCTTGATGGAATCTTAGAGATCTAGGGGAATCTTCATATGATTAGAGAATCTAGGAGAATCTACATAGAATCTTGGGAAATCTATGGGAATCTTGGGAGAATCTAGAGGAATCTATGGGAATCTTCATAAAAAATTTTGAGAATCTAGAGAATCTTAGAGAATCTAAAGGAATCTTTTAGAATTTTAATTAAATCTATGGTAATTTAAAAAGAATCTAGAGGAATCTTCATGGGATCTTGAGGAATCTAAAGGAATCCCAATATAGCCTTAGGGAATCTAGTGAAATCAAAAAGGATCTTTGAGAATCTAGGGAATCTCATAGGATCTAAGGGAATCTAGGAAAATCAACATAGAATCTTGGGGGATCTATGGGATTCTTGAGAGAATCTTTGAGAATCTAAGGGTGTCCTCATAAGATGTAAGGGAAGCTAAGAGAATCTAGATAGATTCTTGAGGAATCTATAGGAATCTTAGGATAGTCTTTTTGAAAATTTTGAGGAATCTCAAGAGAATCTTAGGGACTATGGGAATCTCAAGAGGATATATGTGAATCCGAGGAATCTTCATAGAATACTTTTGAGAATCTACTAAATCTTGATAGGATCTTAGAGAATCTAGGAGAATCTATATAGAATCTTAGGGAATCATGTGAATCTTGAGAGAATCCTTGGGAATCTAGGGGAACCCCGATGGAGACTTTGAGAATCTAGGGAATCTTGATGGAATCTTGGAGAGCCTAAGGAAATCTTCATAGGATCTTAGAGAGTCTACAAGAACCTACATAGATTTTTGGGGAATCTATGGGAATCTTGAGAGAATCTAGAGGAATCTTGGAGAATCTAAATGTAATCTTCATAGAATCTAAGGAAATGTAGGGAGAATCATAAAAATCCTGGGAATTTAGAGGAATCTTTTATAATCTAGAGGAATCTTCATAGAATCCCGAGAATCTTGAGGAATTTTCATATAATCCAAGGGAATCTAGGAGAATATACATGGAATCTTGAGAAATGTAGAGGAATCTTGGGATAGTTTTTGAAAATCTAGGGAATCTCTCAGAGAATCTTAAGAATCTAGGAGAGTCTTTCACACTGGGTATATTTTTGTAGATTATTTTTCACACATTTTTGTCACAAATTTCCAAATGTAGGGCCCTAAATAAAAAAACATAGATTCAAGACAAAAGTAAGCACATTACCTCGCTTGATTGCATTGGTTAAAGCATTCTTATTAGGATATTGAATTATTTTGGTAGAGGTTTGAGTCTTCATGTTTCATATTCTAAAACCTTAGCGCAGCCTATCTAGAGTCGAGTCCCCATATTTCGTGGTTCTAAAACCACAATAACAAGAGGGTCCAGTGGAAATTCTATATGAAGGCATAAATTACCATTCTTGAGACCATAAAACAATTAAATGGGTTTTTTTTTTTTTTTTTTGAAAGATCGATGTATATTAATTGGAACTCATCAATGGTTTACATGCACCAAGTGATATCATACACTTACATATCATATTTGTTTATGTAAGGATAACCACTGGCTATGACGCTAAACTTTACAAGAGTGATGAAAGAAAGTCGCCGGGCTTGGGAAGCCCATTCCTCCTCCTCAAATGTCGCAAGATATTGGCGGCCTTTTTGTTTCGTAGATGGCCATAGGTTATCGTGGTGGAGATATTCTTGGGGAACACAAATTCTCTCCGCCTTTTCCATATTAGCCATAAAAGCCATCCTTTGCATAGATTCAAAGCAACGCTTTTTTCAGTTTGCCAAGATGATGGATATAAACCTAGCAAGATCTCCTTTTTCAAATAGAACTCAACGCGCCCTTCAATTTTTTCCCATACCGAAGCGGAGTTCT
Source organism: Isoetes taiwanensis (assembly GCA_021234155.1). Lineage (NCBI taxonomy): Eukaryota > Viridiplantae > Streptophyta > Lycopodiopsida > Isoetales > Isoetaceae > Isoetes > Isoetes taiwanensis. The sequence continues at coordinate 3,889,964 of JAJEKV010000077.1, read as the reverse complement.
CTACAATCCATGAGACAAGATTCAATTGTTTCTACTTCTTGCCCACACATTGGGCAACTGATACATCACCGTTGAACCTCGCCACTAATATGTTGACTCGATTGCTCTATGAAAAATTTGCCATAATAGTGTGGAAACCTTTGGTGGCAAGTGGCTCCTCCGCATTCCTTTCCATAGTTGGGTGACTTGGTTATCTTCTAATGTTAACTCCCATTGGGAGGGGAGACTTATCAATTCATTCACAAAGCAGGGGCCTTGTATGCCTTTGAAAACAAACCGCTTTTGTTAAGATTTTCAATGAGGTAGGCGTAAAGCACCTACTTGTGGAATCGCATAAGGCGGAATATTGTCTCAGTATCATGCCCAAATTCGCTTATCTCAAGTTCTCAAGTTAAACTTGTCTTGGAATGACTCCCATGAACACTATACACCGCATCGATACCAATCTCCAATGCAAGATAAACCTACCCCAATCCATCCGCTTTTTTGAGTTCTTTGTTCACCATTGAGAAAAGCTGCCGCCTCCTCGCTGGTTTCCACCTACAACCACCACAAGGGCATGGATACAGAGGTACAATTTTTGATGTTCAGGGGCCAAAGAACTTTTACTGTCTCCCAAGCTCTTAACAATCCTTTAAGAAATGGCGAGGCTCCAGCGTATGGTCTCAATTTATAAAAAAGGGCCCAAGGCAGATTTGCTTTATGAAATGACTTTCCTCAAGGCGTACAATGAGTTAGAGATTGTTTTAGAAGCTCAAGGCCAGGAGATTTCGAGTCCTGTTGAAGAATTTCCCACATGAATTTGTAGACTAGGATCTTACTATGCAACTTGAAGTCAAGCATTCCTAATCCCCCATTAAATTTGGATCTCAAACACTTTTCCCATGCAACTTTGACATTTGCCCCCTTTCATTACCACCCCGCATTAAAAGTTTCGCACTTTTTTGATAACTCGCTAGCTTTGATTCAGGCGCCAACATCACCGATGCAGCATAAATTTGAGTGCTGCTAAGCACTGACTTAGCTACAACAATCCTTCCTGCCATAGAGAGCTTATTAACCCTCCACCATCTCTCTCATCACATATGTTCGAGGATGAGGTGCATACCCGGCATTGGAATGCCGAAAGCAACTTTGGATTTAAAACCCAACAGTATTATGGTCCGTGGGAAAGTGGTAACATGAGTCAAGAGGCTCATCTAGTGGCCAAACAAATGCACATTTGTTCCAATTGAGAAAATAACCCGATGCTATAGAGAAAGAATCCAATAGATGTTTAGCATTCAAGAGATTATCTTCCGAGGCTTCTAGGAACAAAAAAAAAAGTATCATCTACAGATTGATTATATATTTGTTGCGAATCTGCAGCCCTATTATAACCTTATCTTCCACTGCTGCCAGTAGCACTTGAGATAGTCCTTCTGCAACAATGTTAAAAAGGAAAGGCGCCAAGGGGCATCCTTGTCTAATGCCCCGCTTTTACGCCGAAAATAGGGAAGGTCTTGTTTGGGGTCTGGTTCGGAACTCCTCAAAGACGACCCTCCGTGAGGACCCTTGATCTAACAGAGAATCCGGAACTATGTCACGCTGGATTTATGAGGAGAACAAGAAAAAGAAAACAGAAAGCAAAAAGAGAACAATGAGATCACAATAATGAGAATAACTTCCTTGATGTCAATGAAGATACATGAGCTCTCGCAGCCGAGAGAAAACTGAAGTGAGACAAGACTCAAAACTCATCTAAAAAACTAGAGTGCTAGCTCTACTCATATATATAGTACAATGGCCTTTGGCCCAATATAGACATTCTGATCGATTTCGTGTTTAATTCTAAAAGGAGGCCCGATTTGGTGAATGCCGACGGGCTGCCTCTTGAAGTACCGGAATCACGCCGACGCCGACGCTGGCGGTGACGGGTCATTACTTGTCCGAAAGTGCTCTCCTCTTGACGCCTCGGCGTGGTCTTTGTCTCATGTGGTCCGCTTGGTCTTCTCGGCTAGGCTTTTGACGACCGACCGACGCGGCCTCGATCAGATCCTTGGCCTTGACTTGGTCCGTCAGAGGATGAATAGTCCCGCACTGTGAGGCACAGACTAACACTTCCCCCACCAAACGATACTCGTGAGTGAAGAAATGGAGGAAGTGATTCCGGCGGCGGAAGCCGCCAGCTTGAAAGTGATCCTCACGGAATGAGGATCGCACCATTATGGTAATTGCCAATGAGGTCCCGGGCGTTTGAAGAGCGCCGTGAGTGTTGAGCCCAAGGGCGTGGATCTGCATCAATGAGGAATTTAGAGCACTTCATGTCTTCCGTGGCAAGCATGTGCCCGAAGGAACGAAACGCACTCCATGAGAAGGCAGTAACCGAGACCGGCGGGCACCGACGCCGGTATTCGGGTAATAAAAAGATGGACGCCGATTTAAGGAGCTGACCAGGATGCACTTTAGAGCAGCACAGAAGCCGCATGACGGTGAACAGAAGGGTCTGGTGAGGTGGCTGCATTCTGTAAGAAGGTATCAAGGCCATGAAGAGCATCAGCAGGTTTTTGCCAACCATGCTCATTTGCAATATAAATCCAATTTGCAGTAGAATCCAAGGTGGCATTATCCTCCCAATTGGAGCGGCGGACAAATCGTGGATCCCACCGGAGATCCGTCGAGATCTGAGGAGGAGTCCACCCAGCCTGGCCGTCCAAGACCTTGGTCCAAAACGGAAGACGCCATTCAGAAGAGAGAAACCGGGGGCGTGGAGGGACTCCTAATGAAGCATATGGAGAGGGAGCCATGCCCGTGGGCGTGGGTTGCTGAGCCATGTCCCTGAATTCACGAACAAGATCCTGATCAAGAGCACGACACCAGTGGTCCCACTCGGAAGCAGAAAGTTGAATATAGACAAGAGGATTAACCCAACCCGTTGGGATGGTCTTGCTTTCCAGGAGGCCACGCAATTGATTGTAACCTCCCAAGTGTTGCATATAAATTTGGGCAAACTCAAGATCCTCAGGATGCGCTAAATTTCTTCGTACCTGTTCCAATGTTTCAGCCTGCCACATAGGTAAGTGCTGAGCTAGTTCAGGCATGTACGCCTGTTCAAAAGCCTGAGACTGATCATGATCCTTGAAATATGGGTTGGTTGGCAATAACAACCAAGCAGCATGGGAGTTGCCACGAAAAACACGATGTGCCTCATCTTGGAATTTATCATGGATATCGCCCATGTAGAAGTCATGAAAAACATAAGCCATTGGTCAACAATGCGGAAGATGACTAAATCGATCTTCGTAATTGAGTTGATCAAAGACTAAGAGTGCACAAAATAAACCCTTGTCTTCCACGTAAAGATCCGCCAGATCCGTAGAAAATCCGAATCATGGAGTGGTCGCTGATGAACGTTGCCATTTGCCGCACTCACTTCAAAAGGAAAAGGTGGTGTCGGCAACCACATAGTCCAGATAATCGAAGAAGTAGAGAAGTCCAAAGGGATGTTGGTAGCAATATCAATATATCCCTCCTGCTTATTTTGGGCTTCTTCGGGCGGATTGAACAGCTTTGCTGGAGCTGATGTTCGAGGTCACGGATCCGATTCTTTTTTCTAACGTATATGATCGATCACCTTAATTCGCTTCCGAGGGAAGCGCGGGCATGTGAAGAGGATTGCCCAGAGTCCGAGTCGAGCATGGCAATCTCTCTCGCATCATCAAGTATCTTTTTGCTTCTTGGCCTCCGCGTGAGTTGATCCCGCGAGAGGCGCGGAGCTGACCGGGTCACCGCGGAAAGCCGAGCTTCTAAAGAGGCTATTTGAGCGCCACGCCAGAAAGATCATGGGCTTGAGTGGTGTAATTCCGAGAAAGCTCTATATACGCCGCGGTCAAGCTTAGCAATGTCTTTATCCTTGTCAACCAAGAGAGTCTCCCTTGCCTTGACCTCGCTCCAACAATTCCCCGAATGGTGGTTTGCAATTGAGCCCGCTGGATCGCCAGCGCATCGCTCGATCGTGGGCGCCAGATCCTCACGGCCTATAAAAGAGCCTCGTGATTTTCTCAAGTTTGTCCTCCGTGAGTTTGAACTTGCATGTTGGCTGCTTGAAGGTCTCTCGTGGAACCGCATCCGAGGTCTCAGTGGACGCTTTGAACCCCATTCATGAGAATTTCCCGATTCTTGCAACTTGAGAGCAAGCAGCCTGAACATCCCGGCCGGTATTGATACGTAAGCCGGGCGAGGATGTGGAGGTGCAGGGCCCGCCAAGGTCGGGTTTGTGACGCTTGAGAGACATGATGAGAATCGGAGGGCATGGATTCCGTGGAGGAAGAAGAGACCGTGATACGCGAGGGCGCTATGCTGAACATGACCGTAAGAAGAAGGGCGGAAGGTGCACTCGTTGGGTGCGAGGGAAGGGAATGAAGGGACCGCCGAGTGGGAGGCATGAGAAACAGAAGCTAACCCCGAGAGAGGAAGGTAATGACAGATGATGGCTTGAAGATGAGCCCACCGAGGAATCAAAGCCAGAGGAAGGGGCAAAATAATACGATCTACTTTGAAGAAGCTCCAAGAACAGCAGCTTGGGGCCAATCCGCATGGTGAGTGGAGCATGTGGGTGATGACAATATTGTAGAACAGCTTTGTTGATATGAGTGTTTTGATGGAGTACCCAAGCAACTTGGCGCCACGTAAACTTGACAAAAGTGTCAAAAAGGCTTTGCAATATTGGTGAGACGATGCATGTTGGCTTGATAAGGAACAAATAAAACCGAAAGGACATCGATGTCCCGTAAGGCAGCCCCCAAAATAAAGAAGGTTTTTGCAAAGGAATATGGAATATCTCAGAAATCAGGGGCTGAGTAAGCAAGATGGTGGTGCCATCGACCACGGTAGCATATCCTTCCGGGCTGTTGACGATATGAGCAACGAACTGCTTCAATTGCTCTGGATTTGGTGCAGGGAGATCCATTTGTGAGAATTCGTAAAGCTTCTGGCATTCCGCGACTTCACGACTCAGGCCAACGAGGGCCTCACGAAAAGTAGGCGTCGAGAAAGTCACAGACTCAAAAAGAGCCGGATCCCGTGGAGCAGAAGCTTGAAGTGTAGGAAATTTTGGTGCAGTAGCCATGGCAAAGAGCCGCCTAACAGAAGAACCGCCTTGAGAAGGCGAGAGCGAGAGCGAGAGCGTAAGACGAAACGCAGATAGGGGCTTAAAAGGTTTTAGGGCACACTAGTGTTGGCGAAGGGGCATGATGAGGATGAACCGAACCGCTGATGATACCAATGATACCGTGTGGGGAGGCGATTGAGAGGCAAAATTTTGGCTAAGTCCCCAAACGGTAAAGGGAGAAGCAAAGAACGGTGGCGAGACGTGAAGGGAATGATCCGATGTGATAGCGGGCGAAAGGACACCCATTAATGTTCGACGGGCGGAAAAGAAGGAATGTCATTTAATGCGGCAACTCGGGCGGGATATCATTAAAACGAAGGTGTCGGTTGTACCATGGCTAGATATGCTACGGAGAAAAGATGCCAAATTAGAAACGACCTTGCATTGCAACCACGCCGGCGAAGTTTTCTCGATTGACCACGCCAACAGAGTCCCGCCGGTTGGGCTATATAAGAGGAGCAAAGTGGCAACACCGGTGACACCCTTTGGCGCATCATGAGCATGAGTATGGCAAATACCGATTGAACGAAGATTGCACCATGCCTACCAACCGCCAGAATGGATAACCCGCAAAATGAACTGCTTGGACTCGTGGAAATGCCACAACCGTGGCATCGCTGATGGACGGCCGGGTGCAAGGGGATGGCTGAACATCCCGGACCCTCGGATCAACGCCATGGAGGTGGTGGTCCGGAAAGTAACTACTACTACATCTCTGCGATCACCTCCGCCCCCACTCGAGTAGAGGGGTTTTTAACTTAGGATTTTGTAAATAGGGCATCGCCCATAGAGCTTTGCTCATAGCGAAGTAAGGGGCAATGCTCACATTTTGTAATTTGCCTCTAGTAATATAAATATGCCGCGGTTTAGTCACTATCCGTGGTTTCGTGGATTTTGTGGTGCACCATTTGTAGAACCGTCTGTCGCCAGATGAAACCGCTATACGAAAAGCCATTAACCGTGAGGGGTAATGGAGTGCCATCTAACTCATCCAGCTTTGAAAACACCGGGTTGTACCACTTTGAAAATTTTGATAAGGACCAAGCCATCCAACTTTGACTTGCCCGAAAATTTTTTGTAACGAGAATCATAAAGAAGAACCAAATCACCCTCTTTGAATGTTTTTGTCTTAAGACGCTTGTCATGCAATGATTTCTGCAACTATTGTCCATGAAGAACACGAAATGTAAGCATCGCCACCGGGTTCATCCAAACTGCTCCAATTGATAAACCCTTTCCTTTGAGTGCGCAGGTGGATTATGTGTCAGAAAGCAAGTTGGAAACGAGAGTCGGAAGAATATATTCAAAGGGCATCAAAGCTTCTTGACCATAAACCCAGCTTTGAAAGGAGTGTGGCCAAGCAATTTTGAAACCGGTGTTGTAAGCCCAAAGAACAGTAGGCAACTTGTCTTGCCAATCTGTACGAGAAGCGTCACAAATTTTTTTGAGAACTGTGATGAGTGTTTTGTTGGTACTCTCAGCCAAGCCATTTCCTTGCGAGGGTAGTAAGGTGTACTCTTCCTCTTTGGATATGAAGATAATCCGTCAGCTCCTTGATGGTATGGTTTACAAAATGCACGCCACGATCACTAACAAGTTCCGTGGGACAACCAAAACACGTGATGATGTGCGTGTAGAGAACTTTACCGTGGCCGGGCAGCAGTGTTGTCCCGAAGTGCACAAGCTTCCGCCCATTTGGTAGCATAACCGCGATGACCGTAATATAAGCGCACGGTGTGCCGCTACGGTAAGGTCCATTGGCCCCCACAAAATCCATTCCCCATTTGTCAAGGGAAGTGCATGGGCGACCGGCGCACGGAAGAGCGTCACGGGCCGTGGGTTTTCCCACACGCTGACAAACGTCACACGTGCGAGCATAAGCGTGGGCATCTTTGAAGAGCGTGGGCCAGAAGTATCCTGCCAAAAGAATTTTGCGTGCCGTGGCGTCACCACTAAAATGACCACCACCAAGCCCGTCGTGGGCTTGTCGAACAATATCTGGCACCTCATGAGGGAGGACACAACGACGGAGGACCATGTCTTTACCGCGTTTATATAGATGGCCTGCAACCATAGTATAGTCACGGACTTCGCGGAGAAATTGACGGTGACGGGAGCGAAGCTTGTCTGGAGAGAGCGTCGGATCTTCCGGAGGAAGAGCACCAGTGAGAAGATATTGCTGAAAGTTGTGAAACCAATGGGGCGTCGCCGTGACCAGGAACAATTGAGCGTCTGGAAAGGCATCAGAGATACCAGTGGAGGGATCATCCGTGTGGATGCGTGAAAGATAATCAGGCACCACATGAGACTTGCCTGCCTTATGAACAATTTCGAAGGGAGCAAACTCTTGTAGAAGAAGGACCCAACGAGCAATTCTACCCGTGGGCGTGGCTTTGTTGATCAAGTAAAGAAGAGCTTGATGATCAACAAAGAACTTGATCTGGCTACCCAACAAATAATGTCGGAAGCGTTGGACACAGAAAATTAAGCCCAAAGCTTCTCATTCCGTGGCAGAGTAGTTGCGCTCAACAGGATTGAGTTTCCGGCTGGCATAGCAGATCGGTTTATCCGTGTGCTCATCATAGGCCTGAGAGAGAACAGCACCAATGGCAAAAGCCGAGACATCGACATGAACGTGGAAAGGCTTGTCCCATTGAGGAGGAACAAGGACCGAGGCTTGAGTAAGGAACAGCTTCAACTTCTGAAAAGCAGCTTCCGCTTGGGGATTCCAAGCCCAAGTAGATTCATCACCCGTGAATTTATGAATGGGATCAGCAATAGCTGCAAGTCCAGGAATGAAGGTGGAATAGTAATTAACCTTACCCAGGAAAGATCTTGTCTCTTTGATATTAGATGGTGCTTGAGCCTTCAGTACACAACTGATTTTAGCAGGATCCGTGGTGATTCCCTCTTGACTGACCACATGACCCAACAAAACGCCTGAGGTGACACAGAAAGTGCACTTCTCAGGATTGAGACTAATGCCAGATTCATCACATTTTTGAAAAACAAGCTCCAATTTGTCCAAGTGATCATCCATGGAGCTGTAGGCTGAAAAATCATCTTGAAATATCTGAAAAAAAGGTTTATCCTTCATAAAATCGTGAAACACGGAGAGCATGATGCTCTGAAAAGTTGAAGGAGAATTTGATAAACCGAAAGGGACCACCTTTGTAGGCAAAAAAGTGACTTACCGGTGGTGAAGGTAGTTTTGAGTTGATCTTCATGCTTGATAGAAATTTGATTGTACCCCCAAACCATCCATGAAAGAGTACATCTCATGACCAACAACTTCTTCAAGAACCTAGGGTCGCGAAGGGAAGCGGAAAGTGATCACGCCCGTAGTTTGATTGAGTTTTCTAGTCCACGAAACGGATCTTCCCATTGTGTTTTAGAGCAATGACGATGGGGGTCACCCATTCGAATAATGTTTGACCTCATAAATCAGGCCAGCAGCTAAGAGTTTGTCAATTTCGCCTTGACGCCATCACGGTAATTTGGGTTGAGCCTCATACTCGCTTCTATAGATTGGGCGTGCATCCGGTTTTGGTAGGAATGGTGAGTTCCCCAATTCTTTTTGATGCCTCGAAGGTCTTTTGTAGCTCTAAGCAAAAATATGTTTGAACTTCTTGAACAACGCCACGCCACAAGTGCTTTATAGGTAGGCGTAGTTTAGCGTTAAGCGCCGATTGTTACCAATGTCCACAATTTCCACTTCGAGTTTGAATATGAGGAACAACCTCCGGTGGTCTTGAACCCTCGATGAGCGGTGAGGTTGAAGCATGACAGAGAAGCAAAGATTTAGAGTGGTGAAGAAAAGAGGTCGAGCGCCATCAAGCAAAGGTTGCCGCGATGACCCGCATGAACATCGACGCCTCAAGAAGTGATGGTATCCGAAAAATGATCAAGACGCTTGAATGCTATTGCAGGAAGCCGTAAGGGTCCAAGAGAGCTGCCATCGCCGGTCCCCGATCCAAATATCTCACCCCAAGGATCAACATACCGGGTAGGATGAGAGAGGCGACGCTACGAGGAGCTTGAACATGATAGATGTTTTGTGCTTCTTCTTCGTCGTCAGACGAGATGGAAGGTTCAGCATTTTCGGCGAGATCAATTTTGCCAGTTCCAAATCCCTCGTGGCATTGAGATGTCCATCGCTGATAACAAGTTGGTCCAGGCCCAAGAATGAATACTCTTAGCCCGGGAGAGAAAGGTCTACCAACCAAAGATTTCATAATCACCGTAATCTTTCCCCAGCAAAACACCAAATTCCAAGGGGAATTTGAGATCACCAATGCCGATATGGAGAAGAGGAGTGACACCTTGAGGGCGCGGTGGATATGGCCATTGGCCAACTTGATGTCATAAGGGCACGGTACAATTGTTTGATGCCCAATTGCTTTCTGAGCTTATCAGTAATAAGATTGACGGCACTACCACCATCAATTTGGACATGATTGACTTATTGATTGCCCACCGCGGGCGCGGCACCGCGGGTGTTGAGGTCGCAAATGTCCTACCGCAACCGGGGAAGAGGTAACCGATCTTTAAGAGCCGGACGTAGTTTCAAAATAGTGGCCGGGCTCAAAGGAATCTTGATCTTGGCAAGTTCCTCTTTGAAGTTCCAAGGAACATGAGAAAAGGGGTCCGTGCAGGTCCAATTGAGCCGAGTCCGAGGTAAAGAAGCGTAGACTTCTTTGAGAAGTTCCACCTCGGCAGCAATATTTGATATGGAGAGCCGAAGGCCGGTGGATGATGACGCAACCGCCCCGACGCCGAGCTCGAGTGGTGGCGCGAACATTTGCCAAGGTTCTACCTTCCGCACCGCATAAGTTTCGTAATACTTTGGCGTGATTTAGGCATGACGTGAGGCATGAGTTTGTCAAGATCGGTAGCGGTGAACTTTTTTATCATCTTCATGAGGGACGGTGTCCATAGCAAAAGCAGGTTGCGTCTCATGTGGAATGATGGTCAACGGGCGTGAAGCCCTTGTGTGACGTGAGACGAGACCAACCCAATTTGATTGTCGGACAGAGGGTTGAGAGCCCGATAAATCTGCTCTTGAGCTTGTTGATCCATAGGATTGGAGGTAGATGCAACTTGTCGGGTCGATGTTGTTGAGGCGGCCGCGGTGGCTTTCGCGAAAACAGACGGGGCCTTGTTTACCGCTGGCCACCCGAGTTGATAAGCCGGAGGCGCATCAAGCAAGGTTGATTCAACCGGAAGTTGGACTTGAACTTGAGGTAGTTGAGGACACGCCGCGGGTGGTGTGATCCCATTCATGACAATGATAGGCATTGAGCCTTTGAAGGATCAAAGGGAGGACGGTTGCCTTGTCCCCGCGGCTACCGAGATTGCCGTGGTCTGATACCGCCAGCGTTGTTGAGTTGGATATTCCTGAGGCTGATAGGGCTGTTGTTGTGGAGGCATGGTCTGGACTTGAAAAACCATTTTGTTTCTGAAGGGTGTAGGATGAGAACGAGTGCATTCTTCCGTGGCGTGATTGCACATATTGCACCTTTTGCAGTAAGGAGGTCCATTGGAGGAGTTGCATTCATTTGCCAAATGGCCTTGATATTTGCAAATATGACACCAGATCTGTGAGCGTTGTGGATTTGTTTGGTCGAGGTCGAAAGTAAGTCTGGGGAACCATAACGGGGGGCATGAAAGGGAGTTCTGTGAGAGCAACGCCTCGAGAAGAGACATTGACCGAGTGATTGGCCAATTCAATCGCCTGCTCCAGAGATTTTGAACGCAGGTATTCTGTCATGAGGCGAATGGCAGGAGGAAGACCCTGCAGGAACCAGACGAGGATCTGGCTTTGCGTGGGGTATTCCTGGAGTTTACTGACAAGAATGTGAAGACGATCCGCAAAGTCCCTGGCGGACTCCGTGGGCTCTTGTTGAAGGTCATTGAGTTGCTTGAGGAGTAACTGATCATCATCCGTGGTGCCATAATGAGACAGAAAAGCGGTCTTCATTTCCTGCCAACTTTGTTTCCAGTGACTTTTGTTGGCCATTAACCACTGATGAGGGGCGCCTCTGAGCGTGGTCGAAAAGATATGAAACTTGAGTTGTGGCTGCGCATGACCATTCAGAATGGTCAAGGCTTTGAATTCCTCCATATGGGCTTGAGCACTCTGATCCGTAGGTTTGCCTTTAGTGTTGCCAAAAGTGGGATAAGTCGGGCCAAATTATGAGCCGGGAGGTGAAGACTAACTTTGTGATAAACAAAGCGGATTGGGTGGAGGATATGCGTAAGCATAGAGAGGTGGAAACAAATCACGTCGGAGTCCGGGGTGGGACCGAAAAACGCGGTGGTCCAAAGAAAAGTCGCATCGGTGGTGAAGGGCCTTGAGCCTTTTCATTAGGCTTAAGATCAGTGACCTGATACACGTGAAAAGCGGTGAAGAGATGGTGAATGCGAAACTCATGAACATGGGAAGGGCCAAAGGATACTTGAGGATAGCCCATTCCAAATAGGTAGAAGCATGAAAGGGTGGCAAAAAAGGGACACTTTTATACATTTACAAATGCAAAATGTAAACAATATCCCTACTATCATATTTATTATATTATCATTAATTTTAGAATGTCTTAATTGGTTTGGTGGGTTTCAAAATTGAACGTAGGGAAATCCCATTTCGAGGTTTAGCTCCTCCCCGCCATTCCCCAAGACTTTGTACTTCCGCCATAGCCAAACAGAAAGCACATCTCTATCCCCAAAACTCAGACCTTCCTTTGCCATAGCCGATAGAGCAAAACCCCAGTGCCATTTTTTGAAGCTTTTCTGAGGAGCATCATGACCGGCCAAGAACAAGGACGCCCCCACCTGAAATCACCAAGAAATAAGCCCTTGAAGCCCATGGCGAGGTCTCCTAAGTCGGGCAATGAGGAAACCAAGACTATCTTGGGCGTAAAGACCTCCATTGCAGCCCGAAGTTTGATAAGGTTAGCATTAAGCAGCTTAGAACCAATAACTTGATACTATTTACCTGTGGCTTTTGCAAGTGGTCCAAGAAGTCCAAGCACAAGCACCGCAGAGAGGTTACCAAGACAACAGGATCAAGCCAATTTGGATGCAGGATTTTTATACAATCTATGAGCATGTTTTTAGCAGGAAAGACATTGCAAACCATCACATTCCTCTATACTTTGCTCGAGCTTATGCACTCCACTATAAAGGCATCAAAATTGATTGGGAAGAGGTGAAAGAGAGTGCCACCGCATGCAAAGAAGGAACAAAAGGATTCTGATTTGGACCGATGTTGTTACCTTGAGATCATCCAATGTAAAAACAACTAAGGTACAGGTCGGATTTGGGCAGCAGATAGATGCAATGAAGAAGTTGATTGAAAGAAGATCAATGGATGCTGCTACCTTGATGAGCAAAATGAAGGATATGAAAGAGAAAAGGAAAAACATTAGAATCTGATTTATGCAAGTTAGAAGGTGAGAGAAATACCTTGAATAGGTTTGTGCAAAAAGCAAGGATGCATGGACGGACTCGCTAAACAAACCGATGACTTTACGCATTGTGGCAGGCAACCAACCGATTACAAAATGGCCTTGGCCTCCCACCTTTGAAGAGGAAAAATCTAGTTTCATTGAAGAAATGAATGGCTTAAAGATGCCAATTGAGAGTTTGACAAATGAATTGCATGCATTAGAGGTCGCCATCCAAGAAATCGCCAGGGATTTGGAGGCAAATGATGCTAGTGAGAGTAGAATAAAGGAAATGATATTATATGTAGAAAAATCTGATGTAATTTCCTTGCATCCTACTCCTCTACTTGCATCAGAATCAAGGGCATTAACTTCTGGCCATGTGAATACATGTAGCAATTGCAATGAGTGCCTCGACTCTATACTGCTGGTTTTACCATGTTGTGGACATCCCTACTGTCTATTTTGTCTATCATACAAGGTTTCCACAACAAACCAGTGTATACATGAGTGTTTGTGGCCTGAAGATCTGCGTCAAATCATGGGACTCTCTACTCAACAAGGTATTTTTAATTATGTTATCTTCACTAATTACATTTGTTTTACTATTCTGCTGTAGCAACTGCTTTGATTTGAACATGTGTGATTTTCATTACTATCTAGACATCTAGTTGCTTGTTAGGTAAAAGTCCAAATTGGCATTCAGCTTTTACATGGATTTATCTTCTGTTGTCCTTAAAGTAAATGTATTTGAAGGTCAGTGTAATTTGATGTAACCCCATGAACACATTCATTTCATATTTTGTACATATCTTCTCATCATAAATACCTTATGAATTTGCTTTGTTACATTTACATATAACATTAGGATGCATATTATAATGCATATGAATGTACTTTCTAAGTTTCCACTTTACATTTGTGGATGATATTTTGCTTTCTTCTTTTTAGGTACATCTACCTTACATTTCTTTGCATTTCTCAAATTTACTTACATTGCTTTTTGATTGCATTTGATTCCACGGTTGTCTTACATCCGCTTACGATTAATGCTATGATTATGTATGTTTACATCATTGTTATGATTATCTCTAATTTACATTTCTCATTGTTTCTTATTGCATTTACTATCTCAATTGCGGAATCGGTAGCATCAAGAAAACACCGCTACAAGAGTGCGTAATGTAAACAACATATAGGATAAATGCGTAAGTGACTTACGCTCATGCCACTGCCATAATGCGGGTGTAAAGAGTATCTTTGCTGGAAAAGGGTTGAAGTTATCATTTTCAGAGGTCTCAAGAGCTGAAAAATCAACTAAAGATGACGCCATTTGTCTCTTTGAGTCCATCCACATCCATGTCATCATCTCAAAGCAACGTCAGATCACAATGAGAAGGCGTAAACATATTCAGGACAACATGAGGAGATGACAAAAACCATACTAGGTAAGTTCTTGTATTATAAGTTTGACTATAAGCTCCATTTGTATTTTAGATAAACTAATTGGGAAAATGTGTGATTGCAGGTGAGAGCATAACTCAAGCAGATATCCCAGATGTGGAAACCGAGTTGGCTTCATTCGAGGTGCGAAAGAGCCCATGGCTGAGTGATCACATTCATTATCTTTTTACCGGAGGTGATAATTTTTAAACTTGAGGTTGTTACTTTCAAGATCAAAAGCGCTGAATTAGCTTGCAAGAATGATGACAAAAAAAATTCCTAATCTCGCTACGGTTCAAAAAGAAGTACCTATTGAAGATTCTATGGCACGTAATTTCTTAGTACTCTCCAGCTTTGCAACAACTTATATTCAAGGTTGTAATTTGAATCAATAGCAGATGAAGATAAGAGTCTTGATGTAGAAGGGGCCTTGGAGACTGTAGCCAAGGCCACACAAAAGTTTATGGAGACGGAGGATGCTACCCCAAAGACTAAAAAAATCCTCGAGATAGAAAGGAGGCAACATCTCGCTAAAAGGTGTATTGCATAAACCGCTAGACATGCACTTATAGCATATTAATAAAGCATACATGCTAGTTGAATGGTTTCTAGCTATGTTAATGAACGGGATTAATAACTCATACTTCTTTTTTATAGGCATAAATCGTGAAACAAAGAATTGGTCCAAGGTATTAATATATTTATGCTATTGATCATGCATTATTTGACACTTACACTTTGATCCTTCATTGTAGAGATGTGACGAAGAAGTTGTCTTCCTACACTCCTTTTGTGCCATTCAAGAACAGTCCCTCCCGATCCTCCAATGAAAGTGGTGGATATTGACGGCAAGATTTGTGTACAACCAAATCAAAAATGACTAGTCAGCCTTGTGGAACTCTATGGCGGAGGTAATATCTTTGTGCTTTTGCCTTGTAGGCTAGAATAGGTTAGCTTGCCGAGAGGTTAGAGATAGAATAGGTTGCAGCCTAACCTGCCTTGCCTTAGGTGTTGCTAGGCAATGAGGGTAGAGCGGGTTTTGATAGTGTTTAAATGTGCGTGGATAGGGGGATAAAAGGGTAAGTAGGTTTTAGAAAATAAGGTTGGCCTTTTGCTTTAGAATAGAGTATGTAATTGTAATTAAGTTACGTATTCTTTTATGTAACTTATTCTCTTGTTACTAGGTACACATGATACTTTTGCCACCGGAATGGAAAAGTAAGATTTATTTTTACCCATCTTATAACTATTTCTCGCTTCAAGGAGGCTACGGAAATAAGAGAATAATTGACACGCCAAGATCTATTATAGACATAGTAAAACAGGGAACTAAAGGGCTAGTTATGGCTAAAGTGCAAGATATTATTCTTCTACATTTCTGAGAAATGAGCACTTTGTGGCCGGGCCATATTTGCTTTCGCAGAAGGTAATGATAAAATTCTCCATGCACCATCAATTTACATCTTAAACAGCCCCGAAAGGCTATCCCACAAACTAAAAAGGCAATTAAAGGGTATGTTTCAACCTTCTTTCTTCAGAATTATTCTTTTCCATTTTACATGAATGCTTTTACATGTGCAGATTGCATACACAAATATTGACTATATCAATGAGTCAAACCTCCAATGGCATGGATTTTGTGAGGAGAAACAATGTGAAGAGGATTGACCATCTCGGTATACCTCAACAACCCGACTTGGACGCCTTTAAGGGTTGTATGTGATGGGCTTCATGCATAAATTTGTCAACCGCCTTGTCTCCTCGAAGGGAATTGAAAGTAAGTTCTTTTCTCAACTTATGTGACGCTTCATGTAGGGAACTGATTCTAACATTGGTATATTATTTATTGCTTATTTCATAGGTTACATCTAGCCGGATTTCACATCGGTATCGCTCTCACGGCCGAGAAGTTTTGGCGGATGCTCTACTTAAGCACTGTGGAAGATGGAGATGCTATTCAAGGACCAAAGGTAGTTGAATCTTACTTGATGCTGCCATTGTATTTGATAGATTGTTATAGAGATAGATTTGTTGCCATGTTAAAGGCTATAACTTGCTACCTTGTTTGATAATCTGCTACCATGTAACGGGTTATAAATTTGGCTCGCCATACACTTATCTCAATACTCGCCTCAATTTGAATGTAATTGCACCTGCAATGCTTAAACTATAAAAAAGAGAGATTCACAAAGGGATCAAAATGTTGTATGTATTTAGTTCTTAACATTTGACTTGCACCTATCGAATATATCCAAGTTGATGTTCTTGTCCCAAGCTTGCACTTTTTTTTTTTCTTCTTGTCAATGTGTTGTCATTGAAAGCCACAAAAATTGCATTTACACTTATTCTCCATCATTTTATGCTATCAAACCAAGCCAACCTTTAGTCGAAATGCTTCAATCAAGATAGATCATGAAGCACCCAATTGTGTTATTGATAGAAGTAGATGTTGGTTGCTCTAATTGACCATACTTCCATCTACAAGACTCTCTTGCTTGCTAAATCCCAACATGTCTTCATGCTTGCTAAATCAACAAGCCTTCATGACATGGGTGCTTGCTAAATCCCCAACACTTGTATTATTGGCAGAGTGTGATGGTTCCGAGGAAACTTGGGAGGCAACCTCTCATCCTCTGACCCGACATTTCATGGATTGCATGATGAAGAGGTTGCTGTTGTAGATGCATTATTGGACACACTTTCATCGCCTTGACATGTTTTCATAAAGCAAGGTATTTGAGTATTTTCATAAGTGCATATGCAATTTATATCTTCTATCCTTCATGTTGTATTCTTATGATGCAAGTCCACGGCTAAGGCTAGGTCCATGGGATGATATGTACATGCATGCAAGAGTTGTGTAATATTCATAACAATCTACAATCAATGTGAACATCTTTTTTCTATTGAATATCAATATATAAATACACTATTGTCTTTTTGCATCTTCATATTTGCATATAAATATGTCCTCACTATGGGTTTGCCTTGTACAACAATCAAGCAACTCTTTTAAATAATAACTCTTTCTTCTGCCCTAGAACCAATTCCAAAAATATTATGGGTGTACAAATGGTCCAACATCTCTTAATTCTGAGAATTATAGAGTTGCATGCACTTAATTACATATCGATGAGACTACAAAGTCGATGGCGTAGACTACAAAAAAATTCAGAATATCTAACTATGTAACTGATGTAAAAACAGAGTTTACATAACATCTACAATCTCTGGCAGACTTCCTAATAGCATCTCGTGCCAGTATTGAGACAGTTCATATGCATAAGCAATACCTTTTATCTTGTGTTTAACGGGTCAGAATGCAAATCTCACCCCTATTACCGACTCTGGGATGGACAAAAACCCGCTTGCCTTTTAGTAACTTGTACTTCCGATGGCAGCCCGTGTATCACTCAAAGTAGTTACCCGTAATAACCTCATTACCACTATAAAATAAGTTTCCATAGTCATCCATAGTATCCGCTTCAAGTGCATGTTTCACTTCTGCATTGGAGGATATAATAAGGGACCCCTCATGATTGTCCGAGTCGTGGAATGCTCCAAAATAATCACTAACCTCTGCGATGTCTCATCGATATTGTCGATGTCATTTGCCCATAAATCCTCCACCTCATTCTCACCATCTCCAAGATCGATCCTATTAGTAGGCT
Source organism: Isoetes taiwanensis (assembly GCA_021234155.1). Classification (NCBI taxonomy): domain Eukaryota; kingdom Viridiplantae; phylum Streptophyta; class Lycopodiopsida; order Isoetales; family Isoetaceae; genus Isoetes; species Isoetes taiwanensis. The sequence goes on along the minus strand of JAJEKV010000077.1, from coordinate 3,872,256 downwards.
CTAGTTTTCTCAACTCCCACCGCCACAATGGTCGGCTGACCTCACAAGCAAGGCCAATCAAAATTTATGCATGCCTTGCAAAACATGAAAGAGGCTCCTCGCACAATAACTTTGTTGGGTCATTTATGCCTATTGACGACACGCAATGAATTGATTGCACCCCTTTTACTCGGAAGCACATCAAATCTTTGGGATCGATCAATGTCGATCACCTCCCAAAATACCCTCTCCACATCCGATTTTTTTCTCCCTCAAGACCTCACAAGCGATTCTTTGCATTTTTACTACCTTTCCATCCTTTTTTTCTTTGTTCCGCTTCAAGCCACGCTTATCAATTGCCCCTTCTCCATCGTGTGTGCCTTTCCCATGTCCCAACCAAAGAAATTCCAATTGCATTCTTATTTTATGTTGATGATATCTTGTTACATGATAGAATGCTCGTCTTGACTTAAATTGGGCTGCACACCCATCGCACCAAACCAAATGATATTTCATATGGCCAGCACCATTCTCTTGCAACCATTTGAGGTGCATCTTGAATGCATCTTGTACGAAGTGTGTATCATGAATCTTGTCATCTGAAATAAACGAATGCACACATTTCCTCAATTTTCCATTTACCTTGAACATGGTAATATGAACCAAAATACTAATTTGTTTCATTGTACCAATGTTGTGCTTGAATCTCATTAAATGGCTTCAAGGTATAATTCTCTGAGAAATCAACAATCGATAGCAATCGAATCATCACGGTGTTCGTATGGATTCCTTAAACCGCTTGCTTTCCAATGTGCCACAAAGTTGTGATATATAAACTTGGACATATGATCAAACATGTCGTCCAACATATCCTTTTGCTTTGCCATTCTTGTCAATTAACTTCAAATTTCCGGGAAGTTCCGCCTTGATCTTATGTGCTACTCGTGGTTAGAGGAGGCGCATCCCCCTGCTCGTAGCGGCAGATAATCGGAGGAGCAAAGCAGAGAACAGAAGAGAAAGAGGTTAGAGCTCTTTTTTGCCCTTCAAACTAGCTTTTTTGCCCTTCTAACGGCGGAGACGGCTATGGCGGAGACGGCTATGGCGCCAAACGGCTATGGTGGTCGGAACCACGTAAACCATCTAGCCATCCGGCGGGTTTTCAGGCGGAGCGGAAGCAGTGCGCACTAAATAGTTTGCAATGGCTTTTTCTAGTTCGAGAGGGTTGGTTCTAGTTCGAATATAGGAGCCAGAGCACGCATGCCAAAGATTTCCTGGTTACAAACTTTGGATATCTAGGTCGTTGCAGTTACGCAGACATGGGTTTCTTGCATAGCTTGATCCAGCTTATGGCATAAATAATACAGAGTTCGTTTTCACAGTTTATGCTGTGAGAATGATTGCAACCTATGCTACATGGTTCTTGCATATTTTGTTCCAGGTTATTGCAAAAATCTGTGAATTAGGCCTTGGCTTTTGTACTTTCTGTAAACAACAATAGAAGGTTGTTCTGCCCTGTAAGGATGATTTCGACCTATGCTACAAGGTTTCTTGCCTGTTCTGCTCTAACTTACAGCAGTAAAAATGCAGAGGTTTTTTTTACCTTAAGTGGTTGTTCCAAAACCATTGGGTCAATAGCTGATTTGGTCTTGAAAGCATGAGAATGGATGAATCCATTTCATCTGTCTATAGCAGAGATGACCAAAAGCTCTGAGAAAAAGGCACTCTGCGTAGATGCACAAGGTCTTTGGTTCTGGAGGCGGGGATCGAGAAGTTTTAGTATCAGAAGCACCACTTCATTTGTTTAATCTAAAGAAGAAAGTTTTAGAAGCTAGCTTAAAAAGTTTTAGAAGCTAGCTTATGTACTGCTATTAAACTGGCCCATGCATATGATGATTTTTCTGCCTCAGAAATATGCATGCATTATCTTGTATCAGTCAAACAAGATGAGGCAGTTTTGTCATCTGTAGTCCGTCAGCTAGAGACCATGCATCAACCGACAAAGGTAGCAAGCATAGCGCCAGCATTTTCTTGTGTCATGGACGGGATGGCAGTTCCTTTGGAAGGACATTATACTACACTTGTTTTATGTCCAGAAGTTTGGCCAGAGCTCAAAAGAATAAAAGAATGTGTTCCATCATGCGCATTGGTTGCCTCATCAATGGGGGCTCTCACAGGTATTGTGGCACACATAAACAATGGAGCATTGCTACGTGCTGAGAAAACAGGATTTGTTGGTGCAGATCATATCATTGAATCCAAGTCCTTGCAGAAGAAGGCAGGTTTTGACTCTAATTCTAATAAAGTCCGGTGGAGCGTTTTCTAAGTAATGCTTTCAGTAAATATTTGCGTAACTTGTAAATGCGAAGTATTTCCGTAGTTTAAAATGGCATTCCCTTACTAAGTCGTTCAAAAACAAAGACCCACGGCATATGTACATGGTATAATGGATAAATTGGGAGCAGGTTTTGTTTCTTAAGCTATAAATTATAGATTGGCATTAACTGGATGGAGAGCGAAGATAGTGGTAATCGGGCGATAATTCCAGATATAATAGTCATGACTTTGTGGTCTATGAAGTGTCCTCTGAAAAATGTTTGCAAAAATGATATACTCCAATACAGCAGAGATAGATTTTCCCGGTATTATTGGCAGATGAACAAATATGAGCAGGGTACCTTTTAAAGACAAGGCAGCTTGATAATGGCTGCAAGTAAATGCGGTGGTAACTTGATATCAGAGTATATAAATTGTGCAATATTGACAGCTATTTGGGGATCAGTATAATATCGGGAGCATTTCAAAAGCATTCAAAAGCATTCAATAGCAAACAGGGTGTTGCAGCCTAGTTTGGGAGAACCAGGGCAGTGTCTTCCACTCAAGGGAAGCAATGTTTTTGCTGATATCAGTTTGCGGACGCCTATATATCTCAAGAATATCACACTTGAGCGCGTTGCCCAGGTATTTTGAACATTGAAACATTCATTGGATTTGATCTATGCTTAGGGGTCCTTGTACAATTCTGATTGTAGATTGCACTCTTTTATTATGCACCACTATTGAGGCTTTTATGTCAAGCAAGGTCTTAGGAGCATTAGGCTAGAGACATATGTTTAGAAACAATATATGCTTGTGCGAGACTTTTATGTCAAGCACGGTCATAGGAGCATCAGGCTAGGAACATGATAGCTATGGCAGATTTTGGAAGAGCAACGAAATAGGAAATACAGCAGAGGCTAGGGGCTGCATAGGCAAGGCAAATTCATTTGAGTAAAAGGTGGACGGAATAAGTTACGGGACAGAGAGGCTCAGCCTCCGCCGTACACCAGGATAGCGAGGGTTGGACCCACCAACTGGTAATCCAGACCACTATAAACTCGAAACCACCATGAGAACAACAAAAAATTTGTCTACCACAGAATAACAGCAAGCATGAAAGGACACAATGTATATGTATATAAGTTGTTTGCTCTTCTTGTTGTTTGCTCTTCTTGTGTTCTGGCTCATAGTTTTGCTGGCTTATAGCATATGCATTTTCTAGTTTTGTAGTATTCTTAGTATAGGTTAGGAAGTGACATGCATGGATCAGGTCTTGTCTATTGCTGCATACATGTACCTTCATTGCATAGATGCATATAGTCATTGTTTATCTGCCTTAGACATGTCAAGTCATATGGAAAGTGGGATCTGCTATATGAATTGCGACTGTTGTAGTTCGTTGCCTAGTGCATATTGTGATGGCTGGTCTAATCTGATGTATAAGCTTAAGTGCTAGGCTGAGTGTCTGCCAGAACTAGATTATAGAGTGTGGGTATGCTGCTAGTTTAAAGATGCTAGTACCATAATATGTATGTAGTAAAGGACAAAATGTTTCAGAAGTTGTAATGCTGATGGATACTTACATGCTGACAATACTTGACCCGCTAGGATGGTTAGAGTGGCTTTGCCCCGTCTATCCTAGTGTATGCTGTTAGAGTGGCACAACCCCAACAGCCTTGGGCACAATGGCGTGGTCCTATCCCGTTACCAAACGAAGTTGTTAGAGCGGCTTGGCCCCATCAACTTACGCCAATATATATAGGACTGCTAGAGCGGCTATGCCCCGTCGGTTCCTATCAAACCACAAGTTAGAGTGGCTTAGCCCCATCGGCATTCAATGCGAACAAAAAAGCGAATACCAATTATAGCAAATAATGGAGATCTACTTGAAAGTTGAGTCATCTGAATTCAAAGATTGGCAGCAAAGGTGTACAAAGAGTTGGGTATACATAGTGATCTCAGTCAATATGGCAACAAAAACAAAGGGATGCACCTGCACAAAATTCTAGAACAATTACGTGAGGGAGACAAAATACCTGGCGAATCTAGCAAAAACTAAGATAGTCATCTTTGGACATAAGAACGTGGCATAAACCTTTCGATATAAAGAAAAAGAGATAGAGGAAGCAAATGTATCTGACGATATCTAGGTTATGATGCGCATAGGCACAGGGAAATGGGCCAAGGGAGCTAACGCCAGATTCCAATCAGCTATAGGAAGCTACTTTAACATGAAAAACTTCTGTAACAGAAGTAGAATAACTGATTGGGACATCAAATGTTACCTATTTAGTGCAGCGGTAGCCACCACTCGCTTGTACCCGAAAGCGTAAGCATGGGGACCCGTGGTTTAACATGGGGACCAGGTTTAACGTGAAAGAAATTGGGAAAAGCAGAAGGGATTCTTAGGCAATGGCAATGCATTGAATTGGGGTAAGGACAAACACGCCGTTGACAATCATGGTCCTCGAAACAGGGCAAAAACCGATGGAGGTGAGAGCATGGGAGAGAACCATAAGGTACCCCGCCGTAGATAATGCGGGGGACATACAAGGGAAAACGCCCAAATTGCAATCACCGAATCGAAGAAAATCACACATCCTCGAAAGCACCGGATGGTTTAAAGAGGTGGCAACATGGACCGCATGGATGGGATTAAACCCGAAAGGACCTAATAGAAGAGGGGCAAATGGAATGAGGAGGGGCGCACATAGCGACAAGAGCATGGTTGCAAAGACACACAGGACCCAAGACAGACCGCTCGCAAGTTTTAACCCGTAACAACAAATAGGACACCGATATACCGGGATAACATATTGGGGAAAAAATAGGGGACATCCCGGGTCGATTCGGGATGGGAAGTCATGATCTAAGAATCAAAAAAGACAGTGGAGAGGGATAGACAAGGAGGACATGATATGCGTAATCTGTGATTCGGGAGAATAGAGGATGAGAATCATATGATTAATGACCGTCCGATCTACGGAGACATCGTGACGATACGTAAATATAAGGTGGGGGGAACCAAATCCACGAGACCGATGACGATGACAGAATCATTACGGGGATCCGCGCACGCGATCCAAAGAATGACGACCGGGCACCGCGTGAGAAGTACACAAAGGAAAGAGGGCTTGTAATATGATCTGTACAAAACGGGTCATATAGCCTCACACAAATTGCTCAGCTAAAAGCTGATTGATAACGACGCATCACTGCACGGCCAAGAAGCCGAGGTAAAGCGGGATGCTGGTATTAAAAGAAAAAAGTCAGCCTTCAGAAAAGGCTACATATAACAGCGTGATGTGCTAGTAGCACCCTTTTAGGGAGCTCGCCCATGCTACACAAGTCCAGGGGCCTTACGGCACAAGGGACATTAATGTATTCTATTCTATTCTATTCTAATTATAAACTTGCCAATCAACAGATTCTTCAACGCTTTCATCCTTTTCTCTAGGACACAACTCAATTAATTTTTTCCCACAACTTTCACATTTTGAGTTGATACATGCTAGCTTGTGCCACTCCTCACCTGCTGCCCTCTGGCATACCATGGCTCTCCAAAGCGTGCTCACATTATCAAAATTTTTCTTCTTGGCTTGACAAATTCCAGCATTAGCTTCTGAAGCACACACAATGCAATTGCAAAAACAATTCTCGTGAAATTTTGACCTCATCATATTGAATGCCTTCTTGAATAAATCTGCTTGCTTGTGCTTCACACAACAACATGTATTTCTCTCCTTTAGCTTTCGTATGCAAGAGGGTTTTAAGTATTCGAACTGTCTAATGCCGATCTTGACTTCTGAATGCTGATCAACAAAGCTTCTGGTATAGTTCAGCCAAAAAATTACAAGGTTAGAATCATTCACACATTCTCGAAAATTTCACATCTATGTAAATTATCTCCCAAAACCTCACATCCTTACATAAAATGTACTCCATAGGAAGAATTCACATATTTTCTTGACATCTACAGTCCTACATTATTGTACATCACTTTCTCATGCTTACATCTATAACACATTTTGTAATTTGTTTTCAAGTTGGACTAAATGTAAATCATATCAACATTGACATCTACTACAATCCTACACTTTTTACATATTCGTATGCCTACATCTTGAGCACATCTTAAAAAGTTATTTACTTAAAAAAAAACATTTGCATTTACACTACAAGAAATGTAGGATAGATCTACATGACTACGCAGTCATAACTAGAGTACATTTGATGTTAATGCGTAATGAGATCTACTTGACTTTTACATTCCTAACCTAGAATTCTATTTAGACTAAAAAATACTACCATACATATGTAATGTCAATGTATTGAATCGGTTCAGTCCTCTTCTTCATGACATCTCCTAACTTTTTGGTGACACTTTTGTATTATCTAACCGAATTGAGCAACTCGGTCCTTCATAGCTTGATCTATGGCATTTCTTCTTGGCTTTTCGACCGCCAATGCCCATAAATTTGCTCCACACAATGACATCTTTTTTTTTCTTTTTTCTGCTGCTAGCTTCATATTTCTAGGATGTAATTTGAGCGGTTTGGCGCCAATGAAGTCTCTGTTGTAATTCTCCTTCCTTTCCAACCACCATGGCAAGAACGAGTGTTTGGTCTGCAAGTTTATCATTGCTATTAGCGGCTTTCACTTCTTGAAGGCCATCCTTAAGGTTTTCCAATAAATTTCTCTTTACAATAGCCTCTTTAGGCTTTCCAATAACAGGTCAAATAAGAAGTTTAATCTATGATCCCAGAGCAATCTTTCAAAGAAATGTATTTTGTTGTTTTGGATTCAACTTGGAAACTTGTTTTACTATGTGATCGACAGACTGATTCACCTTCCTTCTAATCTGTTTTGTCCCATATCCAGACTCACAATTCCTTTTTTTCGATCTTCTTTGGCTGTCCCCAGAAATGCATGATAAGTCCTCATCAAGAAAAGGATTAGAATTCGATGCTTCCGAAATTGTTTCTTCCATATGATCCCAAATTATTTATTCCATATGCAAAAGATCGACTGTCGTGAAGAAAGAGGATTCCAATTCCTCAAGAAACCGTTTAGGAATAGTTTCAATCCATTTGGGGGAGTTCAAAATTGCGCCAAATTTGTGGGTTGCCAATAATAATGGCGAAAACCTCTCACGTGGACAAGTTGCATTAATTGTGGGCAACTAATATAGAATTTAAATTTTACCTTATAATCACTTTAGGCTAGTGTATATTTTTACATCATTATACAAAAATATTGGACACCCTTTCATGCATCTACCATTCAAAGAGGGGAAGAAGGTTGGGACGGGCCGAGGGGTGTGGCCGGAAGGAATATGGATATAGGTGCTCTCAAGTGTGGAAATAATGAGGCGTGGGCTGAACAGGGGGTATCTTTGGGAGATTGAGGTTGAGAACAATGTCGGTTAATAATGTGGGGAGACCCCGGGTCGAGAATGAGCATGAGGGGTAGGAGGGGCCGACTGAGCTCTGGAGCGGATACGACCACCCTCAATGTCATAAGCAGTGTCATACATATCGCCTTAACGTGCTCATCGCCGTTGATGGCGCCCAAATGAGCCGCCGTTTGGCAAAGTAGTTCTTCAGAGTGAAACCTCGGTTTACATGATGGAAGAAAATCATCCCCGCATCGGCAACGTGTTGAACTTTGGGGTTCTTGGCATCACCTTGCAGCCAGCTAAATCCATGACCACCGAAGCCACAAAGCTGCCACAAATGGTCATGGATCAACAAAAGAAGGTGGAAAGAAACTCCAAGAACAAGATAAAGCAAAGAATGAACAAAACAGAATCATATTGATGCTCCAAAAGGAGGTGCTCCAAAACGTGAGCAAAAACCTAAACAATGAGAGGAAATGCTCTCTCTAAATAGTAGAGCAAAACCCTAACCCTAACTGATATCTCACCTACCACAGATCTAGGCTAAATCTGGGCCATAGATTGTGGGGTCCAATATGACAAATACATGTGGCCTATGCCACTTACCACATATGTGGGCTAAATCTGGGCCCTAGATCAAGTGGTCCAATGTGATAAATACATGTGGCCTATGCCACTCATACATATGTTTAGCCCAAAGGGCTAACACTCCCCCCCCAACCACACCAAACTATGTAGAACCTTTATAACATCAGGTTAAACATTTACAACAGTGTCCAAAGTGAGGGGAAATAATGAGAATGTCGCCGAAGTCTTGACCCAAAAATGCCAATGTCGATGAAGTACATAAATCATGAGAGGTTGAGAAGGTTGTCACCACTTCTCTTGGAAGCCACAAGCTCCTTTAAATCCATAGAAGTCAATCTAATGTGGAGAAGGTGTCACCATTTCTCATAGAACTTGCCACTTAGCTCAGAATACATGCGCCAATCAAAGTGTCTTGTAATGAGTTGAACAAAAATGAGAAACAAAAATTGTTGAAGGGGCGGAAGGCCCTAAGTCATCTTCACGCCATGTGCTGAACTTGAAAGAGTTTGAACAGATAATTGAACTTGAAGGAGTTGAAATTGAAGAGGCGGAAGGCCCTAAGTCATCTTCACGCCATTTGTTGAACTTGAACGAGGCTCAACCACCATGTATTATGGACGGATGTGGTTGATCAAAATGTTGAACTTGAAAAAGTTGACACCAAAGAGAAATTGTTGAAATTGGCCTGCACACGCCATGTGTCCATGTGAGGTTGATGTACGAAGGGGCGGAAGGCAGAATTCATCTTCACGCCATTGCAGGAACTTGAAATTTGTTGGTACAAAGGTGCAAAGCAGATTTAAGAATCGGGCAAAAGATGAGGCGTCCCCCAAAATGTGCCAAAAATATGCTCCAGATGCTGCTTTCGTCAAAAGTGGATCGAAAGTTGTGCTTAAAATCACGTGAGGGGGGCCATGACAATTTTTGTTGGACTCACCTTGGTAAGTGGATGTTTGAAGTCATAGTTGCATGAAATTTTACCTCCAAAGGCATAATGGTAGGACTAGATATTCTGGTATGTGAAAAAACGGCTTTAACATTACAAGGGATGAAAAACACCAAAAATGTGGGCCATGTGGAATATTCAAGTGTCAAGTGTCGAATTCTTTCTAGAAGAAAATTAAAGAAAATTGTCGCTAAAAAAAGCCCCGACAATGTGTTGACATTAAAGAAATGTGCCACGCCAAGGATGGGCCGGGGGGTTTGATGCCATGAGGGCCGTGAGGTATCTCGATGTTAAGGCAGCGCGATTAGGGGTCGTGGTTCATGCGTAGGCCACTGCGGGAGGTCTTTGAGGCTGGCCACGCCGGGGGCCGCGGGTTCACGCCAAGGAAGATATTCAAGACTCGGCCACGCCGCGGGCTTCACGGTTTTGGCGATGACGCCTCGGTAAGATTCTCGCAGACTTGAAGCCACGCCGCGATGGCCGGGCTTGTTGGTCCCGAAGGTCAACATTGGAGAAGCCACCCGCGATGGGCCGCGGGGCTCTGGCGCGCCGGACGAAGAGGTTCGATGTTCGTTCTCGGTGAGCGCCATGCCGTGGATGGGCCGGGTGAGGGAGGCTACCGCGAAGGGCCGGGAGCCCGGCGATGCCGCGAGGTGCCGAGGGAGGAGAGGCCACGCCTCACAGCCGCGGAAGGCAAGAAAAGTTTGCACGCAAAGAGGCCGTGGAGATGAAGTTTTGGTGATGCCGGAGATCGTAAAACGATGAAGTGTTACCGTGAATACCGGGGGCCTTGAGAATTCCTTTGCCCCGGGTGGGCCGCATGGCATGAAGTCGTATGACGCCGTGGAGTGTTGCAAATGGGCCGGGAGTGTTCCGGACATTTTTCAAGGCCATGCATCCGTACGCTTAAGGGATCACATCCGGCGAAGGAGGGCGCTTTATTGCCACGTAAAAACTCCGGTGAATGTAGTGTGCCACCGCCGTCTGCCGCCATGAAGACAAATTGAGTTTGAAGCGCAGCATCTGCAGAGGTCGATAGGAAATGGTGGGTTGCCACAGAGATGATGTTGTGGGCCGAGCTTGACCGGGCCGTGTTGTGGCTGCAAATATATGAAGCGTGAGGCAAATAGGGTAGATTGATGCGGAAATTGCTCGCGCCGAAAGGAGGTCAAGAAGATGGTATTTCATGAGAATAATCCGCGAGTTTGCACTACGCTTGCCGGGCCAATGCCGCTTTGAGGACCGGTTTTACATGGGGCTTTGCAAATCCATGTTGGTTTTGCCTTTGGTTATCCGATACAATGGCGGGGAGACCGACGGATGTTGGAATTAGCGTAAATTGTCCGACCCAAATATGAGATGAAACTTCATTCGAAATAGGTGCGCAATTTGCGACTTCTTCTTGTGGTGACAAAAGTTAAGACCGAAAATGAATTTGATCAAAATTCGCTTTCAAAAATACGTTAGGAAAACAGAGAAATTTGTTGTTGAGGAGTTCGTTCATATATGGGACTCGCATCTCGATCCCGCATGAATGTGTGGAGCGTAAACTCCCTTTCTTGGGCTAAAAGCCCGCCCAATTAAGGCTCCTCGCACCTGATATATATTTGGTTGTGGATTGGAAAGAACTTTATGCTAGACTATATACCTTCAGGATTGGGCTCTACTTTACAACCGTGAGCCGGAGTCACGAAAATGAACCTAGTTTCTCCCGTCGTGGAGGCGATGGCCACAAGCAAAAGCTTGTTGCTTGATATCCTTTTGCGATAATGAACCTCAGAGTCTCGTTGCTCGTGGTTTTGACGATTTGTTGTGGGAAAGAAAAACACCAAGGCGCATACAACGCTTGTGTTGCAAAGTAGAATTGGTCGAGAAAATGAAGCCGGAATTGTCATGTGAGGTCTGATGCATGCGGCCCTCGCTTCTTAAAACAGGCGGCTTATGGCGTAAAAAATCCCTTCGTGGGTCGCCTCTAATAAGTTCTCGTAACAATAGAAATATAGAGAGTCGCGTTGGTGTGCCATGTTGGTCGAGGTGCCGTGGTCAAGGCCAAATGTGGATGCCGCGACATAGTAAGGTGCTCCTGAAGATAACATTTTTCGTGCTCAAACAAAGGCGTAATCGTGGCTCAAAGACATAGCCCCCTTTAGAAAAAACTGCTCTCGCTTGTGTGGGTTGCATAGCCGCTGCTCTTGCAGGACCTCGGCAAGATAGGCGTGGAGATCTAGAGAGCCGCTTGGGTGGGCTTCGATCGCGAGACCATCCATTGGCTTGCCTGCTGGGCACAAGACAACCGAGTGAGATTCGAACATCGAAAATATGGACCTGTACTTGAGATCCACAGGGGCCTCTCAAAATACCAAATATAAGAACTAAATCAAAAAATATCAATGAAGGAAGCATATCTTATCTTGCTTTGCAACAACATTGGTGAATTCTTGTCCACAACCAAAAGCAAGCAAAGATCTTTTCCAAAAAGGACCAAATCACACCGCATCATATGCCTTCTTAAAATCAAGCTTTAAATAAAGCACTTTTTGACTTGTCTTTCTAAGCCAATGTATGCCTTCAAAAAGCCGCAATATTAACGAGAACACTACACTGGAATAAATCTGATTGAACGTCGATATATGCTCCACCAAAATAGGTTTTATTTTTTCGTAACCTTTTGCTATAATTTTGTAGAAAGTTGACAACAATTAATAGGTCTCAATTCCCTATGGACTTGGTTCCTTCACCTTTGGGATTAAGGTGATACATCCAGTTGTTTAGTGCATATCAAAGCTTATCCAGCGTAGAAAGTCCCGATAAGCATTGTACACAAGTGGTCGTACCCATTCCCAATATTCCCGAAAAGAATTCAAATGGAATGCCATCTAGACACGGGCATTTATTTTTGGCCGAGAGTAGGCCAGCCTCACGCATCTCTTCAACGGAACAAATCGGTTGTCCAAGTTGTTCCCTTTGCATAGAAGATACTTTTTAGATATAACTTTAGAAAGAATTAACTCTTCAAAGCAATCTTGAAGATTTATATTTTTTTCTTCTTGAAGAAATCTTCAAAATGTTTAGAAACAAACTCCTTCACATTGTTGTGGTTCCTGATAATGGATCCATCCTCCACCTCGTGACCGAGGACAATGTGGCTGCTTGTTTCCTCTTCTTTGCAACTCTAAAAAGAAACCCGAACATTTGTCACCTTCCTTGATCCATGTCAGTCTGCTTTTAACTTTAGCTTGTTTAATTTTGATTTGTTCTATTCTCTTAATTTTCTCTAGAACTATTTTTTTCCTTTTCACCTGAGCCAAGATCGGTTCATCTAAGCTCTATCAATTCTTTTTTAAAGTGACTCCAATAGAGCATTTTCCCGACCACCTTATTACTTAATTCCCACACCTTAGCAAAAATTTTATTGTTTGCTAGAGACGCAATCATTGCTTCCATTCCATGTTTGTTTTTACTAGCCGGTCCAAATCGCTTACATTGATCTTCAAAATATCGCCCTTAAGAAATCCGGGGTTCAATCAAGATCGTTTTTAATGGTTTAGAGGTACTAACTCTAGAAGAACATATAATCTGCGGATTATGATCTGAAATAGAGTTCTCTAAGAGATTACGCCGATGCAAAGTGACATGTTCCTTTCTTTGCAAGACACGAGAGCTTACATAGCACTTTTGCGTCTTTGTGCATATGCCCCGCCATCACCAATCCAACCATTACACCATGTGAAGCCCGGATCTCCTCAGAGTTCCATGAATCCCAATTGCTTAAGCATGCTCATCCATTGTTCCCTTTCAAATCCATGCACAACTTCGATCCCATGCCTCCATATCTATCACTACTACTTTCTACCATATTAAAGTCCCCAACCATAATCCACCGTGTATCTCTCAAAAGTTTTTTTGTCTGTTCTTCACCCGCCCATAAGGAAGCTCTTTGCCCAGCTTGATTATGTCGCGTAAATATTTATCTCCCCATTTTTACCATGAGCATACCAGTTACTTACTATTACACCTCCCAAAATTATCTCAGATATGTCGATAGAAGTTTCAATTGTTTTCTCCATGCAATAAAGGTTCTGCACTAAAGCTGCCGCTAGACGACATGATACCCATATAATCTCCTCCTAGTAGGTTAAGCAAAACTCCAACTTCTTCCTTCTTACATTTATGCTCCTGAAAACAAACAATATCTGAGGAAATTTTTTTCAATGTTAGAGATAGCCTACTGCCTTTGGCCTCAGAGGATTTTACCCCCCTGATGTTCCAGCTAAGGATTTTATATTCCATTAGAGAACACATTCGATTGATTGGATGTTGTTGTCTCATAGCACTGTTCTTCCAATCTTGGTATAACCCTCTTTTTTCTTGGCATTCCATCAGCAAGATCTTCTATATTTTCATCCATTGGTAAATCCGTCCATCTATTGTTATGCACTGGAAACTCCTCATTAGCAGCTTGATATTCTACTGCCATATACTCAGTTGGTGTTTCCTCATTGTGATTCTCTACAGTTTCTTGCACAATGGAATAGTTATGACCTGTGAGATTTTTTATGGTACCTCCCAAATTGGGCAACCTCTTTCGCATCTGATTTTTAATTCTGACGCCATTTCTGTGCTGCACTGTGGCCCACCCATCTTCATTCGCCTGTTCCTTTTTCTTTTCGATGTTTACCCCTTGTCCGGTTTTTCTTTTCAATTTTTCTTTCGCTCTTGCCTCTTGTCCAGTTTTGAGTTTCCTTTAGATGGCAAAAAAATGTCATATTCCATTTCACCTGGATTTAGATGGTCCTTTCCCTTTTCTTCCCCATTTATCTCTATTACCTTTTCACCTGCTACTTTAATATTGTCATGCAGCTTGGTTGTCTTTTCTGTCAGCTTGGTTGTCTTTTCTGCTGCTACTTTGACATTGCTTTGTGACTCTCTCCCGAACACAAAACAATCTTCTAGACCCTTAATTTCCATTGTGGGGAACAACCTTCTAATCTCCCATCCGTTTATGAGTCTTAACTTGAATAAGGAATAGTATGTCCCACTTCGCACGAGAGTGAATTGTGGAATGCCTTCCGCTGCTGTAATGCCCACACAAATCCTTGGCCCCTTTGCGATCGAATGAGTTATGTATGTCCCCAGGTTCTTTGCTATGGCAATTAAAAATTCTGAATCAAGCATATCCATTGGAAGCTGTTCTATCTCAAGCCAACAGGGAAGTTTAACAGCGGATAATTCATCTGGGGTGAAGCCTGGAGTATAGTATTGATATAACACAAATTCCCCCGCGAAGCGGTCTACTCCCCTGGAGACTATCTTTTCCACTACTTTCTCATCATCAAATAGTATTAGGGAAAAATTACTCCCAATAGCTTTGATGCTTTGAAACTGCGGCATATTCAGAGCATCAAGATGCCTTGTGAGCCAGTTTTGTAGTTTCCTGTAGTCCAAAAAACCTCCCGTAAAGAATCCCACCACTGCCTTAGAAATTAGATTTTCCATATTCTTGATATGCCTTGAGTGGCTTATCTCTGTTACTTTAAGATTGCCATGTTCTGGTTTGATACCTGCTGACTGAAGGAGCTGTTCTAAATTGGTAGACAAGTTTTTAGAGGACAGAGAATTCAAGGCCTCTTCTACTCTGTTACTCTACGGATTCGGTTTTGGAATTCCTTTCTTAATCCATTCAAAACCCGGTCTTATAATTCTTTCTAAAGTATTGCCTTGTTTCCAGTGATTAGATCTCTTATTTTCATTATTGCTTACATAAATTGGAATCCATGCTTCCCGCGATTTCCGATATCTTCGTGTTTACCCTCAACACAAAAATCAATTGGAATTGCTTACCCTTTTTATATCTTTTTCCAAACTTCGCCTATCTCCTCCAAATTGTTTTTTCCCGCAATCATGCCATGCTTCACAATAGGCTTCATTCTTCCCTCACCAGGCCGCTTCATTCTGGCCCCTCAGAAACCCCAAGTACTGTTGACCTAAGCCCTATCTCTCCGCGGGCACCGATTTTTCCTCGCTTCATAGGAAGCCGATGCCGGTGTAGGATATATTGAATTATTTTGGTAGATGTTCGTGTCTCCTTATTTTATATTCTAAAGCCTTAGATAAACCTCAGATTGAGGTGAGTTCCCATATTAGTTCAAAACATTAGTTGAACATGTATTCTATATTTCAAATCGTAGGCTCCCCAATCATAAATAACCATAATTGAAATAAGAGGCACTCATAGGCCCCAACATACGATCCGGATTGTAGGATAGACGGATCCGACGAATCGAGGTAGTCCAAAGTGCACCTCATTTGGAACATCTAGCATAATAATAGGAGGTTTTTCTTGTGTTTTTTATGCATTTTTCTATATGGTTTTCCTATGATTTCTACATGTATTCGGGTTGATGTACCTAATAATACTACTCTGGAGTGCTCCATTTCATATCCATTCATTTTTAGGAAGAGGGCAAATCTTATGGTTGTGATTTTTGTTTGCATATAAATTTGGAGGTTACATAATTTAGGGCTTGTTGGCTATTGCGAGAACTGCAAATTGATTTGTAGAGTTTATTGCCATCAGTTCGAGTTCAAGCTCATTATGTATCTCTTTCACCCAAGTAGAGGAGCTCCATTTTGGATGGTTATGGTTCTGGCAAGCCAGAGGAAAAGAAGAATGGGTTTGTGCGCAAACTGAAGACTTATACAGCTCTAGATTCTCGGTCAATTCTATAGCTCCCTAATTCCTAATGTAGCGGATTTGAAAAGGAAGATAATATAGTGGATTTGAATAAGTAGACAGGATGCATTGCAGGTAACCATGGACATGTAAGAGATCAACCATCAGAAAGAACAGGCATTAAGCTCCCAAAAATTTGGCAGCCCTTTTCTTTTGGAGGGGAGGAGGGTGAGGGGGATGGAAATACTAGAAGCAAAGCAAACTGATTTTTGATGCAATTTTGGGATCTTGAGAAAGAGATACAATAGTTCAGTATTTTTGGCATTAGGGTTGGCCTATTTTTGTGTGTACAAAGTTGCACCGTGGTTGTGCGCCTCATTATGTTTCCAAATTGAGGATAGACAAAACATCTTTCAAGCCCAAGAACCTCAAGTATTCGTATCGAAGTTCCTAAAGAAGATAACAATATGATGATCACAAAGGGGATGAAATACCTCATCGCCTCATAGTTGCAAGTGCATACGAAGAGTTAACCTTTTAAGTCGTTGGGCCCTAGAAACAACGAAAATGCGCCCCTTCTTCATCGATATAAACTCTCCCTTCAATCTCCCTTGATCAAGCCATTCTCCCTTATAGTAAACGCCTTTTTTTGAATTTGCTGCTTAGAGGTTTTGGAATGGAGGAGGTTTTGGTTGTAGGTCTTACTTCGATGCTCGATGGCTTGATAACCGCAAATTGCTTTAGAAGTGAAGTGTTGTGTAATGCAATGCAGATTGTGAAGAACTTCTTGGCTAATTTCGAGCTCAAGATTGGGCTTGCATACACCTTCAATGCTTACCATCATTTTGGTGGTGTTTTTCTTCTACTTTTTGTCGTCTTGTCATCTTTCTTTTATGGATTTCAAGAACGTAGATTCTTTAGTTCAAATTCTACACTTTGCACCCAAAAAAAAATGATTGTAAGTAGTGTGGATCTGGGTGATCACAAAGCATTTTTAGCGCCATTTGAAACAAAAATAAGATAAGCATGCTCCCTGGTCTGTGGTTTTGTAGATTTGCAACCTGGATTTTTTGTAAAGCATTTTCTAAAACTAAGACGATGATGAGGCGTAGTTGAAGTTTCATATGGCGGGGATGACATAGCAAGAAATACTTGTTATGTTGTGGCTCTGCTTTCTAAGTGCTTCATCTAGATCCTTATCTACCAAGAAGACATACTTCAATAACATATTGATTGGATTTGTCGAAGAGGCCCAAATGGACATTTGCAAGAAGCCGAGTCGATAAAGGAGATGGAAGCTTCTATATAAATTCCATAGAAGTGTGATACAATTAATGGTATGCTCAAGCCTCATATTAGGTAAATGCTTTGGAATAAAAACATGTTTTTTAGATTCTATACTTTCATCGGTTAAACATTAACATCTCCAATCTAGAACACGATATTTCAAATTCCAAGTATTGTTACTTCACATATTACTCTCTCTTTCTATCATTACCCTTTTCCATAGAGAGAGACGAGGAAAAGAAGAAAGTAGTAGACTAATAGTTTTAACACGTTGTTCAAGAAATGGTCGTTGATAGTTTGGTAAAGCAATAGATCAATTTAACTGGTAACCACAAAAATTGGCACTCTTAACAACCTAACTTGCCTTCATCCTAACTGCTAACTGCCATTTCTTGATCAATGTGATGAAGGCAAGTTAGAAGTGCCAATTGCAACCAAGTATGCCTTAGCATATTCATAATCTAGCATGGGCCGTACCCTCTTCAAAATATGGAGGACAGTTTGTACTTGTACAATTTTGTTTCTTATTTGCTTCTCTAATGTCTTTCCAATCAAGCTATGATGCCTCTTATTATAAAATGCTTCATTCCTTAACATGCACACAATCTGGTATTGTCTTCCATCTTATGACATTTCCTCTTTTCCATCCACAATCTTTTTCTCGTATATCTTTCCCAAATGCTTTTCAATCGTATCCAACTTTGGCTGCATCATATGAGGCCTACGATTCTTCCACGAACAAATAGCACAATGTGCTATAACTATTAGTCTACTACTTGCTTCTTCCTCGTATCTCTCATGTTTTAATCATAAACCAAAGGAATGGCATCTAAACTAATAGCTGGATGCATATAATAAAAGCTCTACGTACACTTTGGATACTTATTAAGAGGGTTGTCCAAACATACCACTCATACAATGAAATCATGTCCCAAGTAAGACAAGACAAGTTTTATTGATTCATGTGTAGATGCCCTTAAAAGGGGTCCAATAACAATCTTGCATATGCTCCTTTAGTCGAATGGATCTGTTAAAGAATGTACTGGATATATTCTTTTGTACTGAATATTTTTTTTTTGTCATCACTTGGTTATGTTTAGTTATTTGAATGCTTCCCAAGAATATTTATTCATAGAAGGAACTGACTTTGCTCAATAGGACTAAGTTTACACGAGGCGTGTCACAAAGGCATATTAAATCAAGGCGCATTTATATCTACATCTAACGGAGGGATACTTACTAGTCACTATTTTGTACATTGAAATAATATTCCAACCAACCTTCAAGGGTATAATAGTTAAGGATGTAACATATTAACACTCGACTTAGATTTCTAGAGTCAGGTTTGCAAGACATTGGTATATAGTGAATAAACAATGCTTGTATTGGGAAACTTTTGTTAGGCATTGGAAATGGTGATGTTTGTGACATATGTAGCTTCAATATTTTGGTTTAAAACATGGCCGAATTCGAGAAGAGGCACGTGGTTTTAATGCAATCTTAGCAGATTAAGATACCGTGATAGAAGGATTTGTGAGACTAAAACTATACAAATCTTGACAGCGCATAACTTAGGACCATTTTCGAGAATGAGAAACATGTAATAGTAACAAAAGAGTTGAAAATTTAGCAATAGTAACAAAAGAGTGGAAAATTTAGCAATAGTAACAAAAGAGTTGAAAATTTGGCATTGAGAGAGCTTGTTAGATCATTTCGTAAACGTCCACAGGGGAGGAAATTTCTTGTTTTTTTAGCCTTTTGTTCAAAAACAAGAAACCAGCCCTGTTCGAAGCTTCGAGCGGCCATGCCAATGCTCTAAGAAACCTCCGGAAGTTTTTTTTTTTTTTTTTTGGCCTAAGCTCAAGCTTGAAAGCCATAGCGTAAGACATAGCCATAGCTCTAAGCCCGAAAGCCTGAAGTTCCTAAGTTTTATTTTCATCCCATCAAGCCCAAACCTTTGAAAGTTTATTTCAATCTATTCACCTCCTTAATAGATTAAGGAAATGGATTTAGGGCGTAGTGGATTTACATTTGGTATTAACCAAAGAACATTTGGGTGCCTGGTAGCGGAGCGCTTCATCCCCACTTACCCGCAATCCAAGATACATCCGCGGTAAGAGGGATCTATTCACCAAATAGTTAAGGAATGGTGCCGAAAAGAAAGAATTTTTTTGCCTAGCAAAATTTTCCTCCCATGTGGACGTTCGGTGCACTTAGCCAAGACAATGGCACCGGGGGTTTCAACAACCAAACCACATGGCTGCCGCTTTCAGCGATGGGCCGCCCGGCTCATGGCGGCCCTTGAGGGGTTTATTCCGAGGAAACCCCCTCCCCATTCACCGGTTTCCTCCATCAAAAATGCCGCACCATGGGCGGGTTTCTTGTATGGGGGGATGGAAGGCTCAGAAGCCGACCTGTGGGGGGGTCACGACGGGTGGGGAGCCGGAGCCGGTCCTCGAATCAGCGAACTCATATGGCAACCGGGGGGGGGGATTTGGCTGCTGCACCGATTGATGACCTGGCGAAGGCGAGAATTGGGCGCCGTTTTCCATTCCGAGACGGAATGAGCTCCCAGTTGGCATGTTGTGAGCCCCTCAATTTCAAAAAGCATACATGTTCGAAATGGAAGGCAACAATAAATAGGGCTTATAAAAATTGTTGTATGCCATGCCATTGTTTTGCTGGTTTACTTTCAAAGTTGTTCTAACATGAAACTTAATGGGAAACCATGGACAATAGTTAGCCATTTATGCCCTTTGACCTTGTAATAAACACACTCATCAGAAATGACAACTCAACTAGTCCCATCAACCGGGCTAACTGGGGAAACCGGCAAAAGCAGGTCACAATAAACACAATACAAATCCTAGGCAACCGGACGACGCAGTAAATAAAGAACCATTTTCGCTGACTCTTTGAGTTGATGAACTCATTACTGTCGATTATGTTCTATTATGGAAGGATGGGTTACGCCCTTGATTGTGCATGGTTTGTTGGCAAAATAGGGTATTTTTATTTCCGCAGTCGAGATTCTTTTGGACGGTTGAGAGTAGAGGGTGGGCTACGCGAATTTATAGCACATGATCATGTTGCCATGATGGCCCTAACCGTCATCATCGAAGCGGTAAGAGCTCCCACAATGCCAATCTTGCGTG
The DNA here is from genome assembly GCA_021234155.1 of Isoetes taiwanensis. Taxonomy (NCBI): domain Eukaryota; kingdom Viridiplantae; phylum Streptophyta; class Lycopodiopsida; order Isoetales; family Isoetaceae; genus Isoetes; species Isoetes taiwanensis. Next base: position 3,851,914 of record JAJEKV010000077.1, on the reverse strand, counting down.
GGACTTTTGGCGAGATTATTTGGGTCCCATTTGTTTGGTTGATCTCTTTTTAGCGGATGAAAAGACCTTGTACAAATTCAGGAAAGATTATTTAGTGCCCATTCTTTGGATTTTGCCATGAAGAGCTTTCCCTAATCACTTCTCAGTTTATGCGCACATAAAAGCTTCGAAGCAAAACTCGGTTTGCTCAAGATGAATCTTTCCTGTTATGAATCTTAGTTGTTGTTGTGGGGCCTTGAGATAGGTCCCTTGAAGAAGCGGTTTGGGCTATCACAAAGAAGTTGCACCATCTCACTATCGGTTCTGGTTCCTACGTGGCCACCACTACAATCCAATGACGTGACTTTTACAAAACCAAAAAGTTAAAGTCATCTAAATCCCACAGGTGCGGGTGAGAGCCTAAAATTGATGTCATGTAAAACAAAACCGAAAAGAAAAAAAAGAAAAATAGGAACTCTAATTCTGAAACTAAGATCCCTTTCATGTATGGATGTAGCAAAATGTCTTTGTCAAGAAGGCATTGGATTTCATCTTACTACTATTAGATTTGCTATTACTATAATTGTCATTCTCCATGATTAAAATCTCTGTCCAGGAAATGTGAGTTTTCATCTTACTCTATTAGATCACGCTATTACTAGCAGTGTTTCTCTGTGATTAATCAATGTCTTGTTATCACGCATCTGGCCCATTTCCTTATTTTCATGTGGGTATTAATTTTCTTCTTTTGCACAAGATACAAACGATTCAAGGAACCCAAAGGTGGAGCTCAATATGACTTTGTATTGACTTATTGATGAAATTGAAAATTTAAAATCAATATGCGTTTGTAGGCCAAAAAGTTTACGAATAATATCTAGTTATACAATAAATTCATCAATACACTTCCATGACATGATAAACAAACATTTGGTACTAAAAACAAGATGGTGGTTGTCGTTGGTCTTTATAAAATTTGAAGTCTATGATGTGTACTAATGGTTAATGTGTAAAAGTTTAATAGAATGATCTTTGATCATTTATCTTCTTTGGTATGTGGACGTGTATTTTTATGTGCCTATATTAGCATTTGCAAATATAAATTTAGATTAAACTAATATAGGGGTATAGGGTGTGTGGCTAGACCAAGTACGGACTTTTTGTTGCATGTCTAGTTTTTTAGACTGTGATTGTGCAAGGCCATGTGAAATGTAGACCTTTTTTGAAGGTCTCTTAATTTCTTAACATCATTTTGCATGGTAAAAGGTGTCTTTCAAGGGCTGTAGCCTTTAATTTCCACTCTTGGCTTTGAATCACCACCTAAGTAGTGTGCATCAAAGGGGCTTTCAAAGGGCATTAAGATTTCATTCTTGGAACCATTAGAATCATTTTCATGACTTTTTTGAGTTGATGATCCCTTCTTGTTGTGTTCTCTTGTGGAAGAGTCGATTGCAGCATTGTGGGCAAAAGCCCCAAGTGCAGAGATGCTTTTTGCAATTTTGAATTAGTCTGAGAAGACCCATTGAGTTCTAAAGCGAAGAAGGAAATGGCGGGGAGAACCCTCTGCGATAAGGGGAGATGTGTAGAGCGAATGGGCACTACAAAAACAAAATCAGTTTGCCTTGGGTATCGAAGATGGTAGAACAAGGAACACCAATGCAATACAATGACCACGGGCGATGGGGCCCGGAAAATCCGGGCATGGAGGGTAGGTGAGAACACCCGGACCCGGGGAAGTGAGAGGAAGCTTCTCTTCAAAAAGGCGAGCGAGGGGCTACTAGGCATCATCTTGGCGGGGCCAAGGGCTTTTGATCCCCAACACGGTGAAGGGCATTTGGTCCCTAACAAGGCTCTAAAGGCGCCCAGGGAACTACGGTTCACCGCACCACATGCCCCAAGGCATAGCAACTATCAAGCGATAAGATCATGATGGAGGTGGAGGCGAGATGATAATCAAAGCATTCCCAAGGACTTAAAAGCGAGGTAAAGTTTCCCCTCCACATGGGTGAATAATGTGATCTTCGGGAAGTTGAAGCAAGGATAGTGAAGACCAAAGTAAGAGTAGGGGGAAGATGGGGCACACGGCTAGTGGTAATCTAAGGAGGTAATGTAAGGGGAGGCTTGGAAAAACAATGACCACGATAGCAAAGAGTTAACAAGCCTAGATTCTGATTGGATAAAGAATAAGATTGGCTTGACCCATGAGTTTGAGTAGATCTGACACCAAAATAGTAGAAGCGAGGGTTTTGCTCAAGATCTGGGCAAAGCTGAACAAAGGCCAACTTGAAGAAAATGGGCCGAAAGTCTTTGGAAATATGGAAGTAGGCGGGGAGTCTAACTATCAATAAGAGAGATAGATCGCGGTATGCCGCGTAAAAGTGGTGGAGGAACACGGTATCCGCGATCTGTCATTGGTTTCTTTGGGAGGAGTTCACGGACCTCAAAAGCCGGAATCTTGGCTCTCGGCACACACGAAGAAATTAGGCCTACCTCAACCACAGATGGCTAAAAGGCAGAAGTAACTTCTTTCTCATTCTTTTTATAGCGAAGCGATGGTAGATAAGATGGTGTCGTAGCGGTGAACTCATTCATGGAAGAGTACATTTTATATCAATATTACTCACGGCTTCTCTCCCCATCAAATCTCGGACATCAAAATTAGTGTTGGTTAGAGATCGAACACTTACCTCGGACATGTTGGTTTGAATTCTTAAAGGTCATTGCTAACACGGTAGGAGACATATATCTCACATTCCATGTAAAGGACCAAAGATTTGTGTGGCAATACCAAGCAGCGTCGGGCATACCCTAAAGGGGTGGTAGTTAAGAGTGGCAAATGCTCCTTCAAGTTCCCCCCAGAATTGACCAATAGATGGGAAATATCTGAGAATGTTTGGGACATAAAGATTGAAGGACTAGAAGAGAACCCCCAAGTCGGGTCTAGAAAAGCTGGGACTCCTCAACAACAAGCTCGTGGCCTTAATGATCCTCCCCATCAATGGTTGCACGGTTAGCCACCCCATCACTCAAGTAAGTTATCACCCCATGCCCCTAGCGAGGGAGGGTGAAATCAACTGCTCAACATCGTGGGAAAAGCTAGCTAATGAATCGACAATTGACCCGATGTAATCTCATAAGTCTACCAAAGCGAGCGCTGATCGGTCATGGGAAGTGGTAGGTTCAAACAAAAAGGGAGGACTAGGAACATTGGCTGGAGAGGGCGGAGCACTCCGGTCAAAACCTCTTCCCCGGGCATCTCAAAGTACTCACATTGTTCTAGGAGCAAAAATCCTTTCTCGATTACATTCTGGCAACAAACAAAGAGAAGAAGGGGAGATGCAGCAGGCGGAAGGAGGATTAGGAGATATAGTGGTATATGGGGGTGGATGAAATAGGGGTCATTCCCCAAACAAAAATAAAGTGAAGTAGGATCTAATGGAAGAGGGAGGGACATGGTGGATGAAGATCCTACTCCTACTTGAGGGAAAAAACAAAAAGGTAACAAGCACAAGTCTAGAAGAAGAAGGGTTGGATAGCATGAAAAAGGAAAAAGGGTCCAGGAAACATCTCTTTATGAATCATAAAATTCTCGGTTGGAATATTAGGGGGAGTAAAAATCCTCACAGTACTGAAAGAGTAGGTTAGCAATGCGCCATAAAGGGATCAACAGGATGTGATATGCTTACAAGAACATAAGTGTAAAAAAGGAAGAAATACGAAACATTCAAAGTAATGAAGCAATGAATCGTGGGTATTCTTTGCTGATAAAAGAAACTTCTAGTCTTGCGAGGACCCTCATCGTGGAAAAAAAGAAGTAAAAGTATGTGAGTCCACGGGTAAAGCTGATTTGGGAGATGGTCTCTAATCTTATGCCAACATGAAGGTAAAGTATGGGGCTTGGTGAGCGTTTCGCCCATAACAACAGGAGGAGAGGAGCCATATGGGCCACTCTTAGACACAAATTAAAGGTTTGGGAACAAGGTAGCTTGGCTAATGGTAGGGAGATTTCAATATGGTGGAGGCGGTGAGGATAGACAAGGGTATCATGCAATTGTGCATGGGTTTGAGAAAGTGCGGTGGTGCAAGCTGTTAGAAGATATAGGCTTCATGGTAGGCGGAGATAAGGGCTATACATGGTGTAACGGATGGGTAGGCATGGGTAGGACTTATGCAAGACATGATAGATGCTACATCAGCGATGAGGCACTTACCATCCTTCAAATGCGCATAGATCAACCTTCTACAAAATGCTATCTCGGATCACAATCCCGCAGGTCATATCTACCTGATTTGCAGTTAGAACCTCTAAGCAGTATTCAAACTCAACACTAGATATCCGAAAAGATCTAGAATTTGTGGAGGCTTGTAAAAGCATATGGCAATCCCACTTTCAAAAAAGCGGGCGAGGGGGATGGAAACCATGATACTTGGCCACAGGTATATAAAAAATTACGCATAAAATTTGGGGTGAAGAGCTAAAAAGTGGGGAGGGGGAGGGAGAGTTGGATAGCCTTTACAATCGGCTCCACTCACTTGTGGGCGAATGATGGGATAGAGGAGAAGGGAATAATAGAGCAGGATAAAAGGCACTAGGAAGTCAAGATAATGGAGAACATATGCAAAGAGGATTGACTTGGCTAAATGAAGGTGATAAATGCACCAAGTTCTTCTTTAAGTCGACTAAAAAAAAGAAGAGGTCGTCTACTCTATCAACCATTGCCTAGAGGCGGCGGCTCGACCCCTCAAATCCTTGAGGGGATCTAAAAAAGGTACTTTAATAATCATTTCCAAGGTTTTTTGGGAACATAATACCATTCCAAGATACATATGAAGAGCTAGTGATCTCAAAGTTTCACCTATAATGAGCTCTAGCCAAAAGATGTCACAGTAAGCCCCTCTCTCTGGATGGGATCTTGAAAAAGCCACCCTCCTATTGGCTAAGAATAAATGTCAGGGTATGGATGGAATCCCCGAATTCTACCAATGCAATTGGAATGGATTAAAAATGATATCTTTTTACGCATACCTGAGACTTCTTGCAAGCTGAAAATTTAAATCAAGATTGAATACAGTACATTGCCTTGGTACCCAAGTGTAGGAGCCAAGCACAACGATTGGTGGGCCTATCACACTCCTATCGCATTTTACAAAATCATAGCCAAGGCTATGGAGGGAAGATCAAACCAATTTTAGCGGAAGGTATCTCACGGGTGTCGGCTTCTTACGGGTAGGAGTATTACGAGCAATGTGGCGACAGCTTTTGAAGGGTTGCCTTGGGTGAGAAAAACGGACAAAAAAGTAGCCTATCTAAAGCTAGATTTCACCAAGGCATATAGCGACATTAGATGGAGTTTTGCGCATAAAATGATGCTCAAGGTGGGTTGTGGGGATATTTTGGCCAGAAGGGTAATGAAACTATTGAGATCTCTCGAGCCTCGGTCTTATTTCAAGGTGAATCATCTCCTATATTTGAGATTAAAGGGGCATCGGGCAAGGTTGTCCCACGGCTCCCTTCCTCTTCAGCGGCCCGTCCCTCTCTCACAGTTATTATTCTGCAAGCATCTGCGGACGGTCTCATTCGGTCTAGAAATGTGGGATGGCTCTCAACAAATGCGTAACCCGGGTATGCTGGGCGACTCATTTACGTTTATTGCTGAGAGGAAAACAAATATGTCAAGTCGCGGGACAACTCGGCCACCTTCTCCAATAGCCGAGGGTGCCTCATAAATTGGAAAAAATGCCGGTCTGGTGGCCTTTGGAAGCTTGAGGCATCCCATATGCGGAAACACCATGGAAAATTATCCTGAGGGTGAACACTCCGACTTGTTAGGAATCTAGTGGGCATTAACATCACTAGTGCAATATGGGATGAAATGCTACTAGGCCTATATAAACACCTAAATTGGTGGAAGGTAGCAAAGTTATCCCTTGGGGGGAGGGATTACTGTGTGGCAAAACATGTGCTAAGTAATATTTATGTATACATATCATCAATTTACTTGCTCAGAGGGAGAAGGTGCACGGGGAGTTAGAAGGGCTGATTCGAGAACGATGGGGGGGGTAATGAAGAGGTTGCAGCGATCCAAAATTGCTTGGTGGAAGTGCAAGAGGGACAAAAGCAGAAGGGAGAATTGGTATGTTTGACATAATCTTCTGAGCAAAGTATTAATAGCCAAATTAAGTATGGATGATTCTTGGGGAAAAGGTGAAGTCTCGGGGTTTGCACCTCATCAACCAAGCTCTATTATATTCTTGTAAGCATAGTAAGCCCCTCCAGTCAAGGTCACAAACTCCATGGTCTCTCTTTTTTGATCTCAAACCATGTAAAGCCTCCCCTTCACGAAGAAGGGTCTTATTTGGCTTGGAATGCCATAAAAAAAAGAAACTATTCCTTGATATCGACAAAATTTAAGCGGGGACCTCCCCTCCATGGTGGGTACGGTGGAATTGCACAATAAACAAGGCCATTAGGTATGAGTGGGTGGCGAGGATTGTGAAGAGATGGAAAAAGCGTGGTATACATTCTTGTGCTTTCGGTGTGGTATATGGGGAGGCACGGCGGTTGGGAAGCATTTCAAGCCTGCTTTGGTTTAAAGGGAGGAGACAAGATAATTTGGGAATGTGTGGCCAGGTACTCCCCAAACACAATAAATAGAGGAGATCAAAGTCCATGGGTGGGTACATCCTTCGATCTGACCAAACAAGTTCGTGAAGTCATGCTACAGTAGTTTGAAGACTAGGGACTTCTTCGGTATCTCCCAAGTGGGAGCTAGTGATCACGGAGGACATCCTTAAAAACATCGGGGCGGGCTTGGCTGAAATTCCTCCCTCCACGAATCAGCGCCTTTCTTTGGCAGAGTGATCCATGGGGTCCCAAAGGGTCAATCATCTAGTCTCAAATGGGACAATAGCATTGAGCCCACTTTGCCCTATGTGTGAAGAGGAAGAAAATCCATAGAACATTTAATGCGGTGGAATGTGGGATCTTTGCATGAAGTATGGGCTGGAGATGCGGATAGGTTGAATACCCCTTAGGAACCAAAAGAATTCTTTGCTAGAATTCTCCCTCCAGATTGGTGTCCCAAGAAGAAGATTTCTTTTCACATAGCGGGGGCGGACGATCTGGTCAATATGGAAAAGGAGGAATGCCGAGTCTTATTTGAGAATCGGGAGGTATTCATATCATCAACTCGGCTACTTCACACGGTACTTGAAAGACTTAAAAATTTAGGCTAGTTTTTAAAATGTGAAGAAGAGGTAAAGGAAAAATATGGGGCACCTATTTTTAATCTAGTCTAGGTCGGGGAAAGAATAGTACAATTTGGAGCTACATAGCTACCCCATCTCATATTAGGTGGATGGGTGCACCTCTGCCATGTGGCTTTGTATCATTCTCTCTAAGTAAATAAAATCTTTCTTATCCCTCAAAAAAAAAAAAGGGACGAGATTACATATGATTGTGCATGGTTTGTTGACATACTGGTATGCAAAGTAATATTTTTTATTTGACAAGTTGAGAACATGATGCTAGGCATGCGAATTTAGTGCATGATCATGTTGCCAAAAGCGATGGTAGTAGCACATCATTTGAGGCGATAAAGGCTCCCACAATGTCGATTCGGTGGAAGGTGAGCGGGGATTATTTGGTGCCATTTGTTGGATGAACTTTGCGGATGAAAGGCTTTATCACGAATTCAAGGAAGATTATTTAGTGCCCATTTACGCGTGATCAATTTGCCCATGAAGAGGCTTCTCCTAATCACTTCTCGATTTCTTTGCGTAAAAGCTTCCAAGAAAAATCACGGTTTCCACAAGATGAATTCTTCCTATTATCAATGCCGTTGTTTGTGGAATGCACATAGATATCTCAAAAAAAAGCATTTTAGGCTATCACAAATTTTGCACCATTTCACCATCGATTCACGGTTCCTATGTAATACCACAATCCAGCGACATTGACTTGTACAAAACCATAAGTTAAAGCCATCTAAATCCCCGAGCCTTGCGGTGAGAGCCTAAAATTGATGCCATGTAAACAAAGAATCTGAAAAAGAAACTAGCGGTATGAGGGGGCTTGAAATCATATGAAAATTCGGTGGTTATAGGATGATTGATATTGATTGCTCTAACCACATCTTCAAAGGGGTCCATTTGTAACACTTTAAATCAAAGAGATGACCACAATTATGGGGACCTATTTTGTATAAAGCAACTACTTCAAAGTCATAGATAATTATATGTTTGGGTTTATAAAACCCTTTTATATAGCCTTCCATAATAATTGAGCAAAAGGGTTGGGAATGGGAAGGTGAAATAGAAAACAAAAAAGTAAGGCTCCAAATAGCCAAAAGGCTGAAAGCGTTTAAGAAAGGTCCTTTGTGAAGTTTTTTTTAATCCAACTTGAAATGATTATATCCCCGGGTTCTAGACACATTGCATTGTAGTGCGAGATGGCATGGGATTAATATAGTTAAATGCACCATAGTCTTAATAATTATTTGGAAAATGATTAACATCTATTAGAAAAATTTTTGTTATTTGTCTTGCGTGTCCAACAGGGTTACCACTAAGGCCAAATTTGTTTGAACATATATAAAGGATTTGACAAACAATAGGTTTTGGGAATGTTTATGTTGCATATAATAATCGACTTGTGTAAATAATTAATTAGGATTTAGGTGAATGTTGTTGGACAACCGCATTGTCTATCAATTCTTGAACAACCATGGTGGTTTGGTGTTTACAAAATTGCTTGCCGACATTCTAGAGCACTAGTTGATGGCTTGGCGGATCTATGACGTCTGAGGCCCCTCACGGCTATCGCGAGGGGGTTTAGGCGCGACACTCAACCATTTATCACATCTTCACACTATGGACCTTGGTTGAAGGCGGTAGGAACCATCAAGTGAGAGTTTTTGTATTCTTTGCTGTGAACCTCACCAAGGCTTTTGGCAGTGTGCCTTGGAAAATTTTGTGGATAAGATTACAAAATTTGGAGGTCTCTATAGAACTTCTGATTGCATGGTGATGAGATATGCTCGGGCCGGTTAGGGATGACAAACCCGGTCATTCAATACTTGATGTCGAGTGCGCCAAGGATGCTCTCTCTCTTATATTGTTTGGACTATACATTGTCAGTTAGCTGGCTCACTAAAAATGGAAATTGTGAAACTCACCTCACCTCACCCGGATCACCGGTTGACTTATGCCATGGCAATGGGGCCACAATGCCTCAAAGATGCATTGGAAGGCTTGAGCTTCGATGGTTCACCACGAGATGGAATGTGTAGAACCTGAGGTGCATCACAAGTACAAGCGAAGGCGAATCACCCGCGGCTTGAGACAATATCTTGACAATCTTCTTCAACAAGTTCTGATTGCCAATGCTCTTGAATAGGTCAAGGCGGCACATTACGGTCCACATAAAACCCACATTGGAATGGGGTCGAGAATGCTTTCGCGTATTCGTCTATCGACCTATGAAAGGTGAGACTCATTGCCTTGATAGGAGGATGCACACCATCTACGAATTGAGATAGGCGGATGGATTAGGAGCCACGGCGGAACAAGCTTTGTCAGCGTTGCCAAATGGAAGCCGTTGAGGATGAATGCCATACCCTCTAAAGTTATGCGGCATATAATCAAATTGGAACGCGCCATGTTGAATTGGTCGGAGCTTGGCGGCCGCTACATGTAATCTTGAACATGTCTTGGTATAGATCTTGGTATCATACCTTCACGAGGTAATGGATATTGCAGGGATCAGCTATTTTCTTGGATATTAAACGACTTCTAAATATACTACACGATATGCATATTTGCCACCGGTTTGAAACATTCTTATTCTTTGTCATTTTTTTGCAATGGAGGTTTTTAAGTTGGACAATAATAATAACATTGTTGTGGTCTCTTATTGGTCCCAGATCAATTGGACTCCGTGGATGATAAAGTTCTATTCTATATAAAATATAAAATCAATATTGGAAAGTAAAATATAGAACATTTAGGTCTATTCGGTCAAACTATAGACATCACACTCCTTCTTTTCTCAATACCGAATGCGGAAAAAGCAATGGCGCGGAGAAACAACAAGCGCAAAGTTAGAGACCCACACATAGTAGGTGGAAGGCGACCCGGCGGCACACTTTGAGGTAGCAGGACAAGCGGGGAGTTCAGCGACTGCATGCTCATCTAGACTCCCTCTCTAACACCATGGAAGCCATAACACAAAAAGTGTATTCAATTCAAAGGTTTAACAATAATATAACAATCATAACATAAAGGTTTAGCTTATTACATCATACTAGAAGGTAGAGAAAATGAATATGGGTAAAAAGAAATTATTTGGATATACCTTTGGAGCGGTTTTGGGGCAATGTTGTTTATACTTTGCATCTTGACATAATGGATAACAATATTGGGCATTTACAACTCTTTTAAGGATTTTTATCTTTTTGATTTTAAAATGTTTAGAATATGAATAGTCATTTTTTAACATTAAAAAGTTATCCGTAAAAGGATAACATTTAAAAAAAACTTTAAAACCTAAAATTTCTACCCACTTTGAATCTGATTATATAACAAACCAAATAATACAGACATATATTTGGTTTTAATCAAATCTAAAAAATGAAACCATTTTCAATTCAACAGGCATGATTATCACTTTCCATAATATAACGCTTATACAGGAGTTTCAAAAGCCGACCATGTAATCATACTAGGTGTAGATGCAGAAAGGAATATAAATTGATTAAACGGCATTATTTGCCGGAAGAGCGGATATACCTTCCTATCTTCCTTCATTTTTCATGCTTCTATTTATTCGCCATTATGAGCTTTGGATCTTGAAGTGATTCATAGAAAAAATGAATGAAATAAAATTAGTTGTAAAGAAGAAGAATGGAAAAGTTACGGTGGTCATTTCGTCTTGGATTAGTACAAAGAACTATTTCTGGTTTGCATGGTGGAGTAAAAACCTTTCTTTCATTGAGCAAAAACCAAAACCACAGTTCTACATGCATTGACATGTTTCTACAATCACATCTGTGTTGCTCATGGATTCAAAATCTTGTTTGCTAGACTAGAAAATCTAAATGAAAGTCATTCGAGGGCATTAGTAATGTTTTTTTTTTTTACATTTTTTGATGATCCCAGATGGTTTGCAAGCGTTTAGAATCGTAGGGGGTTTTAAAAGTACTCTATGGTTAAAGCGGGGTTTTAACAACAACTTGCTTTGAGGAGAGCCGGTCCGCGATTCGAAAGCCCTTTAGAGTTGGGTCGAGGTCATAGAAAGTACCCTCGTTGGCAAAAGAACCCAGCCTTGGCGCTTCGCTGGAACTTCGAGCTTAACCACCATTTTCGAGGCGGGGTTGTAGGGGTTGCGGGAGGGTCATCACCAAACAAAGTGGGGCCTTCATGCGAGGCTCATGAATAACTCTTGCGGTGCATGCGAGATGGCAAAACAACAAGTAGGGCTGAGCTCGAGGGCTTTAATAAGCGAGAGGCGCGGCCACGGGTCATGCCGGTCCCACATGCCCAACAACAACGCCTGCATGGCACACTGCGTCGGTCGAGACTATGCACTGCCGCACCATCAAGCCATCCATGCCACCACCACCCCGCGCAAAGCGCGCCACGCCGTGCCAACGCATAAGCACACACAATAGCCATCACAAGCGCCACGGTCAGCGGTGATCCACCGGACCCGCGAGAAATTTAGGAGTGCGGATGGAGAACCGCCATAATTTGGTGTCAGGGCCCTGCTCGAGAAAGAAAGGGAGAATCTCATTCCCTTTGCCGCCTCTAGATGCAGATCCTTGACCATTCCACGTGCCTTTTCACATTGCTAGAGCAAAGATGCCACCGGTGCTCAACGCCTTGACCACAACTACATTGCGTATTCCGCGGTCGCATATATGCGATTCTGAGGTGCCATATTGCACTAGGGGCAAGCAGGTGAAGGGGCGTCCACGTATGTGGATCGAGACCTCACTCCTGACAATAAGTCACGCAGTGTAGGAGCTGGCCAAGGTTATAAGCAAGGAAAACTGCAAGGTCTAGTCGCATTTTTAGCCCACCAAATGCTGCTGCAAGCCGAACCTACTCTGCCTCGCCCCAACTCCCTCCTACTTCTACCCCATCTGCTCAGCTCATGCCGGCTCCCACTGCCCGTGCTGCCCCCAACTTTTCCGATTGTACGCTCGGCTCATAACTTCGATGCGCACATGCAGCTGCTATTGATAAATAGGAAATGTACCTAGGGGTTGTCTCTGGAAATTTGTCGAGGGTTTTCACATGGCAAGGGAGATAGTCTCAACTCCACGGCTACAAATATGGATCTCATCTTTTGAATGGAGATATGGAAGCATCACGGGGGCCCCATCTCCCGGTGACCAGCATTTTTTTTAGTCTTTAATAGCTGCATTAATGGGGGAACATGGGAGGGGGTTACTACTACCGGACAACTTTGGCGAATTAGTTTTCACAGAAGAAATGACGGACCCTAGCCCCGGTACCTATGGAGTGTAGCATGGTATGCTGGTAACCCTCTCTTTATATGCTGCTACTTCCCACATGCGACAACTTCTACCCTGCCCTTTCGGATGTGGATAGGATGAATCCTTATGTCGATCTATATGAAACTATGGAATTTGAGGTACATTTCTTATACCTTTGATACAATATATACAAGTTTTAAAGAAAAAATCGAGATAGACAATAAAGGGTGATGCAGTTGGTCACTTGGGGAAAGATATCAAAGATTGGTTTATGACTCCATTGCCTACAAAGGAATCTCAAGGGTTTTCAATGATTTGCTTGAGTCATTGCGTGGGATTTTATTGCTATTGTTGTGGTATTCATTTTTTTGCAAAATTTACAAATATATCTGTAGTTTCCATATGAATCTCAATTGTGATGGCTTACCTCGCCCGAGAATGATATCGGATGTCATTACTTTGAAAAAAAATCTATTCTATTCTATTCTATTGAAAATACATAGGAAGGTCACATCTACATGCCTAATTTATTCCGATAGATACTAGCGTTAATCAGCAGCTTTTAATCTCAAATCTTTCTAGTGGAGTAGAAGTCTACATGAGATATGAACACAGTTCAGCCTATGAAAATGACCTTGCAGGCAATGATCTTGAGCCACTCATTAGTGATCAAAAAATGGGGCCTACAAAATCTTGAATTTTTGTCTTTTCCTCTATTTGAGTTTAAATCTTTTCTTGGCAAAATTTCAGCTTCCTTCTTAGAATTGAGCCTGCATTGCACGAGAACTATAGAAATCTCTAGCCTCTCTGTAGAGGCAGGTGCATTAATTCTCCTCTCTCTAATCTTTCTATGGATATAAAAATCTTTGCAATCATCAAACAGGGTGCAAGATTTACTTGTGGTTTTCTCTGTGGCTCTCCATCCGAACTATGGAACTCCATTATAACTAATAAGTGGTTCCCAGACCATCTATTCCATCAAGAATACTCTTTCGTTCCGAGTTGTACAGAATTTGAAGTTTAAATGCTCAATTCTTGGCTTGAGGAATTTACTGGGAGCAATCAAACTATGGCTACAGGCATTTTTAGAGTTAACTGAGAATGAACGGATGAAAAGATTTCTGTTAAAATATACCCTGATCAGTAAGCTTGATAATTTGCTCTTGAATTGCTTGTTATGGCAGAATTATGGTATTCTGATCTCTCAAAATTGTTTGGTAGCCTCTCTGTTTTCCTTTTTTCATAATTATAGTCTTTCTTGTCCTCTTTGTTGCTTTCTTCTGAGCTTTCTCCATTCATTAATGGCCTCGTCTAAAAATTCAAAAAAAAAAAAAAAAAATCTCTGCTAAAACCCTATACATTAGTTCCATCTTATTTTTGCATCAGTTTATGCTCCTTCCTTCCAGTGATCGGGCCGATCTTTTATCACAGTTAAGTAAATTCCATAATCAACCCTCTTCCTTTATTAAATTTGGGGATTTCGCTAATCTTGATCTTAATAAAGAAGGGATGTATCATCTTGATCGAACCACTCCAATTTGGGATAACCTATGCAAAGATCCTAGCTACAATGGTGACCCAGTGCTTGTCACAAATGGTGTGCCTATTCAAAATGGACCACAGAGACCTTTTGCGAAAATTGTCATAGATCAAGATCTCGCTAACAATTTAAATCAGAAAGCTCGACACCTCCATACGTACACTTGTTTAAAGGTATCAAGCTACACTCATTGTGATTGCCTCTAGAATTCAAACTACGCAAAATCTTCTTTTGTATTGGTTAGGGTTGATAAAAGGTCGGGACTTAAAATTGAAAGGATGTGGGATCAGCTCCTCAAACTCCATAAAAGGGGTTGTCATAAATTCAATCTTTTGGTTAAACTTACCATACATTATGATTGAATGTGGCAACTCTAGAACTGCTACTTTTTCCTCAAGATTGGTATAGCCTTACATTTGTGACACTTTCCAACTCTATTTCCTAAAAATGGTGTCCCAATCTCCTTTTACAAGAATTTGAGAAATTATGCATTATACTGTTCCCAATGAGTGATCTTAGCCCTATTTTTGGCATGAGGAATGTTTTCAAATACCTTTAACTCAATTGGATCCTACATTGCAACTGAATATTCTCCATGCAAGCCACCTAAATGTTATGTTCAAATTGACTTTTCTAAGCCTATTCCAACCCCCTTCCTTTCATTGACTTTTTTTTGGCTCTAAAGCTAAGATGGATTGGTCTACCAAACTTTTGCCATACATGTAACTCAAGGCATTTTACTAGCACCAACTGCTATACCACTTCTGCTATATCAGAAATTCACACCATCGGAAAGGAAGTTAATTCTAATAATCTTCAACAAAAGGCTCTAAGCCAAAAACCTATTGTTCAAAGAGAATCAGAGTTTACAAAAATGGGAATCTTGGAACACTAATGGCAGCGACAGAAGAATTCAAATGAAGAAAAAGAAAGCTGTAGAGAAAAAAGATATAAAAGATGATCTCTCTTTTGCAAAGTCAACCCTCGGAATTTTCCTATAAAAGATGATCTCTCTTTTGCAAAGTCAACCCTCAGAATTTTCCTCCTTGCTAGAGCCTCCTGTCAGAATCACTGTTTTAAATAGAGGGATTGTTGTTAATATGATTCTCACAAGTGAAAAACAACTTGCATTTGCTTACCTCATCATCTTCTTGGTTCCTTCTTCTTCGGAAAAACTTCTTCTGCAACATTTGCTTCAGTGTTCATATTCCTGCCTCTGCCTCTCCCTCTTCCCCTGGAGTTGAAGTTTGTTCTTCCTCCTCTGCCTCTTCCTTTGCTTGTATTCTTTGGTGTGGAACAGGTTGAGGCATAATGCCCTCTCCCCCCACAATTGTAGCAGTTTATTTCTTTGTTCAAGTTAGGACAATTTACTTTGATATGTCCTAATTGATTACAATTGAAACAATGACCTATTTTACCTCCTTGGCAATTATCAGACTTCCTTTTTCTTTTTTTTGTAAGTAGGATCTGTGTCGTTTCTTCGTCTTCCATAACTTTGGTTTGTTCTATCTCTGTTTTTAACATCCTTTCTGCATCAGTCCTTGTTTTTGCAATTGTTCTAATAAAAATAGACACATTTCCAAGACTTGCTACTGCTCTGGAGATTGCAAGAACCTATTGTTGTTGAGTGTAAAACACCTCTGCGCCTTCCAAATCAGCAATGATGCTATCAAAAGTTTGAAAGAAGTCATTAACATCATCCTTTTCTCGAAATGTTAGCCTTCTAAGTTCATTTTCTAAAACATCAATCTGAAAGGATGTTTTTTCCTCATATGTTACCATCATGTACCTCTACATTTGCTTGGGATTCATACCTTTGAGTTTTAGCACAATACTCGAGCTGACTTTGCTCATTATAATACCTTGAGCCTCTCTTAGTTTTGCACTTTGTTCAACTGAACTTACTCTAGAAGTTATAACAACTTCTCGGTCGGGAGTTTTTCGGTCGCTCTTCATTTTGTTGATGAGCTCCCACGAGCTACTCACGACATCAACTTTCCATCTGGAGCTTATCTCAGATCCATCTCCTTTAATCAGCTCCCACAGACCTTAAACTTGCAAAACATGCTTTATCTTCTCTTTTCAAACTTGAAATCCAGAATCTCCTTTGAACACATCTATGGCATTCAACAATCCAGCACCAAACGCATGAACATATTTGCTAATACCGATTTCGATACCAATGTAAGCAAAAATTATGCTTTCTAAGAGTTAGAACAATTTGCATGGATCAAATCATCATTTAGCATAGACAATTTCTCTTAGCTCATCTTAACACCCAAACCAAACCAAAGGGGTTTAAGGGGATTTTTTAATTTAAATGTGTCAAATGCAATGGTTTGTGTTAATAATGTTAATGGTTTGTGTTAACTAAAAAAATTTGGCCGCCGGGGCCTTGGAGGATGATGTAGGGGTGTAGATATAGGCGTTACATAATACTCTAATGATGGATGGTATATCATAGCCTCACAAATCTAACAAACTAGAGGTGCTCAAATTATGGAAGCGAAAACATTGCATAGAATTAGACATATAATATTATACCAATACCAATATTAATACATGAGGTAGCATGTAATAATAGAATTTATTAATAATGAACAAGCAGTTAAATCAAATAAAGAACACACTGTATTGGCAACTAGAAAGAACTTGTCCTACATAAGAGCCATGATGTGTGAAAGATCTTTACTATGTGTCTCAAGTCTTACATGAGACATTCTATTTACGTGATGCCAAATTGCCGATCAATCAAGCCATTGGCTAAATTCATTTACCACCTATAATAACCAGATTGCTAAGTTGCGGTTAGAAACTGATCAACCCTCTTTCGGGTTGATATGGCACTATTAATTTGACGGCCGAGGTTGCTACGGCAAAAGCTGCTTCCGTAACCATCCATGGGCGCCTTCTATCTTGTTACGAGGGGAATGAATGGATCCCGGCATTATTTTAAGTAACGTGTTAACATACATGCTTTTCATCTTTGGGTTATTATTAATAACAAATCTCAATCTATCTAAACATTATAAACTATGGGGTAGCAAATCCTCATACCAATATGCAAGTCAACTAGATGTGAAGTCAATATAACTTACTATTAGCTTTCTCATTTCTGAACTGCTCATCCTAACTCTCTATATCGTAAACATAAGACCTGACCCAAGCAAAATATCCCATGATGTTCATGGCGGTCTTGAAAAAGCTTAATCCCCATGATACGCCCGGTGTCTAAAAGTAAATATACGCCAAATGCAGTCTGCCGGTTTTCTCAAACCATTCTTTGGCACGCTTCCACTTCACTGCGAACCTGATTACGTGAGCCGGTTGGCTCACGAACCGTTTGTTGATAGCCTAATGTTGCATTGTGGAGATCTACGGGCGGGAAGGGGAATGATTAAAGAAAGTAGCCCATTTGCTCATGCTCCAAACTACGCCCAAATGCCTAGTTTTGATCGCTAATGCAACCTCCTTTGAAGGATAAGAATCCTAACTAGCTCACATTATTGCAGCCCTATTTATAATATTTTAGCAAACAGCTCATCAAAAAGGTTTTAGGTTAAGCAATGGAAAAACTGTGTGGAAGAAATTTTAGAAGAAGAAGAAGAAGAAGAAGAAGAGATTTTAACGTCCGCCACAAAGCAGCGTCCTATCGGACATGTGACACTTTACAACACACCGGATGGGTCACCCCCCCACCACTTTACATTCTTGAAGTGGGTCCTTCCCCACCAACTTTACATTGCATGGCCACTTTCCAGGCAGTTGAACGTGACCTTAGGTATGGCGGTTTAATGTCTTACCACGGTGAGGCATCGCCTTAGCAATGCTATATGGAGTGGCGGGGACCTGGCGTCCAGAACAAATGTGATGCGCTTTTCCAACAAGACCTCATTTTTTATGAGCGGGGCCGAATGCACTATCTGCCCCCCCTCCCCTCATTGGCGCTTCTCGTAGCCCTCCATTTCAAGCATCGGCGGCGGATATCAGCCCACTTAGGGGAGGAAAGGCATCATCGAAGCGCCGTTGCACACCATACCCATCGGCCTTGACTGTGGCAATGTGACTATGGCTACTTGGATTTGCCGTCAATCCTCGAGGGCGCTTGGGACATGGCGGTATTTGCCGGCGGATATATAAGTCTCATCACCATCTCTTCGCCGAGATGGTGAAGGATATCACCAAGATACTTTTAAAATTATGGCTAGACAACTTTCAATAACAGCGATGCAAATACTCTTCAATTATGAATCAAGGCATTCAAATACTTCACTATTCACTATTCAAATAATCATTTAACGAACCATTGGAATTTTTCTTTGTTCATATTGTATTGACCAATTTCTTGTAGCGAGTTGACTCATATTTCGAGAGCCCAAGCCACGATCTTTGAATTCATTAATCAATCTTACGTAATCACAAAGATAAGATCCAAAAGCATTACACCTTTGTTTATATCCGGATCGGTCGGCCGTCGGCTGACCGACCTCTTAGCGCACTTTAGATGCGACCATGGCATTCGGTAGTTTTTTCTCCATTTCTATAATGGTTAAGGCATACTAATCGCAACTTTAACTTTTAACCTTTAACCATAGATTAACGACCTAGGTTAAATTTACCTAGGCCATTCCACTAACTTAGCAATAGCCATTGCATTTCATATTCACATTTGATCCCCAAGCGACCATTGCCTAACTTGCTTTCAATCTCCCATTCAAAGCGGGCTGTAATTTTTCCCTGCATACTCACAAAACTTTCTTCTCTGTAGATCTAAGCCATAATATTACATGACTAATAACCTTCATTCTCCCCTTCATGTAATATTCCCTGATCATAACAATTTAGCAAGCATTTCAACTCTTCAAATCTACTAATTTGTCAATGCTTTAGTAAACAAATCCGCCACTTGATCTTTTTTGTTTGACATAAGTTAGATCGCGCAGATTTTTTCTCAACCACATCCCTAATAAAATGAACTTGCATTTCAATATGTTTTGATCTTTCATGCAAAACAGGGTTCTTTGACATAGCTATGCAACTAATCATCACGATTACATACTTGATGCATTTTTACGTACAAATCCAAGTTCCTTATGAGTCTCCTTTCCCATATTATTTCTTTTTCTTTGCTAGTGAAGCGAGTTATATTCTGCTTGACGCGAAAGTGCTATGCTTCCTTGTTTTTTAGATTTCCATGCTCTTTGGAGCACCTCCCAAGATTGTTACATAACCGGATGTGGACCTCCTTTGATCAAGATCCCCTCCCAATCAGCATCACAATAGGCTTTCAAATTCAAAAATTGGAGGTTATACATAATGCCAACATACATTGTACCTTTCAAATATCTCGAAATTCTCTTGGCTGCAATCCGGTGTGCTTGTCGGGATTATGATTGTACCTCTTGAGAAGATTAAGCTTGCAAAAGCAATATCGGTCTTATGCGATTAGCAACATATGACAAGCATCCTATAAGTGACCTATAAGGCGGTTGTCTTTGGCCGGTTGTCTTTTGTCTTTGGCGGTTGTGCCTTCTGGCGAATTCGTATAAGGGGATGCCCCGAAAGGGAAAAAAAGGCTATGAAGCTAGAATCTGAAGGAACCGCGACCAATTTGTTGGCGGTGATGCATGAATTAAAACAAAAATTCAATCGAGATCAGAGGTTGAAGGAATCGTGGAACCCTAGGCGAAGGCGGTGGCTCAAAACACAAGTTTGAAAAACCCGAATGAGGAGTTATCCACAAATTTGAGAAACCTTCCCGCAGTTTTAGAGCATGGGATAATAGCTTTGGAGAATAAATGCGGCGGCACTAATGGCGAAACCACAAAAGAGCAAATGAAGATACATCATCTTTGAGGTATCGTCGGGCGATTAGATCAAGAGTCGAGCAAAGAATTTGAAGATCTCGGGCCTTCACGAGATAGATGGAGAAAAGTGCGAAGCTTGGTGGCGATTCTTCTCGAAACAATCATCTGCATGATCCTCTTCATGTAAATTCAAGAAGATTGGGCAAGCCCGGTACTCATACTCGTCCTATCACGGTGATTTCAAACAAAAAAGCAAGAGATCGTGTGCTTCATAATAAAAGTGCACTTAAGGGAGAAAAAATCTGGTTGGACCTAGATTTAACCCAGAGACCAATTGGATTCTAGAAAGAAGGAATGGGCAAAAGTGAAGGCTGACAAGGGAATCGGGATTAAGTGGCTTACCTAGATCATGGAGGTCGAGGCGGTGAGTCACGAACAAGAAGCATAAATAGGAGGCGGGGGCCTTGAGAATCGAGTCTATGGAATGCACATGGACTCACTCAAGCAAAGATAGATGCCACCTTTGGGTACTTGGAAGAACCGGGACATATTATGCTTCCACGAAACTGGACACACCAATCTACCGCCTTCCACCGGACATACACGGGTTTGAGCTTCTTGGCCAAGTATGGAATGAAAATATGAGCGAGGGCGGGGAGAGGTTTTGGGGAGTTGCGGCATATAAGCGTGTGGATATAAAGCATGAGATACATTTACAACCAATATATTTGGTTACGAGGTAAAGGGAAGCACATCTAAATGTGTACCAGCGGTATGCTATTTTGCCCGAAAACTCCAAAACATACTGCCCCGACATGGTCTTGACAAAGAAAATCCTTATGGTAATCTACGCTTTCGGATATCACGGGTACTCGGCTCTAGGTAAGATAATTATAACGGTGATTTTAATGGCGTCTGGGATGTCGACAAGCAAAAGTCTATGATGATCTTGCAAATATTTACTTAGATGAGATTGAGGATCAATGTCTGCAGGGGTATCAGATGATGTCATATCAAATGAGATGGGAAAGCGGTTACTTGAATTATATACGGTATGTAAGCTCAAAATTATGAGCGGGGTAGAGATTTTCCACAATCTGGAAAGCTCACTTACAGGAATCATCACGGGGGCAGTACAATTGATTATCTCATCACAAGAGAGAAGGAATTAATAGCAGATTTTCACATAGGCTCCAAGCTGCGAGTGGGATCATACTCCATTACATATGGTATTGAAAGTCAAGGCAAATTCGGGGAATTGCCCCGAGGAATTCCATCAAGGGTTAAGGTGAATTATGAGCTCAATGAAGAATATAAAACAAAAGTAGAAGA
Organism: Isoetes taiwanensis; assembly: GCA_021234155.1. NCBI lineage: Eukaryota > Viridiplantae > Streptophyta > Lycopodiopsida > Isoetales > Isoetaceae > Isoetes > Isoetes taiwanensis. The sequence goes on along the minus strand of JAJEKV010000077.1, from coordinate 3,830,756 downwards.
AAGCTGGCAAGTGCCTCATAGTGCAGGATTTTTTGAAGAGGAAGCACAACAATTCAAGAAATCATACTAGCCCACTGCGAAAATGATTTTCGGGGTCACCAAGAAATATAAATCAGGCGGGCCTTGCAACTCACGGTGGGATCTTTGAATGCCAAGAAGCGAGAAGCCATCGCCCGCAGGCTGTATAAGCAAACCAAAATGGTACGGACATTTGATCGGGACCAAAAAGGGCGTACTATGAGCAAAGGCAACAACAACTTCGGTGAAAAGTTGATGAAATATCCCAAAAGCTTTTGGGACACGTTAAAAGCTAAAAGCAGGACCCGCATAAAAAGGCTGGATTTGGGCGACTTGACTAATTTAGTTAAGTCCCTTTATGAAAAGGGAGGTGCAACTTGCATGCCAAAAATAGCGCCAACCACGGATCTTTTCACCGAAGAAAGAGAGGTCCAAAATTGCTGTCCAAACTTGCAAATAACAAAGCACATGATGCTGAGACAAATTATGCGTGGAGCTTTTCAAATGGGGAGGTGAAAACATGCTATCTATTCTAACAGTGCGTTAAATGAGGCCTCATACGGGAATGCGGAGAATTGGAGAATCAATCGTGTCCACCCAATTCACAAGGGGAGGGATAAAGCAGTGCACCTTCTGAGAACAATTTTGATTGGCGGTGTGTTCACAAAATTACTTGGCGGTCTCTTGGAAAGCAAGTTGAGTGCATGGGTGAACAAGCAAGCGTGAGATCACCATATCGAGGCGGGCTTTAGGGGGAATCATAATACCCTCGATCATGTGCTTACTCTTAGAACCACGATAGAAAATGCAAAAAATCCAAATGCAGCACTCTATGTAGCATACATAGATTTCACAAAAAGCATTTTGACGGTTCAGCATAAAGAGTTAAATATGAGAATGATCCGGTGGGAGTGCCACAAAAAATAAGAAGCGATATCTCAATTATATCTTTGAAGTCTTAATTCGGGTTTCATTGGAATGTGACACTCGATTAAAAAGCGATGGGTGTCGTCAAAGGCTGCCCATTGTCCCCAACCCTGTTTGGGATCTTCATAGATGTTGGATGGATGGCTGGTTAAGAGAAAAATCATTGGCGAGGCACCAAATTGGGCACATGTGTGGTTCAATTGCTTCTTTATGGAGATGGCGTGGTTTTGCTAGCAAAGCAAACCAAAAGCGTTCTGAGGGAGCATTTAAGCAGTTTGGATGCTTTTGTGAAGCAAAACATATGAATGTAAATCTGTCCAAGTCAAAAATAATGATTTTTTGGAACAAGGGCAGACCGGACTTTATATACAAAGGGCCGGGTAATGGAAATTGTAGAAAGTTATAAATATCTCGGAATAGATATCACATCCAACTATAGTTGGAAAAATTGTGTGAATAGAAGAACATCAGGAGGAAAGGCAGACATTGTTTAGCATGCTATCAAGATATGTCGGGCCTCTCGTTGATTGGGGTGAAAAGAATATTGTTTAAAACATTGGTCCAAGCTGTGGCTCTTTATGGGTGTCCCTATTTGGGGCCGGATATCTCAAGCACATGTGGCAACAAATTGAGGCAATTCAAAAATGGTTTTTGAGAGAAGAGCTTGGGATTAGATCCCAAATCCCATACCTTAATCATCTTTGGCTGAATCGGGTATGCTTCCTCTCGAGAAGTAGAAGGATTATATCAAGCAATAAATTTTTTAACAGGATCAAGGGCAGCCTCTAAATTAAATGCTGTCACATCGGGCAATGGATTCAGGTGTAGGCTGGGCACAAAAGCTCAGGACATGGGCTGGAAAATGGGGTGTGAATGAGATGAATTGGCCAAAGGATAAAGAAGAAGCCGAACCTTATTGGAGAAGTTGGCGATTGGAACACTTATGGGCTGATCGGGTAGCGAATGGTTCTTTATCGGGGCTAACATAAACCTCCTAGAAGACTATAAATGCCAAGATTATTTAAGAGCAAGTATCCCAAAAATCGAAGCGGTTGCTTGCAAGATCTGAGCGAGCTCACATAAGCTCGAAATAGAGAGCAGGGAGATGGGCAAAGATCACAGAAGGAGGACCGCCCTATGCAAGATCACCAAATCGGGGAGATGTAGAGGGGCCGAATATCATGTTTTTCTATCTTGTTGAGAATATGCACATATCGGGGCTCAATTTTGGGATTGGGGTGACAAGTCTACACTTACTATTCACAATGCCACCAATGACTATTGGGCCCTATGTTCAGTGGTTGATTCACTTGGTTCTTTTTGCAAAAGCGTAAAAGCTATTTTCATGTGCTCCATGGTCTCGAGGCCCAAAGAGAGCAATAGACAAATAATAATAATAATAATAATAATAATATATGGTACTTCCTCCATCTGTTTTTTGTTCTTCAAAAGTTTGTGGACTTAATGCCATAGATATTTTGTGCCTACGACACTATAGATGTACTTTGCATTGCAACTCTTCATTCAAATCTCTCGGCATGTTTTTCAATGTGATTTCTTGACTCAAAGCTAAGATTTTACTATTTCTATCCCTGAATACTTCTATGTCCAGAAACCTTCTTAATTCACCAAGATCAGTCATTTGGAAGCTTTGATTCAAGATCTCTTTGCATTTATTCAAAGTTTCTGTTCCTTTTGCCACCATAATGTTGTCATCAACATATAATGCAATGATGCACCATTCCTCTCCATTTCTAAATCTATACAAGTTCCCATCATGATTTAATTTTTCAAAACCACATTTGTTTCAAATAATTGTTCATGCATTTGTACCATTCTCTTGGGGAATTTGCTTCAACCCATACTTTGCTTTCGATTTAACCTCCATACTTTTCTTCCCCTTCCTCAAAACACGGGCTTGTCTGGGTACACTTCCTCTTCAATTTTGCATTCAAAAGGCATTGCTTACATCCATATGGTGGATGTCTAAATCACATGAGTTTGCTATTGCGACAATATCCTCAAACTGTTTATTTTGACCAAAGGAGAGAAGGTTTCATCATAATCCTTTTCTCTGAGCAACCAATCTTGCCTTGTATTTCTTTGTTTTCCATACGCCCTATTTTGATTCTAAAATCCACTTGTTCCCTACAACATTTTTTGTTTGTGGTCTCTCAACTAATTCATATGTCTCTGTTCTTTTAAAAGGCATTTCTTTCATCTTTAAGCCAATGTTCATCTTTTTCCATTTATAGCTTCATTTTTCTTGGTAAATTTTTCTAAAACGAGAATATCAAAAATCTCGACTTCACCTTTGGGGCTGAAGTCTTTTCCATCTCCTTGATTCATTTCTTCCATGCAATTCAATGTTAGCTTTATTTTCATCCCTTAAGATTTGTGCCTCAGATCTTCTAGTCCTTATTTTCTGTTTTTCCAAAATCTGAGGTTGTTCTTCTTCATCTTCATTCTGTATCATAGAGTCCTCTTTTTCATAACTGAAATGTTCTTCTTCTATCCCTGCAGCCGCATGAATTGACTGTACATTTTCCTCATTGTTTTCACTGGCTTGATCATCAAACAAATCTCCAACAGTGGTCTTATGTTCCTCTTTTTCAGCAAGTTCCTGCTCCACCTTGTTTTCTTGCACACTTTCATTTAGGTCAGTCACATTTACCTTTTGAATTTTTCTGTAAAACTGAGACTCATCGAATATTACATCTCTACTCACTATTATTTTTCTATGATTTTGGATCATATAGCTTTGTATGCCTTGGAATTTGTGTCATATCCCACCAAATATGTAATGTATGCCCTATCATCCAATTTTTTCCTCAATTGTTCAGATACATGTGCAAATGTTAAGCATCCATATGCTTTAAGATCATTGTAGCTTGGCATTTTGCCTGACCATAACATTTCAGGGACAGTTCCCCTTGTACTAACAGATGGCAAGATGTTTTGAACATAAAAGCGGTATTCGGCTTCATTCAAACATAATTTGGTAATCGAATACTTTAGCATAGATCTAAGCGCATTTAGTAATGTTCTGTTTTTTCTCTCAGCTACCCCATTTTGTTGGGGACAGTATCTACAAGTTAATTGTCTTTTAATCCCTCTTTTTGCACAAAACCTTTTAAATTCATGGGATAGATACTCACCTCCCCTGTCAGATCTTATACATTTGACTCTTCTTCCAGTCTCAAGCTCCACCTCAGCAACAAATAGCTTTAGTGCATCATAAGTTTTATATTTTATCTTCAAACAATAGCTTTTTGTTTTCCTGCTAAAGTCATCTATGAATGTCATGAAATATCTGTGTCCTGCCATACTAGTAACGTTTATGGGACCACAAAGATCAGTGTGCACCAAATTCAATATTCCTTTTGCCCTTTTTAATGATCTTCTAAATGGCAGCCTGGTTTGTTTTCCAAGAATGCATCCTGCACATGTCAAGTTTCCATTTTCATCTCTGTTTGCTGATATCAGACCCCTTTTAATCAAAATATCAATATTTGCCAAATTGGTATGGCACATTCGATTATGCCAAGTTTTAAGAGATGGAGTTTCAATTACATTCAAACTAGGAATGTGCTTGCAATCAAGACCAAATAAATTTCCCACTCTTTTGCCAATAAACTTGATATTATTTCCAAGATACACTTTACATTCTAGTTTTTCAAAAAGAACTTTATAACCCAAGTCAACAAGTTGACAAACTGATATCAAATTTCTGACAAGGCCAGGAACACACAAAACATCTCTAAGTTCCACAGCTTTTCCTTCTAAATCAAATATTTCTAATATTCCAGTGTCTTCAATCTTTTGCAAGCCTCCATCTCCTAATTGCACATGGCCAGCTTCTCTCCTTTTGCATTCTCTCAACAAGGTTTGATCACATGTCACGGTTTTCTCAGCTCCTGAATCTATGATTAACATTTTGTTAACCTTCTTTTGCAAACTATGTGAAATATTCAAAGCAGAATGCCTTACCTCAGCAGTATCATCCTCGTCCTCTTCTTCATTTGTTGTTGACTCTTTCACTACATTCAAGGATGGATTGCCTCTGCCTGCACCTCTCCCTCTTGCAAAGTTTCCTCTCTGATTAGCAGACCTTCCTCTGCCTCTACCTCTGCCTGCAGTCCCTCTTGGACTTGGGCAGTTTGCAGCAACATGCCCCTTCCCATCACAATTGAAACATTTTATAACTTTACCTTCATTAGGGCATTCATACTTGAGATGACCATATTGATTACAATTGTAGCAAGGCCCGAGCTTGTCCTTGCTTGCACCTCCACCTTTCTTTGCTTTTCTGCATACAAAACTTCCGGATGTGTCATCTTCATAAGCCACATTTTTTCTGTTTCAAATTCGTGTCGATCATTTGAATGGCATGCTCCTTGGACCTAGCAACATTTCTGATCAATGTAGCCAGCTGACTATTGTGAGACACAGATCTTGCCAAAGACAAGATTTGATATTGATCATTTAGAATTATCCCAGGTCCCTCCAAATCTGCAATTATGGAGTCAAACTTTTCCAAATAATCAGTCATATTGTCTTTTTCAAACAACTTTAACTTCCTAAGCTGTTTTTCAAGCATGTCAATTTGTGAAGAAGTTTTGATCTCATATTGATTTACCATGTAATCCCACATCTCTTTTGGACTCATCCCTCTTAACTTCAACTTAATAGCAGTGCCAACCTTACTTGTTATAATAGCTTGAGCCTCCATTACCTTCAGTTCATCTTACAGTTTACGCACTTACGGTCATTCTTGAACTAACGGGGAACATCATTGCCTCCACCTCCCTAATTGCACATGGTCAGCTTCTCTCCTTTTGCATTCTCTCAACAAAGTTTGATCACATGTCACGGTTTTCTTAGCTCCTGAATCTATGATTAACATTTTGTTAATCTTCTTTTGCAAACTATTTGAAATATTCAAAGTAGAATGCCTTACCTTAGCAGTATCATCCTCATCCTCTTCTTCATTTGTTGTTGACTCTTTCACTACATTCAAGGATGGATTGCCTCTGCCTGCACCTCTCCCTCTTGCAAAGTTTCCTCTCTGATTAGCAGACCTTCCTCTGCCTCTACCTCTGCCTGCAGTCCCTCTTGGACTTGGGCAGTTTGCAGCAACATGCCCCTTCCCATCACAATTGAAACATTTTATAACTTTACCTTCATTAGGGCATTCATACTTGAGATGACCATATTGATTACAATTGTAGCAAGGCCGAAACTTGTCCTTGCTTGCACCTCCACCTTTCTTTGCTTTTCACGCATACAAAACTTGGATGTGTCATCTTCATAAGCCACATTTTTACATTCAAATTCTGTCACGATCATTTGAATGGCATGCTCCTTGGACCTAGCAACATTTACGATCAATGTAGCCGGTGACTATTGTGAGACCGCGAGATCTTGCCAAAGACAAGATTTGATATTGATCATTTAGAATTATCGAGGTCCCTCCAAATCTGCAATTATGGAGTCAAACTTTTTCAAATAATCAGTCATATTGTCTTTTTTCAAACAACTTTAACTTCTAAAGTCGTTTTTCAAGCATGTCAATTTGTGAAGAAGTTTTGATCTCATATTGATTTACCATGTAATCCCACATCTATTTTGGACTCATCCTCTTAACTTCAACTTAATAACGATTGCCAACCTTACTTGTTATAATAGCTTGAGCCTCCATTACCTTGAGTTCATCTTACGGTTACGCACTTACGGTCATTCTTGAACTAACAGGAACATCATTGCCTTCACCTTCAACTGAAACTTCACTGGTCTCCCCTGCAACAGAATTTCTTGATCTTGCAATTATAGAAGCTCTTTTGGTTTGTCCTCCATCAATGAGATACCACAAATTTTCAAATTCAAGCACTTGCCTAATGCCTTGCTTCCAAATCTGAAAACCACTATCCCCTTTAAACACCTCAATAGAAGTCAGTAAATTTGCACCAAATCTTGTAGACATTATGACAATGCTGTCTCTGATACCAATGAAGGATTATGCCTAGATACTTTTAAAATTATGGCTAGACAACTTTCAATAGCAATGATGCAAATACTCTTCAATCATGAATCAAGGCATTCAAATACTTCACTATTCACTATTCAAATAATCATTTAACGAACCATTGGAATTTTACTGTTCATATTGTATTGACCAATTTACTGTAGCAGAGTTGACTCATATTTCGAGAACCCAAGCACGATCTTTGAATTCATTAATCAATCTTCTGTCACCACAAAGATAAGATCCGAAAGCATTACACCTTTGTTTATATCCGGATCAGTCTGGCCAATCGGCCTGACTGACCTCTTAGCCGCACTTTGGGTCGACCATGGCATTCTATCATTCGACCGTTTTTCTCCATTTCTATAATGGTTAATGCATACTAATCTGCAACTTTAACTTTTAACCTTTAACCATAGATTAACGACCTAGGTTAGAATTTACCTAGGCCATTCCACTAACTTAGCAATAGCCATTGCATTTCATATTCACATTTGATCCCAATGTCAAACGACCATTGCCTAACTTGCTTTCAATCTCCCATTCCAACTGAGACTGTAGTTTTTCCCTGCATACTCACAGAACTTTCTTCTCTGTAGATCTAAGCCATAATATTACATGACTAATAACCTTCAGATGGATCAGACGCTTGCCCTGCATTCCTTCTTACCTAGTTATGCCAAGATTTTGGAAATGAAGCATTGCCATATATCTTCGTGAACACTTTAATTTAGGGTTGAAAATAACATGCACAAAAACCTAAATCACCACCATACAATTCTTTTCCTCATAAAAATCCCACGGCTAAGAAAGGGATCGCTCTAGAAATACTCTTTTCGTACATGCACACAAATACATCGACAAAATCATAGTAAAACCATAATAAAAAGCATTATAAAAATCATAAAGGTAACCCCCTGTTATAACAACCAATACATAATTACCATTAACATTATTAACACAAACCATTGCATTCAATGCATTTAAATTAAAATCCCCCTGAAACCCCCTTTGGTTTGGGTGCATATTCACAGGGGGTTACTCCGGACAACGAGATGGGATGGGCATGTTGCCCTTTATTCCAAGATCTGAACCGTACATGGCGATCCTCGTTTGTGGGGGTATGCATCTACAAGTTTTTTATATCTGTATATTAAGGTTTGCAAAATACTATAAGGTTTTTGAGAATGTACTTAATGGTGTTAATTTTGTACATGTATTGTAAATTTTGGGGCTCTAAGCTGCCCTACGTAACCCCCGTGTGAATATGCACCCAAACCAAAGGGGTTTGGGGGGATTTTAATTTAAATGCATTGAATGCAATGGTTTGTGTTAATAATGTTAATGGTAATTATGTATTGGTTGTTATATCAAAAAATTTGGCCCTTCGGCCCTAACAAAAAAGAAAAAAATAGAAACTTTAAGGGCATGTAATTCAAGAGATTGTATAAAACATCAAGAACATTACATTACATTTTCATTTTAATACAATGCATTTTTAGCTGATACTTTGCATACCATACGGATAACATACGTTTTTTAAGTTTTTTTAAAGTTTTTTATTTTTGATTTTTAAAATCTTAGAATACGTTTTTTTAACATTAAAAACGTAAAAACGTAAAAAAGAAAACTTTAAAAACCCCAAATTGCCCCTTTGAAACAGGTTATATAACATTTTTTAATACCAGCACCATATTTGGGTTCCAATCAAATCACAAAAATGTGTATTCAATTCAAAGGTTTAACTTAATAATATAACAACTAACATAAAGGTTTAGCTTATTATCATACTAGAGGTAGATAGAAGAGAAATGAATATAGGTAAAAAAGAATTATTTGAAGCAGATATACCTTTGGAACGGTTTTGGGTCATTTCATGCTTCTATTTATCACTTATGGCAGTCAGATCTTCAGAAGCAATATAGAAAAAAATGAATCGAAATAAAATTAGTTGTAAAAGAAGAAGAATGGAAAAGTTACCGTAAATGGGGCTTCGTCTTGGATTGGCGCAAGAACTATTTCTGGTTTGCATGGTGGAGTAAAACCTTTCTTTCATTGAGCAAAAACCAAAACCCTGGTTCTACATGCATTCGGCATGTTTCTACATGCATGCAGCTGCTCATAGTTCCAAAATCTTGTTTGCTAGACTAGAAAATCTAAATGAAAGTCATTCGAGGCATTAGTAATGTTTTTTTTTTTTTTACATTTTTTGATGATCCCCGATGGTTGCAAACGTTTAGAATACGTAGGGGTTTTTTAAGAAGTACTCTATGGTTAAAAATGAGGTTTTTTAACAACACTGCTTTGAGGAGAGCCAGTCACAGTCGAAAGCCCTTTAGAGTTGGGTCGAGTCATAGAAAGTACCCTCGTTGGCAAAAGAACCCGATACGAAAAAGCGCTTGCTGGAACTCGAGCTTAACCTCATTTGCTTTCGGTAGGGAGTTGCAGGAGTTGCGGGAGGTCATCACCAAACAAGGTAAGGGCCTTCATGCAGAGGCTCATGAATAACTCTTGCGGTGCATGCACGAGATGGCAAAGCAACAACAATTTCGGTGGGAGCCGGGGCTTTGCGAGGAAAGGCGCGCAGATGTGTCATGCGGGGTCCCACATGCCCAACAACTTTGCATGGCCTGCACAGCGTCGGTCGAGACTATGCACTACCGCACCATCAAACCATCCATCCACCACCACCACCCCCGAAGCAGCCACCTGGCAGTATCAACATAAGCGGCACTTTGCCTGATAGCCATCACAAACCGCCACGGTCAACATTGATCCCCGGGGCCGAAATTTAGGAGTGCGGATGGAGGCCATAATTTGTAATCGAGGCCCTATCGAGAAAGAAGGGAGGAATCTCATTCCTTTGCCTCTAGATCACGGATCCTTGACCATTCCACGTGCCTTTTCACATTGCTAGAGCAAGATGCCGCGGTGCTCAGCGCCTTGACCACAACTACATTGGCGTATTCACGGTCGCATGTATGCCGCGTTCACAGTGCCATATTGCACTAGGGCAAGCGGTGAAGGGGCGTCCACGTATGTGGATCGAGACCTCACTCCCGCACAATAAGAGTCACGCAGAAGTAGGGTGGCCAAGGTTATAAGCAAAGGAATTTGGGGTCTAGTCCGCATTTTTAAGCCCACCAAATCTTTGCGCAAGCCTTCCGAACCTACTACGCCTCGGCCCCAACTCCCTCACTCATGCTTCTACCCCATCGCTCCGGCTCCATGCGGCTCCCAGCGCCCCGTTATACGCCCCAACAACCTCGGTCTAACGCCGCTCTTGGCTGCGCAACTTCGATTACGCACATGCAAGCGCTATTGATAAATAGGGAAATGTGCCTCGGGGTTGTCTCTGAACATCGGGTTTTCACATGGCAAAAGGAAGATAGTCTCAACTCACGGCTACAAATATGGATCTCATCTTTTGAATGGAGATATGGAAGCATCACGGGGGCCCCATCTCCCGGTGACCAGCATTTTTAGTCTTTAATAGGCGTGCATAGAAAAGGGAACATGGGGGGGGAGGGGGGGGTTGCCTATTACTACCGGACAACTTTGGCGAAGTCAGTTTTCTGAAGAAGAGCAGGGCGGACCTTAACCGGTACCTATGGGTGCGGCGCATAATTATCTTGGTAACCCTCTCTTTTATAGCTGCCTTTACTTCCCACATGCAGAGAGAGCAACTTCTACCACTGACCACTCGGATGTGGATAGGATGAATCCTTATGTCGATCTATATGAAACTATGGAATTTGAGGTTATTTTCTTATACAGCGATACAATATATACAAGTTTTAAAGAAAAAATCCAGATAGACAATAAAGGGTGATGCAGATTGGTCACTTGGGAAAGAGATATCAAAGATTGGTTTATGACTCCATTGCCTACAAGGAATCTCCAAGGGTTTTCAATGATTTGCTTGAGTCATTGGCGTGGAATTTTATTGCTATTGTTGTGGTATTCATTTTTTGCAAGAAGTACAAATATATCTGTAGTTTCCATATGAATCTCAATTGTGATGGCTTACCTCGCCAGAATGATATCAGATGTCATTACTTTGAAAAAATCTATTCTATTCTATTCTATTGAAAATACATAGGAAGGTCACATCTACATGCCTAATTTATTCCGATAGATACTAGCGTTAATCAACGCTTTTAATCTCGTCACTCTGCCGTGGAGTAGAAGTCTCGCAGATATGAACACAGTTCAGCCTATGAAAATGACCTTGGGCAATGATCTTGAGCCACTCATTAGTGATCAAAAAATGGGAGCGCCTAAAATCTTGAATTTTTTGTCTTTTTCCTCTATTTCAGTTTTAAATCTTTTCTTGGCAAAATTTCAGCTTCCTTCACCGAATTGAGCCTGCATTGCACGAGAACTATAGAGAAATCTCTAGCCGCCCACTGCAGGGCCATTTGCATTGATTTCCTCTCTCTAATCTTTCTATGGATATAAAATCTTTGCAATCATCAAACAGGGTGCAAGATTTACTTGTGGTTTTCTCTGTGGCTCTCCATCCGAACTATGGAACTTTATTATAACTAATAAGTGGTTCCCAGACCATCTATTCCATCAAGAATACTCTTTCGTTCCGAGTTGTACAGAATTTGAAGTTTAAATGCTCAATTCTTGGCTTGAGGAATTTACTGGGAGCAATCAAACTATGGCTCTGGGCATTTTAGGGAGTTAAGCGAGAATGAACGGATGAAAAGATTTCTGTTAAAATATACCCTGATCAGTAAGCTTGATAATTTGCTCTTGAATTGCTTGTTATGGCAGGAATTATGGTATTCGATCTCTCAAAATTGTTTGGTAGCCTCTCTCATTTTCCTTTTTTCATAATTATAGTCTTTCTTGTCCTCTTTGTTGCTTTCTTCTGAGCTTTCTCCATTCATTAATGGCCTCGTCTAAAAATTCAAAAAAAAAAAAAAAATCTCTGCTAAAACCCTATACATTAGTTCCATCTTATTTTTGCATCAGTTTATGCTCCTTCCTTCCAGTGATCGGGCCGATCTTTTATCACAGTTAAGTAAATTCCATAATCAACCCTCTTCCTTTATTAAATTTGGGGATTTCGCTAATCTTGATCTTAATAAAGAAGGGATGTATCATCTTGATCGAACCACTCCAATTTGGGATAACCTATGCAAAGATCCTAGCTACAATGGTGACCCAGTGCTTGACACAAATGGTGTGCCTATTCAAAATGGACCACAGAGACCTTTTGCGAAAATTGTCATAGATCAAGATCTCGCTAACAATTTAAATCAACTGAAAGCTCTGACACCTCCTTCTGTACACTTGTTTAAAGGTATCAAGCTACACTCCGCTGTGATTGCCTCTAGAATTCAAACTCTGCAAAATACTGCTGTATTGGTTAGGGTTGATAAGGTCGGGCTTAAAATTGAAAGGATGTGGGATCAGCTCCTCAAACTCCATAAAGGGGTTGTCATAAATTCAATCTTTTGGTTAAACTTACCATACATTATGATTGAATGTGGCAACTCTAGAACTGCTACTTTTTTCCTCAAGATTGGTCGCCTTACCTGTTGTGACACTTTCCAACTCTATTTCCTAAAATGGTGTCCCAATCTCCCTTTTACAAGAATTTGAGAAATTATGCATTGCTTCTGTTCCAATGAGTGATCTTAGCCCTATTTACTGGCATGAGGAATGTTTTTCAAATACCTTTAACTCAATTGGATCCTACATTGCAACTGAATATTCTCCATGCAAGCCACCTAAATGTTATGTTCAAATTGACTTTTCTAAGCCTATTCCAACCCCCTTCCTTTCATTGACTTTTTTGGCTCTAAAGCTAAGATGGATTGGTCTACCAAACTTTTGCCATACATGTAACTCAAGGCATTTTACTAGCACCAACTGCTATACCACTTCTGCTATATCAGAAATTCACACCATCGGAAAGGAAGTTAATTCTAATAATTTTCAACAAAAGGCTCTAAGCCAAAAACCTATTGTTCAAAGAGAATCAGAGTTTACAAAAAATGGGAATCTTGGAACACTAATGGCAGCGACAGAAGAATTCAAATGAAGAAAAAGAAAGCTGTAGAGAAAAAAGATATAAAAGATGATCTCTCTTTTGCAAAGTCAACCCTCGGAATTTTCCTATAAAAGATGATCTCTCTTTTGCAAAGTCAACCCTCAGAATTTTCCTCCTTGCTAGAGCCTCCTGTCAGAATCACTGTTTTAAATAGAGGGATTGTTGTTAATATGATTCTCACGAGTGAAAAACAACTTGCATTTGCTTACCTCATCATCTTCTTCAGTTCCTTCTTCTTCCAGAAAAACTTCTTCTGCAACATTTGCTTCAGTGTTCATATTCCTGCCTCTGCCTCTCCCTCTTCCCCTGGAGTTGAAGTTTGTTCTTCCTCCTCTGCCTCTTCCTTTGCTTGTATTCTTTGGTGTGGAACAGGTTGAGGCATAATGCCCTCTCCCCCCACAATTGTAGCAGTTTATTTCTTTGTTCAAGTTAGGACAATTTACTTTGATATGTCCTAATTGATTACAATTGAAACAATGACCTATTTTACCTCCTTGGCAATTATCAGACTTCCTTTTTCTTTTTTTTGTAAGTAGGATCTGTGTCGTTTCTTCGTCTTCCATAACTTTGGTTTGTTCTATCTCTGTTTTTAACATCCTTTCTGCATCAGTCCTTGTTTTTGCAATTGTTCTAATAAAAATAGACACATTTCCAAGACTTGCTACTGCTCTGGAGATTGCAAGAACCTATTGTTGTTGAGTGTAAAACACCTCTGCGCCTTCAAATCGGCAATGATGCTATCAAAAGTTTGAAAGAAGTCATTAACATCATCCCTTTTTCGAAATGTTAGCCTTTAAGTTCATTTTCTAAAACATCAATCTGAAAGGATGTTTTTTCCTCATATGTTACCATCATGTACCTCCACATTTGCTTGGGATTCATACCTTTGAGTTTTAGCACAATACTCGAGCTGACTTTGCTCATTATAATACCTTGAGCCTCTCTTAGTTTTGCACTTTGTTCAACTGAACTTACTCTAGAAGTTATAACAACTTCTCCAGTCTGAGTTTTCCCAGTCTGCTCTTCATTTGTTGATGAGCTCCCCTGAGCTACTACAGCATCAACTTTCCATCTGGAGCTTATCTCAGATCCATCTCCTTTAATCAGCTCCCACAGACCTTAAACTTGCAAAACATGCTTTATCTTCTCTTTTCAAACTTGAAATCCAGAATCTCCTTTGAACACATCTATGGCATTCAACAATCCAGCACCAAACCTGCTAGACATATTTGCTAATACCAGCTCTGATACCAATGTAAGCAAAATTATGCTTTCTAAGAGTTAGAACAATTTGCATGGATCAAATCATCATTTAGCATAGACAATTTCTCTTAGCTCATCTTAACACCCAAACCAAACCAAAGGGGGTTTAAGGGGATTTTAATTTAAATGTGTCAAATGCAATGGTTTGTGTTAATAATGTTAATGGTTTGTGTTAACTAAAAAAAATTTTGGCCCCTTCGGGGCCTTAAGGATGATGTAGGGGTGTAGATATAGACGTTACATAATACTCTAATGATGGATGGTATATCATAGCCTCACAAATCTAACAAACTAGAGGTGCTCAAATTATGGAAACGAAAACATTGCATAGAATTAGACATATAATATTATACCAATACCAATATTAATACATGAGGTAGCATGTAATAATAGAATTTATTAATAATGAACAAACAGTTAAATCCAAATAAAGAACACCTGTATTGGCAACTAGAAAGAACTTGTCCTACATAAGAGCCATGATGTGTGAAGATCTTTACTATGTGTCTCCAAGTCTTACACATGAGACATTCTATTTCTGTGATGCCAAATTGCCGATCAATCAAGCCATTGGCTAAATTCATTGCCACCTATAATAACCGATTGCTAAGTTGCGGTTAAGCCCGATCAACCCTCTTTCCAGGTTCGATATGGCACTATTAATTTGACCAGCAGGTTGCTTACGGCAAACTGCTTCCGTAGCCCATCCATGGACTGCCTTCTATCTTGTTCTGAGGGAATGAATGGATCCCAGCATTATTTTAAGTAACCGTGTTAACATACATGCTTTTCATACTGCGGGTTATTATTAATAACAAATCTCAATCTATCTAAACATTATAAACTATGGGGTAGCAAATCCTCATACCAATATCCAAGTCAACGGATGTGAAGTCAATATAACTTACTATTAGCTTTCTCATTTCACTGAACTGCTCATCCTAACTCTCTATATCTGTAAACATAAGACCTGACCCAGCAAAATATCCCATGATGTTCATGGCGGTCTTGAAAAAAGCTTAATCCCCATGGTCGCTTACGGTGTCACAAGAGTAAATACCTTAGCCAAATGCCCGAGTGCGGTTTTCTCAAACCATTCTTTGGCTGCTTCCACTTCACTGCGAACCTGATTACGTGAGCTTGGTTTGGCTCGAGCGGTTTTGTTGATAGCCTAATCTTTGCATTGTGGAGATCTGGGGCGGGGAATAGCGTAAAGTAGCCCATTTGCTCATCTGCTCCAAACTCTCTGCCCAAATGCCTAGTTTTGATAAGCTAATGCAACCTCCTTTGAAGGATAAGAATCCTAACTAGCTCACATTATTGCAGCCCTATTTATAATATTTTTAGCTTGACTCATCAAGGTTTTAGGTTAAGCAATGGAAGCGTGTGGAAGAAATTTTAGAAGAAGAAGAAGAAGAAGATTTTTAGCGTCCAGCCTACAAGGAAGCGTCCTGCTCGGACATGTGACGCACACAGACACCCAGATTGGTCCAGCCCCACCACTTTACATTCTTTGAAGTGGGTCCTTCCCCACCAACTTTACATTGCATGGCCACTTTCAGCTTGAAGCGTTGAACCCGTGACCTTAGGTATGGCGGGTTTAATGTCTTACCAATGGGCATCCATTTTAGCAATACTATATGGAGTGCGAGGGACCACTAGCGTCCAGAACAAATAATGCAGCTTTTCCAACAAGACCTCATTTTATGAGCAATGCAAAGGAGACTTAATGCACTATCATCTGACCCCCTCCCTCATTGGCTTTTATCGTAGCCCTCCATTTCAAACATCAGCAGCGGATATCACCCACTTAGGGAGGGGAAGGCATCCATCGAAGGCGCCCGTTGCACACCATACCCATACAGCCTTGACACGTGGCAATGTGACTATGACTACAACCGTTCTGCCGTCAATCCTCCGGGCCGGACATGGCCGGTATTTGCTTGTGAATATATAAGTCTCCATCACCATCTCTTCATCGAGATGGTGAAGGATATATGCCAAGATACTTTTAAAAATTATGGCTGGACAACTTTTCAATAGCAGCGATGCAAAACTTTCAATTATGAATCAAGGCATTCAAATGCTTCACTATTCACTATTCAAATAATCATTTACTTGAACCATTTGGAATTTTCGATTTCATATTGTATTGACCAATTTCTTGTAGCGAGTTGACTCATGGCCCCGAGAGCCCAGCCACGATCTTTGAATTCATTAATCAATCTTACATAATCCACAAAAGATAAGATCCAAAAAGCATTACACCTTTGTTTATATCCGGGATCAGTCTAGGCCCGTCGGCTGACCGACCTCTTAGCCGCCCTTTACCGACCATGGCATTCTATCATTCGGCGTTTTTTTCTCCATTTCTATAATGGATTTAAGGCATACTAATTCTCCACTTTAACTTTTAACCTTTAACCATAGATTAAGGCATAGGTTGGGAATTTACCTAGGCCATTCCACTAACTTAGCAATAGCCATTGCATTTCATATTCATTTGATCCCCAAAGCGACCATTGCCTAACTTGCTTTCAATCTCCCATTCCAAATTTTGTAGTTTTCCACGCATACTCACAAAACTTTCTTCTCTGTAGATCAAAAGCCATAATATTACATGACTAATAACCTTCATTCTCCCTTCATGTAATATTCCACGATCATAGCAATTTAGCAAGCATTTCAACTCTTCAAATCTACTAGTGTCAATGCTTTAGTAAACAAATCCGCCACTTGATCTTTTTCTTTGACATAAGTTAGATCAGACAGATTTTTCTCAACCACATCCCTAATAAAATGAACTTGCATTTCAATATGTTTTGATCTTTCATGCAAAACAAGGTTCTTTGACATAGCTATGCAACTAAAGCATCATCCCAAAGTACATACTTGATATTTTTTTTACGTACAAATCAAGTTCCTTATGAGTCTCCTTTCCCATATTATTTCTTTTTTGCTGCTAGTGAAGCGAGTTATAATACGCTTCAGCACTTGAGAGTGCTATGCTTCCCTTGTTTTAGATTTCCATACTCTTGGAGCACCTCCCAAGATTATTTACATAACCGGATGTGGACCTCCTTTGATCAAGATCCCTCCCCAATCAGATCACAATAGGCTTTCAAATTCAAATCTTTGGAGTTACATAATGCCAACATACATTGTACCTTTCAAATATCGAGAATTCTCTTTGGCTGCAATCATTGTGCTTGTCGGGATTATGATTGTACCTCTTGAGAAGATTAAGCCCAAAAGCAATGCTCAGTCCGGGTCTTATGGATTAGCAACATATGACAAGCATCCTATAAGTGACCTATGGGCCAGGTTTGTCTTTGGCCGGTTGTCTTTGGCGGTTTTGTGCCTTCTGGCGAATTCATTATCGGGGATGCCCCGAAGGGAAAAAGGCTATGAAGCGAATCGAAGGAGACACTGACCAATTTGTTGGCGGTGATGCATGAATTAAAAACAAAATTCTAAATCGAGATCCGAGGTTGAAGGAATCATTGGAACCCTAGGCAGGCTGGTGGCTCAAAACACAAGTTTGAAAACCCGGAATGAGGAGTTATCCACAAATTTGCGTAAACCTTCCTGCATTTTAGGGGCATGAATATAGCTTTGGAGAATAAATTATGCAGCACTAATGGCGTAAACCACAAAGAGCAAAATGAAGATACATCATCTTTGAGGTATCGTGAACGATTAGATCAAGAGTCCAGAGCAAAAGAATTTGAAGATCTCGGGCCTTCGAGATAGATGGAGAGAAGAAATTGCGGTAAACAGGTGGTGGCGGTCTTCTAGAAACAATGCATCTGCATGATCCTCTTCATGTAAATTCAAAGAAAAGATTGGGCAAGCAGTACTCATACCTAAATCCCTATCACGGGTTGATTTCAAACAAAAGAAGCAAGAGATCGTGTGCTTCATAATAAAAGTGCACTTAAAGGAGAAAAATCTGGTTGGACCTAGATTTAACCCCGGGGCCAATTGGATTCTAGAGAGAAGGAATGGGCAAAAGTGAAGGCGCAAGGGAATCGAGTTCGTGGCTTACCTAGATCATGGAGGAGGGGGCGGTAGTCACAAACAAGAAGCATAAATAGGAAGGCGGGGCCTTGAGAATGGAGTCTATGGAATGCCATGGACTCACTCAAGCAAAGATAGATACCTACTTGGGTACTTGGAAGAACGGGGACATATTATACTTCTGAAACTGGACACCAATCTCGCCTTCCACCGGACATACAGGTTTGAGCTTCTTGGCCAAGTATGGAATGAAAATAGCCAGGGCGGGGAAGAGGTTTCGAGGGAGTTGCAGCATATAAGCGATGTGGATATAAGCATGAGATACATTTACAATAATATATTTGGTTACGGGTAAAAGGAGAGCGCACATCTAAATGTGTACCGGCGGTATGCTATTTTTTTCGAAAACTCCAAAACATACAGCCCGGCATGGTCTTGACAAAAAAATCCTTATGGTAATCTCACGCTCGGATATCACAGGAGTACTCCGGCTCTAGGTAAGATAATAATAACGGCGGGTGATTTTAATGGCACGTGCGGGATGTCGGCAAGCAAAAGTCTATGATGATCTTGCAAATATTTACTTAGATGAGATTGAGGGATCCAATGTACGGCAGGATCGGATTGTGTCATATCAAATAGAGATGGGAAACAGGTTTGAATTATATATGATGTAGCTCAAAGTATGAGCGGGTAAGATTTTCCCTAATCTGGAAAGCTCACTTACAGGAATCATGGGGGCCAAGTACAATTGATTATCTCATCACAAGAGAGAAGGAATTAATAGCAGATTTTCACATAGGCTCCAAAGCGCCGAGTCGGATCATACTCCATTACATATGGTATTGAAAGTCAAGGCAAATTGGGGGAATTTGCTTAATTCCATCCAAGGGTTAAGGTGAATTATGAGCTCAATGAAGAAGAATATAAAACAAAAGTAGAAGCTGGCAAAGTGCCTCATGGTCTGGGGATTTTTGAAGAGGAAGCAACAATTCCAAGAAATCATACTAGCCACTCATGAAAATGATTTTTGGGGTCACCAAGAAATATAAATCGGTGCAGGCCTTGCAACTCTGGTGGGATCTTTGAATGCCAAGAAGCGAAGCCATCGCCCGAAGCAGTATAAGCAAACCAAAATGGTACGGACATTTGATCGGGACCAAAAAGGGCGTACTATATGAGCAAAGGCAACAACAACTTCGATTGAAAAGTTGATGAAATATCCCAAAAGCTTTTGGGACACGTTAAAACTAAAAGCAGACCAAAGGAAGGCTGGATTTGGGCGACTTGACTAATTTAGTTAAGTCCCTTTATGAAAAGGGAGGTGCAACTTGCAATGCAAAAATAAGCCAACCACGATCTTTTTCTGCGGCGTGAGGTCCAAAATTGCTGTCCAAACTTGCAAATAACAAAGCACATGATGCGAGATAAATTATCGTGGAGCTTTTCAAATGGGGAGGTGAAAACATGCTATCTATTCTAACAGGTCTGTTAAATCAGGCCTCATTGGGGAATGCGGAGAATTGGAGAATCAATCGTGTCCACCCAATTCACAAGGGGAGGATAAAAGCAGTCCGCAACTACTGAACAATTTTGATTGGCGGTGTGTTCACAAAATTACTTGGGTCTCTTGGAAAGCAAGTTGAGTGCATGGGCGGAGCAAGCAAGCGTGAGATCACCATATCAAAGCGGGCTTTAGGGGAATCATAATACCCTCGATCATGCTTACTCTTAGAACCCCGATAGAAAATGCAAAAATCCAAATCGACACTCTATGTAGCATACATAGATTTCACAAAAAGCATTTGACACGGTTCTAAAAGAGTTAAAGTTGAGAATGATCCAGTTGGGAGTGCCACAAGAAAGAAAGAGAGGCGATCTCAATTATATGGGAAGTCTTAATTAGGGTTTCATTGGAATGTGATTTTCGATTAAAAGCACATGGGTATGCGTCAAGGTCGCCCATTGTCCCCAACCCACATTTGGGATCTTCATATAGATGAACCCGGATAGCTGGTTAAGAAAAATCATTGTGTGCACCAAATTGGGCACATGTGTGGTTCAATTGCTTTTTATGCAGATGACGTGGTTTTGCTAGTAAACAAAACCAAAAGCGTTGCAGGGAGCATTTAAAGCGGTTTGGATGCTTTTTGTGAAGCAAAACATATGAATGTAAATCTGCCCAAGTCAAAAATAATGATTTTTTGGAACAAGGAGCGAACCGGACTTTATATACAAAGGACGGGTAATGGAAATTGTAGAAAGTTATAAATATCTGGAATAGATATCACATCCAACTATAGTTGGAAAAATTGTGTGAATAGAAGAACATCGGGAGGAAAAGGCGATTGTTTAGCATGCTATCAAGATGTAATGTCGGGGCCTCTCGTTGATTGGGGTGAAAAGAATATTGTTTTAAAACATTGGTCCAAACTGGCTCTTTATGGTGTCCCCTATTTGGGGGCCTGGGATATCTCCAAGCACATGTGGCAACAAATTGAGGCAATTCAAAAAAATGGTTTTGAGAGAAGAGCTTGGGATTAGATCCCAAATCCCATAATGCTTAATCATGTTTGAATGGTACTTCCTTCCTCAAGTAGAAGGATTATATCAAGCAATAAATTTTTTACAGATCAAGGGGCAGCCTCTAAATTAACCTGTCCACATCGGGCAATGGATTCCAGGTGTAGGCTGGGCACAAAAGCTCAGGACATGGGCTGGAAAAATGGGGGTGAATGAGATGAATTGGCCAAAAGGATAAAAAGAAGCCCAACCTTATTGAGAAGTTGTTAATTGGAACACTTATGGGCTTTGATCCGTGGGTTAATGGTTCTTTATCAGGCTAACATAAACCTTCTAGAAGACTATAAATGCCAAGATTATTTAAGAGCAAGTATCCCAAAAATCCAGGTACCGCTTGCAAGATACGTAGAATCCAGCTCACATAATGGAAATAGAGACATGGAGATAGACAAGATAATCAAGAGGACCGCCCTATGCAAGATCCGCAAATCAGGAGATGTAGAGGGCTTAATATCATGTTTTTCTATCTTGTTCAGAATATGCACATATCAGGCTCAATTTTGGGGGTGACAAGTCTACACTTACTATTCAATGCCACCAATGACTATTGGGCCCTATGTTCTCAGGTTGATTCACACCGCTCTTTTTAAAAAGCGTAAAAAAGCTATTTTCATGTGCTCCATGGTCTCTCGAGGCCCAAGAGAGCAATAGACAAATAATAATAATAATAATAATAATAATAATATATGGTACTTCCTCCATCTGTTTTTGTTCTTCAAAAGTTTGTGGACTTAATGCCATAGATATTTTGTGCCCTGGCACTATAGATGTACTTGCTGCATTGCAACTCTTCATTCCAAATCTCTCCAGCATGTTTTCAATGTGTATTTGCTGACTCAAAGCTAAGATTTTACTATTTCTATCCCTGAATACTTCTATGTCCAGAAACCTTCTTAATTCACCAAGATCAGTCATTTGGAAGCTTTGATTCAAGATCTCTTTGCATTTATTCAAAGTTTTATTCCTTTTGCCACCATAATGTTGTCATCAATATATAATGCAATGATGCACCATTTCCTCCATTTCTAAATCTATACAAGTTCCCATCATGATTTAATTTTTCAAAACCACCATTTGTTTTTCAAATAATTGTTCATGCATTTGTACCATTCTCTTGGGGAATTTGCTTCAACCCATATTAATCGCTTTCGATTTAACCTCCATACTTTTCTTCCCCTTCCTCAAAACCGGGGCTTGTCGGTACACTTCCTCTTCAATTTGCATTCAAAAAAGGCATTACTTACATCCATATGGTGGATGTCTAAATCACATGAGTTTGCTATTGCCAGCAATATCCTCAAACTGTTTATTTTGACCAAAGGAGAGAAGGTTTCATCATAATCCTTTCCTCTTTTTTGTGAAAATCCCTGAGCAACCAATCTTGCCTTGTATTTCTTTGTTTTCCATCGCCCATTCATTTCTTCCATGCAATTCAATGTTAGCTTTATTTTCATCCCTTAAGATTTGTGCCTAGATCTTCTAGTCCTTATTTTCTTTGTTTTCCAAAATCTGAGGTTGTTCTTCTTCATCTTCATTACGTATCATAGAGTCCTCTTTTTCATAACTGAAATGTTCTTCTTCTATCCCTGCACCGCATGAATTGGGATGTACATTTTCCTCATTGTTTTCACGGCTTGATCATCAAACAAAATCTCCAAATGGTGGTCTTATGTTCCTCTTTTTCAGCAAGTTCACCGCTTCCACCTTGTTTTCTTGCACACTTTCATTTAGGTCATCACATTTACCTTTTGAATTTTTTCTCAGAAACCTGAGACTCGTCGAATATTACATCTCTACTCACTATTATTTTTCTATGAGTTGGATCATATAGCTGTATGCCTTGGAATTTGTGTCATATCCCACCAAATATGTAATGTATGCCCTATCATCCAATTTTTTTCCTCAATTGTTGGATACATGTGCAAATGTTAAGCATCCATATGCTTTAAGATCATTGTAGCTTGGCATTTTGCTTCGACCATAACATTTAGGGGTGGGTTCCCCTTGTACTAACAGATGGCAAGATGTTTTGAACATAAACAATGATATTCACGGCTTCATTCCAAACATAATTTGGTAATCCGAATACTTTAGCATAGATCGCGCATTTAGTAATGTTCTTTTTTTCTCTCTACCACCCCATTTTGTTGGGGACGATATCTACAAGTTAATTGTCTTTTAATCCCTCTTTTTGCACAAAACCTTTTAAATTCATGGGATAGATACTCCACACCTCCCTGTCCCGGATCTTATACATTTGACTCTTCTTCAGTCTCAAGCTCCACCTCAAGAACAAATAGCTTTAGTGCATCATAAGTTTTATATTTTATCTTCAAACAATAGCTTTTTGTTTTCGCTAAAGTCATCTATGAATGTCATGAAAAATATCGTGTCCCGCCATACTAGTGCGTTTTATGGGACCACAAAGATCGATTGTGCACCAAATTCAATATTCCTTTTGCCCCTTTTTAATGATCTTCTAAATGGCACCGGTTTTTTTTTCCAAGAATGCATCCTTACATGTCAAGTTTCCATTTTCATCTACGTTTTGCTGATATCGGACCCTTTTAATCAAAATATCAATATTTGCCAAGTTGGTATGGCACATTCGATTATGCCAAGTTTTAAGAGATGGAGTTTCAATTACATT
This sequence comes from Isoetes taiwanensis, assembly GCA_021234155.1. Taxonomy (NCBI): domain Eukaryota; kingdom Viridiplantae; phylum Streptophyta; class Lycopodiopsida; order Isoetales; family Isoetaceae; genus Isoetes; species Isoetes taiwanensis. Next base: position 3,807,200 of record JAJEKV010000077.1, on the reverse strand, counting down.
CAAACTAGGAATGTGCTTGCAATCAAGACCAAATAAATTCCCCACTCTTTTGCCAATAAACTTGATATTATTTCCAAGATACACTTTACATTCTAGTTTTTTCAAAAAAGAACTTTTATAACCCAAGTCAACAAGTTGACAACCGATATCAAATTTCCGGGACAAGGCCGGGAACACACAAAACATCTCTAAGTTCCACGGCTTTTCCTTCTAAATCAAATATTTCTAATATTCCAAAGTGTCTTCAATCTTTTTGCAAGCCTCCATCTCCTAATTGCACATGGTCGACTTCTCTCCTTTTGCATTCTCTCAACAAAGTTTGATCACATGTCACGTTTTCTTGGCTCGAATCTATGATTAACATTTTGTTAATCTTCTTTTGCAAACTATTTGAAATATTCAAAGTAGAATGCCTTACCTCGCCAGAGTATCATCCTCGTCCTCTTCTTCATTTGTTGTTGACTCTTTCACTACATTCAAGGATGGATTGCCTCTGACTGCACCTCTCCCTCTTGCAAAGTTTCCTCTCTGATTAGCAGACCTTCCTCTGCCTCTACCTCTGCCTGCGGTCCCCTTTGGACTTGGGCAGTTTTGCAACATGCCCCTTCCCATCACAATTGAAACATTTTATAACTTTTACCTTCATTAGGGCATTCATACTTGAGATGACCATATTGATTACAATTGTAGCAAGGCCCGAGCTTGTCCTTGCTTGCACCTCCACCTTTCTTTGCTTTTCCTGCATACAAAACTTCAGATGTGTCATCTTCATAAGCCACATTTTTCTGTTCAAATTCTGTCCTGATCATTTGAATGGCATGCTCCTTGGACCTAGCAACATTTACGATCAATGTAGCCCGGTGACTATTGTGAGACATGATCTTGCCAAAGACAAGATTTGATATTGATCATTTAGAATTATCGTGTCCCTCCAAATCTGCAATTATGGAGTCAAACTTTTCCAAATAATCAGTCATATTGTCTTTTTTCAAACAACTTTAACTTCCTAAAAATTTGTTTTTCAAGCATGTCAATTTGTGAAGAAGTTTTGATCTCATATTGATTTACCATGTAATCCCACATCTCTTTTGGACTCATCCCTCTTAACTTCAACTTAATAGCAGTGCCAACCTTACTTGTTATAATAGCTTGAGCCTCCATTACCTTCAGTTCATCTTCCAGTTCGCACTTGCAGTCATTCTTGAACTAACAGAACATCATTGCCTCCACCTCCTAATTGCACATGGTAAAACTTCTCTCCTTTTGCATTCTCTCTCAACAAAGTTTGATCACATGTCACGGTTTTTCTTAGCTCCTGAATCTATGATTAACATTTTGTTAATCTTCTTTTGCAAACTATTTGAAATATTCAAAGTAGAATGCCTTACCTTAGCAGTATCATCCTCATCCTCTTCTTCATTTGTTGTTGACTCTTTCACTACATTCAAGGATGGATTGCCTCCGCTTTTGCACCTCTCCCTCTTGCAAAGTTTCCTCTCCCGATTAGTAGACCTTCCTCGCCTCTACCTCTGCTGCTCTAGTCCCTCTTGGACTTTGGGCGGTTTGCAAAAGAACATGCCCCTTCCCATCACAATTGAAACATTTTATAACTTTACCTTCATTAGGGCATTCATACTTGAGATGACCATATTGATTACAATTGTAGCAAGGCCCGAGCTTGTCCTTGCTTGCACCTCCACCTTTCTTTGCTTTTTCAAGATACAAAACTTGGATGTGTCATCTTCATAAGCCACATTTTTCAATTTTCAAATTCTGTCACGATCATTTGAATGGCATGCTCCTTGGACCTAGCAACATTTCGATCAATGTAGCGGTGACTATTGTGAGACTGAGATCTTGCCAAAGACAAGATTTGATATTGATCATTTAGAATTATCCCACTCCCTCCAAATCTGCAATTATGGAGTCAAACTTTCCAAATAATCCGGTCATATTGTCTTTTTCAAACAACTTTTAACTTCCTATTTTGTTTTTTCAAGCATGTCAATTTGTGAAGAAGTTTTGATCTCATATTGATTTACCATGTAATCCCACATCTATTTTGACTCATCCTCTTAACTTCAACTTAATAACATTGCCAACCTTACTTGTTATAATAGCTTGAGCCTCCATTACCTTAGGTTCATCTTCCAGTTTACGCACTTCTGATCATTCTTGAACTAACGGGGAACATCATTGCCTCCACCTTCAACTGAAGCTTCACTGGTCTCCCCTGCAACAGAATTTCTTGATCTTGCAATTATAGAAGCTCTTTTGGTTTGTCCTCCATCAATGAGATACCACAAGTTTTCAAATTCAAGCACTTGCCTAATGCCTTGCTTCCAAATCAAAACCACTATCCCCTTTAAACACCTCAATAGAAGTCGTAGAAATTTGCACCAAATCTTGTAGACATTATGACAATGTCGGGCTCACGATACCAATGAAGGATTATGCCAAGATACTTTTAAAATTATGGCTAGACAACTTTCAATAGCAATGATGCAAATACTCTTCAATTATGAATCAAGGCATTCAAATACTTCACTATTCACTATTCAAATAATCATTTAACGAACCATTGGAATTTTACTGTTCATATTGTATTGACTAATTTATCTGTAGCAGGAGTTGAATCATATTTAGAGCCCAAGCCACGATCTTTGAATTCATTAATCAATCTTATGTAATCACAAAGATAAGATCCAAAAGCATTACACCTTTGTTTATATCCGGATCGGTCCTCGCCAATCATTTGGACCGACCTCTTAGCCGCACTTTGGGTCCACTCATGGCATTCTATCATTCAACCGTTTTTCTCCATTTCTATAATGGTTAAAACATACTAATCTGCAACTTTAACTTTTAACCTTTAACCATAGGTTAACGACCTAGGTTAGAATTTACCTAGGCCATTCCACTAACTTAGCAATAGCCATTGCATTTCATATTCACATTTGATCCCGATGTCAAAAGCGACCATTGCCTAACTTGCTTTCAATCTCCCATTCCAAGCGAGACGTAGTTTTCCCCGCATACTCCGCGTAACTTTCTTCTCGTAGATCTAAGCCATAATAGTACATGACTAATAACCTTCGGATGGATCGACGCTTTTGCCCCCGCATTCCTTCTTACCTAGTTATGCCAAGATTTTGGAAATGAAGCATTGCCATATATCTTCGCGGAACACTTTAATTTAGGGTTGAAAATAACATGCACAAAAAACCTAAATCACCACCATACAATTCTTTTTCCTCATAAAAATCCACGGCTAAGAAAGGGATCTTCTAGAAATACTCTTTTTCGTACATGCACACAAATACATCGACAAAATCATAGTAAAACCATAATAAAAACGATAAAATCATAAAGGTAACCCCCATTTATAACAACCAATACATAATTACCATTAACATTATTAACACAAACCATTGCATTCAATGCATTTAAATTAAAATCCCCTCAAACCCCCTTTGGTTTGGGTGCATATTCACACGGGGGTTACTCCGGCAACGAGTCGCTTGATGGGCATATTTGCCCTTTATTCCAAGATCTGAACCGTACATAGCGATCCTCGTTTGTGGGGTATGCATCTACAAGATTTTTTGTATATCGTATATTAAGGTTTGCAAAATACTATAAGGTTTGCGGAATGTACTTAATGGTGTTAATTTTGTACATGTATTGTAAATTTTTGGGGCTGCCCCCTACATGAACCTTAGGTGTGAATATGCACCCAAACCAAAGGGGTTTAGGGATTTTAATTTAAATGCATTGAATGCAATGGTTTGTGTTAATAATGTTAATGGTAATTATGTATTGGTTGTTATATCAAAAAATTTGGGCCCTTAGGCCCTAACAAAAAAGAAAAATAGAGAAACTTTAAGGGCATGTAATTCAAGAGATTGTATAAAACATCAAGAACATTACATTACATTTTCATTTAATACAATGCATTTTTTAGGCGATAGTTTGTTGCAATGTGACCATTCATCTGGATATGACAATGTTTTATGTTAGAAACATTTGAAATGCACAAATGGCCATCCAACAAGTCCATAGCAAGAATGATGTGGCCATCTAGCGGTATATACCATGAGTGGAGCTGCCTTTTGAGTTTCTTAGAAATGAACATTTAACATTAAAATAAAATAAGAATCAATTCAGGTTAAAATATTGACAAATTGAAGAAAGGATCTCGATAAATATCCAGGGCACCGATATATATGCCGAATGCTTTGGCTTCAAAAGCATCGCTACAACTCACCTACTTTTGCAATGTACCCGTATAGACGAATTCCTCACGATTAACTTTTATCAATCTAGCTTGATTGAAGAGAAAAGGTAGTGCACAAAATAGAAAGAGGTTAGGAACCCAATCAGGTGCCGTTGCAAGCATTATGGCAAATACCATCATGAGGCACAATGGTAAGCATTACTACTCAAAGCGGGAAATTGAGCGGTGAGTATAAAAAATGTTATACCGGGAAAGAAACATGCAACTTTCCAAGCTTCACTTTGTTTAAGTGCTTCAGGAGATTTTGTCTTCCTCCTTTCTTTTCCTTTCCGGTTTATTCTTGGAATCCACAAAGCTGATCATGTATCACGGTTGTTTACAACACTTATAATTCCCAAATGCAAGCACCAAAGAACAATGCAATAGTTTTTCAAAGCGGCATTGCAAAAAGTAGCTGTTGTTTGCGACAAATCCCATGAAGGATGATGCAATTACCTCCTTGGGCCTATGAAAAAATTAAAAACTTTGTGGAAAGAATCTTAGGGATCCTAGTGGCATATATATGTACATTAGCATTCTTGGATGAACTCTTAATTGGATGACCTTGGGTAAGTATGCTAAAAGCCTGAAAAACTTTAAAAACATTGGAAGTTTATTCTTTGGATGATATTTTGTCAAGGTCCTTTGAAGCTCCAACCATAAGTTTTCTTGGGACGGTAAGAATTTAGTTACAAAATTCATAGCATCAAGGCATAGCCTTTGACAACTAACATTCCCAAGAAATGCACTGAATTTGTAAATCTTACAATTTGTAAGGCACAAAAGGCCTTCTAGAAGGAAAAGATCTGATATAACATAAGCTCCAAGCAAGATCCTCCAAGCCTTTGCTTCTATCACGAGTTTGGCGCAAAAGCATCCGGCCCGGTGCTACCATGGATGCGGGGTCTCACAACATTCTTCTTTCTTTGGGAATCATAGTGAGAAACATTAGGGCTGCATATTCTAAATCTTACCTGAATTTGTAAGGCACAAAGGCCTTCTAGAAGGAAAAAGATCGATATAACATAAGGTGCAAAGCAAGATCCTCAAGCCCACGACTCCTATCCACGAGGAGTTCTGTTGCAAAAAGCATCCGCCGGATGCCATGGATGCGGGGCCTCACAACATGCTTCTTTCTTGGGGGAATCATAGTGAGAAACATTCGGATTTCGTACAGAGGCCCAAATCTTTAAAAGGCTGGCGCACCGCAACCAGACCAGTCATTTGTGGCCCTTTGCCATGAGCAAAGTGCTCAGACCAAAACGAGCCGCCCACCATCGTTTCTCATTGCAGATTGTAGCAAAACCCTACGGGTTTACCGGACAACTCATCCTACACACTAATGCATCTGGCTGTGCCCATGGTCTTAGCGGCCCAGGTGGTGCAATGCCCCATGTGCTTGAAATGTGATAGTCTTACCGGTAGAATTTTGTTATCTGGCGCCAAAAGAAATTCGACCCAAAGCGATTGTTTTTACCCCTCGGCTGGAAACGATGATCGTTTAAGTCCAGGCCATTCCAAGTTTCTTTCCTAAGCTTAAAGCTCTTAGGAGATGTCTTAGGGGCCGGTTCAAGCTCCTCTATTTTTATTTGTCCGGACTCCTTGGCACTACTAAGCTCAACAAGCTTCCCACCATCGGGGCTCTATGAGACTGCTTTTGAATCGACCCACAAAACCAGCCCCCTATTTATAAGATGCGCCACTATGAAGAAGCTTCTCTCTGCATATTCATAGCCTGTAATCTTATCTTGCTAATCCATGTTATTGGAGATTTGCAATACGTTTGATGCCCTAAAAATGCTATCCACGAGGCTTGCATGTTGACCCCTAAAATAAAAAGGGGCTTTTTGTTGTGAGCCCTTGGATCTTTGGACCATTGAAAAAAAAAGCTAAATCAGCGACTAAGAAATGGTGCACTCTAGATGTGCGCATTGGTACATCCATTCGAATCATGCATGAAATCTTAGGAAAACCTTTGTGAAGCGTACAAAACAAAAAAAGAAACCCCACATTATTATGCTACATATTGAATATTATCTATGTATGAGTTCATCTTTGTAACCTTAAACAATAGAGAATAGTAAAACAACTGTAACCCAATGAGAATATATGATCTTTCAATGAACCAACCTCTTATTGACCAGCGATCAACCTGAATCGATGTAATTAAATAATCTATATATCTTGTGTTATTTATCAGCATAAGGTTCCGGCAGTTAAGCGTCCTTTGTTATGCTCATCCATCCATCCTATCTTTTGTGCATTGGGTAGATATTATGTACAAAGGAAATTTCCAAGTCATTGGGAATGAGATTCACCTATGTTCTCCGGGTTAAGCTTAATATAATAAGATTATGACCATTGAACCATGGTGTTGTTTTTTCATCATCTCTAAAATATTAAGTCGTCCCCAAGTCACTAGTATTCATGTTTGCCTTCCCTTTTATCGGATCATAGCCATAACCATTTTGTAATGTAGATATTATCGTCTCCAAAATGTGCAACCTATAACTTAAGATTATGATGTGAACTCAAAAATTCCAACAAAAGGAATTGTTATACATTCTGCACCAAAACCATCTATAGAAGACACATTGAAACACAATGTGAAATATGATTTGAATGGCAAGAATTTTCCCAACACATCGATTCTGAGGATTGAGATTCCATTAATTAATGATTTGAAAGTACAAAGGAAGCATGAATGCTTCGATATGCCTGTTGCCTTACAAATGCATAAATCTCACGGAGTCCCTTGCTCTCCGGGGGAATTACTTTCTAGTCTAAGGGTCAAGATGTCCACATCAGCCACGACTACAAGCAGTCCCTCAAAAGGTTCTGTTCAAATAGTTTTTAATATTAGGTGACCTATCGAAGAAGATTTTTGTGCGAGATACAATGGAGCCAATTGCCTTTGTCCCTCCTCTCACAATTCCCTTGAACCAATTATCCATCAAACATCGATCTCATTGACCTCTCCCGAGAAAATAACAGTCAACCATCGGATGGCTTATCCCGGACATTTGCAATCCATTCTTTGAGCTACAAGAAGAATTAAACTCAAAGATATGGTTGTTCAAGATTGAGAGGATGAGAATTAATAACATGGACTTGTTGATTCAGGGACATAAAGGTTTTATTGAGAATGATGATATCAATAAAAAAAAAAGTTATCGAGGGGCAACTAAGGTTTCATCTAATGAAACAATGTGCGATAATTAGGATCAATTGCATAAAGGCATGAGACTTATGGAATTTGGTACATGATGATTATATTCAAGTTTTGCCCATTTTATAACAATGTATTGCATATCTTTGGGCCCTTGGTATGCAATGGGGAATTGAATTTTGATGTAATGTGTTTCTTGAGAATTATATTTCCAATTCAATTTGTTGAGACTTTATAAATGAAAGTGACAATGTCCGGTTGTTTATTGTATTTCTAGAATAGTTGTGCATTTTATTTCTAGAGCGATGGAATGAATGGTGCACTGTATTTGATCCTGTATAAACATAATTCTTGTGTTGCAATACTATTACCAAATAATGAATAAGCTAGGTTGCCAAAAATAGGCATATCAATAAAATACCTATGTTTGCTTTGATCCCAAAGGGCCCAATTTTTTTTTTTTAATATACAACCAACACATAACTACCATTAACATTATTCAACTCAAACCATTACATCCAACACTTTTAAATTATACTCCCCCTAAAATCCCCTTTGGTTTGGGTGCATATTCACATGGAGGTGACATAAGGCAGCGAGATCCCCTTTAATTATACAATACATGTACAAAATCAACACCATTTAGTACATTGCCTCAAACCTTAATAGTATTTTTGTGAACTTCATACAAAAAACTTGTACAAGCATACCCATAAGCGAGGGATCGCTATCTATGAATCAAGGAATAATGGCAAATATACCCATCCCATGAGCTCTTGATGCGAAGTCACCCCCTGTGTGAATATGCACCCAAACCAAAGGGGCTTTTAGGGAGATTATAATTTAAGAGTGTTCGATGTAATGGTTTAAATAATGTTAATGGTAGTTATGTGTTGGTTGTTATATCAAATCCTACTACAAGAGACATGATTCTTACCTCTTTATAGGGCAGCCCTTGATAGACACATCGTCTATTTCCGGAGATTGTCATTATGGATGATGCAGTCTCGAACACAGCTTACTTGTGGCAATGAGGGCAGCGGCTTAAGGCTTGTTGGAAGGACAATAGAGCTCGGTGGCTAGCCGGATGGAATGTCGAGGGGGCCGCGAGGTGCATACATGTGAACCACGAGGGCCCGATCGCGACGGCTGAGGCATTACTTTCTAATTGTTTCCTCGGCAAGCTTTGGGATCCTAGGGCCCTAGAAGCGGGGTTGAAGCGGAACATTTACAAGTGACACATAAATCCCATGCTAGATCAAGGCCCTAGCGCTGCCTGGCGTTCACATACGCCCATGAAAAGTCGCATGTGCATTGTCTCCATACGCAGGTGCCCACCATATTTGAATTGAGTCGGGCGGGTGGAATGGGGAGCCACGCGAAAACGGACATTGTCCGGTGCTAGAGGTATAGTATCGATTTGAGATTCTAAGTCTAGTTTACAAGAGAATTTCGAAAGGATTATGCCATATACTTGGACACAAAACACCATATGGGAAGAATTTAGCAAAGCCATGAGAGGGACGTTTCAACAAAGATAGCCACTTGCATCGACAAAATGAGGAAAAGTGAGCAATCAACCACTAGCTTACCTTATCGCATTTTAGTTAAAAAGAATTGAATTGAATCTTTGTCATCCATGAAAGCTTGAGATGGTCTATGGATCCAAACAAAGGCCTATTCCTCTCGGTATTAAAAACCCTATCCCAAAGGATATTAGGAAAAAACTTAGCAATAATAGATGTACTCATAAAATTTGTACATGTTAATGTAATGTTCATGGATACAATTGGGCCCTTATGTCCAGCATCTTGAATGTAAAGATGTTAATGCTTCTACCAATCGTGTTCATCATCACATGTAGCATTTGGTTGGGTGTAACCAACTCCATATAGACCTATTTCTCGCTCTTTTTCGAGGCCCATCATCTGTCACAATTCTAAGGTGGTGTGATCTGTGAAAGTGGATGCAATCACTCTACGTTTTTCATGGGTAAATATGTTAAGAGGTATTGTTCTGAACCCCTTGCAAGCATAAGATTTTGTTTTTCGTAGTGCGATGTCTTTACATGTGCTCAAATACTATTTCATGCAATTGTGATCTTCATTGGTATGCACCTATATGCACCCTTGTTCTGCACATACCATCACGGAGAACTAGATGGCTCAATTTTTTTCTTCAATGGGCCCTTAAGGCATTGTGGACCAATGACCATTTATGCGGGGAGGGTTTAAAAGCGAAATTCCCATGCTTACCACTTTACGGTAGTATCGATGTGATGTTCAGGCGACTCTTTAAAGAGGTAAAAACCTTGTCTCTTACTGAAGAAATTGATATGGGACCGTGGACTTGACTCCAAGTGCTCGAGTCAAAAAGGCTTTCTGTACCCCCTGTCATTCCAAATCCTCCCATGTGGTAAGTGATATCACTGCCCCCCATACTTCCACTTCATCTGAGAAACACCGGCTCCACAAACATCTCGAGGGTATGATTGTAGCTATCTTTCAACTTTGTGGCTATCATAGTATAAAGTTGGAATGGTACACTGAGAAGATTGAACCATTAAGCATTTTATCTTTTAGAAATTTACGCATCGACTTGTGTTCTCACAAAAAGACCTGAGCATGTAAGTGTTCTCGCATGACTCCATATGCCATAAGAGAAACATCATCGGCGTACATAAGTTGCTTGATAATATAGTGTGTCAAATGATGTCCTCTGCCAACATTATTATCAATTGGTCAATGTACAAGCCAAAGAGTATAGGAGATAGTGGACAACCCTGACATACTTCCATGTGGATACCCGATGCTAGAAACCCATAAATACCCTTTCATAGGCTGTGTGTCTTGAAGATCTTGTGGAACTCAAGCACTTGCAATCTACGCCAAAAAGCTCTCAAGGTATCTTGTATCAAAAGCGAGGTGAAATCCACAAAATATATATAGAGGCCCTATTTCAAGCCGACTATGTTCAATAACCATACACAATGTGAAGAAATGATATATCATAGAATAAGCGATTGAAAGTCTATACGTTCTAGAAACGCATACCGGTATGTTACGCCCATGTTGTCAACTTCTTCTTAGTATCTTACGACTAATGGCTTGTAAAAAGTTGGACTGAAATGACCATACAATAATTAGAAGGGGTCGTTCTCATCACACCTTTATGAATCGAATGACCTTACTAATAGCCCAAGTTACTAGCAATCCTTCTTGCAAAGCTTGAGTTCAAAGAAGTAGTGATAATTGAAAGCGATGGCGGACCCTTTCATTTAAAAGCAAGTTTGCTGCAAACCTTGAAGGCTGGAAGACTTTCCATTGGATAAATATCTTAATTCCTTTTTAACTTCCTCCTTTGAACTAAAGAATATTACCTTGAAGATAGGGAGACTTTCCATCGGATAAATGTCGCAGATCTTCTTCAACTCCTTTCTTGTGAGTTGAAGAATATTATCTACCAAAGGAGGTACAATATTAGGAACTCAGGCGATCAACTTTTGAACCAATCATTCATCTCATCGCTGCATAGAAATATATCAAGGATAGGATGTAGTTGACATAATATTTGGCGTCGAGAATGCATAGGCGATCACATACTTGACAATTCAAGCGCTTCTAATGATGGATTTTACAAAGTGTATCTTCTTGTTTCTCAACACAAACTTATAATTCTTGATGGCACTTTGATGTGCATCTAGATTAATTATCACACAAGCTTTTTTTAATTGTTCACCTCTCAACACCAAACCATGGAATTTTAGGAAGGATTTCTACTAGCATGAGCAACACCAAAGCAAGTGTACCAAAGCATGACACATCGGAAGCAATCAAAGCATCAACAAGCGACATAGCAGCTATTAGAGAGTTGGTAATCAAAATACTTCCAAGCACAAAAGCTAATGTTATGTATATTCAACAAATCTAGAATTCTTCAAGCGAATGTGAGATGCATAAGCATGTTTATCGATTGGTTGAAGAGGTTCACTTTAATGACAAATAAAGTGGATAGTGATCAGAATTTATCTCCTCATCTCGTCTTGTTACAATTTAAAGATCTGAAATGATATTTAAATCTTTCTTAGAGATGACATAACCAACAAAACCATTTACCACCTTCGTGTCTATATTATCTGCATGTAATACCTTTAGAAGTGGCCATTGCTCTCAAGCCATCCAACCCTGATGTGGGGATTGCGATACGAGTTGTTAAAACCCCTCGGGGTGCTATTGCCACGTCTGCTACTCGGGTTCTCAGAGCTGCTGCTGCACCCAATGTTGAAGTGGATATTGTGACTACTAATCCTGCCGCGGCCACCTCTACTCAGCATGCACATCCTGTCACTTCTACTGCTCCACCCATTGCACACATTGTCACCCTTCGGGCTGCTGTTGTTTTCGCTACTCCTACTACTCCTGCACAGCCCCTTGATGCTGCCCCCCTTGATGGCGCAGCTAACCCGTCCATCAAATAGGGACAATGCTTGCGTATGGTCTCCTGGAATTGCAAGGGTTCCCTTGGCAGAAGGGAGATAGTCTTAACTCCATTGCGGCAGACATAGATCTCATCTTCCTTATGGAAACTTGGGAACATGCTGGGCACTGGATACCAGATATGCCAGGATATCAGCACTACTCATTGTTCAGTGAGTGCAGAGAATGGGGACATGGCAGTATCGCCTCTTACTACCGCACAAACTTGGCACCATCGGTTTAGATTTTGCGAGAAAGCAGCTTGGACACAACTTGCTACCTCACGGGTTGAGTCGCGAGAACGCTGATGGTGACAATTTCTTTCTTGCATCATGTTACTTTCCACCGCGAGGAGTCCAACTTCTCTTGCTACAACGCGGATGTGGATAGGATGGATCCATATGTCGATCTATATGATGACATGCAATTTGTCTGGCCGATTTAGGAAGAGTTATGTTCTTTGGGAGACTTCAATACGCGCCGCAAAACAGAATAGCTCATGAAGTTTGACCCGTTACCAAGAAGCGTCCTGCAACTCCGTCCGTGGCTGCAGCCACAAACATCGGCCGATGGCTCCCATCTCCGGTTTAGCGGCATGGCGACAATTGATTCGGATGTGCGGCATCTTTGATATGATGCGTATCAATGGTTTGGGCCTTGATGGCCCCTATCTGCTTAGGCTACACTTGTAGGTAGGAAAACTAGGGAGGCAGATCCAGTGTTGTGGATTAAGTACTAGTGGTTGAACAAGACCTGCATCTCATCACCCAGCTCTGAATAGGCACATATAATAGAGATGAGGAGACTGACTCGGATCGTCAGCTACTTTTCCTCCAAATACATTGGCATATGCACGGATCAAATGTGATCCCCCCCTCCCTAAGTTACTTTTGCGGTGAATTCACGGCTAGCAGCGGTGACTTATGCCCGGATCGATACGACTTGGCTTAAAAAAGTGCGACTCCCATGCTACAACAGCAGTTAATGAGTTGGTCGGTGCTTATGACTGCTGCAGAGAGATGCTTTGGTGTAAGCCGCCCCCGGAAGATTCTGGGAACTAGAATCTTTTCCCGTAACCAGTGGTTTGATGCTGAATGTATAGACTTCAAGTGCTGGCTTCGACAGGTCACTGACCCCGCCCTGCGCCTCCTCGCGATCAGACAATACCGTCTTTTTGTGAAAGGAAAGAAATCCAGATATACTGCAGAGCATCAGAGGAAAATGTTTTATCTGCTGGAGTGGCATCCCAGAACATTTTGGAGAAAGGTAAGTCTTTGCAGCCTGCAAGAAATATCACTCTAGATCAATGGGTGCAATACTTGCACCAGCTCTATGATCCTCCTGGGGTTCGATTAGAGGTACCCCCCCTCCCCCCCCCAAAGGGGCCTGGCCTTGAAAATCACAGAGGCAGATGTCACTCAGGGCCTACAGCGTCTCGCCAATGGCAAGATGGCAGACTTAGATGGCATGCAGGCAGAGCTGCTCAAGTGGGCGGGACCACCAATAGTGCCCATCCTGGCCGCACTATTTAATAGGGCATTACATGAAGGATTTCCCCAACAGTGGACCACTAGCAGAGTAGTCTCCATCTACAAAGGCGGGGAGACCTACACAGCAATGACCAACTATAGAACAATCATGGTCAATTCACTCTTTGTAAAGCTAATGGCCAACATGCTTGAGCGACAACTCCGCGATGTGGGGCGGAGGAGATAGAAGTGAGAGGCGCTCACAGGCGGGATTGGGCTGGAAGACCTCCACCATTGACCATATGTTCATGCTCGGGATCTTGGTTGAGGATAGCAAGAAGCGCCACCGGGATCTCTCTGGCGCTTTGTCGACTTTGCAAAAGCCTTTGACACTGTGCCTAGAAAAGTTGTGGGAAAGACTCACACAATTGGGGGCCCTTGAAGACTTGCAAAATGCGATTATCTGAGGCTCTATGAGACATGTTCGGCCCGATTGACACGGCGGGGACCACTTGTCAATAGTAGTATTGGTGTCTCAAGGATGCCCGCCCTCGAGTTTGGCCTCTACATTGACCAATTGGAGGGGTGGCTTTATATCATGTGGTGACTTGTGCACTAGATCATTAGGCGGCTTATGTCGCATGAGATGATGTGGACCTCCTAGCCCGCCCCGGTGCCATGCGGCAGCACCTACATGCCACTGGATAACTTCTGTCGGGCCACTAGAATGAGGGGTCAATTTGGCCAAAACTAAAGTCTTGCTTATCTCATCTTTACGCCCGAAATTCAAAGGCTTCACTCCTTCACTTATTAGGGGCAAAATGTGGAGGTGGGCTAAAGAACACTAATACAAGTACACAGGGTATAGAGTTTTCCACTACCACATACTAGGACACTTCCCTTTTATTGCGAGCAAATACCTGCGGTTGGAGGCACTTTATGCAATCCATTTGATTAATATTTGCAAAGCACGGTCATATATGGTGGCCCCATATGTCCTACTTGTTGGGGTTTTCTTTGGAATCTGTTCTTTTATATGGGGTCAAAATCGTATCTGGACTCGTGGAATGATTTGAGCGGTATAGAAAGCACTTGAAGGCAGCTCCATAGCAGATCCTCTGGCGGAGATCGGTTTCTTACTTCTTGATTGGGCGCGCTTGGCCACCACATTATTTACTTTCCGGAAGGTGGCGGGTATGAGCGTCTCTCAACTTTGGCTTATACTATGGCCATGGGCTGCGGTGCCTCAAGGCATGTTGGAAGAAAAAGCGACGCCTGATGGTTTCTCGGATAAGGTATAAGAGCATAGGTGCATCAAAGTTGAAACTAAAGAGGACCACCATCATTTGTGGCAATACCTAGATGCTTGCTTCCTCATTAAGCTTTGGGATCTTGGTGCCCTTGAACATGTTAAGACCGTGCACCATAAGGTCCAAATCAACCCCTTGCATGTGGTCCATAGCGCTACCTCCGCACATTTGCCATTGCAAAAGCGTAGATTGATAGCCTCCATTAGCACATGTGCACATCACTTGCGAATTGAGATATGCAGATGGGCCCAGGAAGCACAAGAGGATAGAATGTGGCTGTGCTGTCAACATGGTGCTATTGAAGATGAAAGCCACAACAACATTGTCCGGCATCCAGTCACATTCGCCCCAACTATGCTTTCAGTTGATCCTGCCTAACCAGCAGTTGCATGCACTGCTGGATACAACGTCAGTGGACTCGCTAGGATCTTATCTCGGGGGCATCATGGATGCCCGCACTCAGTTATGTCCTCGAACGAGGCACGTAGACACATCAGGATGTACCATTGTCATATATCATTGTACGATTTCTCAGCATACCTATTACTGCCTAGTTTTTTCCCTTGAAAACCCTCCATGGTAGGGTTTTTTTTTTTAATCCCTAGCCGTAATATGCTTGTTGTATTCCTTGTTTGGGTCCCATAAGCTAATTGGTCCCCGCGAATGATAAAAATCAATTCAATTCAATTCTAATCCATTACAAATTACCATTAAAAAACTTCACATAATTGGATGACCTTCCAAATGTTGAGACAATTTTTGTTCTTTTAGGCAATTTGATTTATGTTATAGCGCAAACCAACAGGAGGACAAATGGCTTGAAGAAACCAGTCTTAGGACAAAGGGAGATCTTTTATAACATAGTTTAAAACTACCATTTCTTTTTTTAATCAAATGAGGAGTTGTGGTGAAACCTTTTTTCTCACTTTGTATTTAGGAACCAAATAACATGTTGGATCATGTAGTACCTCTCTAAAATAATTTCTATGTTCTTGTGGATTTAAATGATGCTATAACATTGGCAAATGATTTTTCAAAATTTTGGTTGAAGGAAAAAGTTTTTTTAATCAAAAAGTCAATTTTTGGATGGACCATTGGTTTTAGAGATTTTATGTAAGAGCCACTAAAAAATCTAGGGGTCCAGAAGATATTACTATGGCATCAAGCCTACACTAGAAAAGGGTGAACCATTTAAACATAAAAGAATATAATGTATATAAAAAAGGCGTTAAAGCTAATAAAAGGAAAGCGTTTATATCCACAAACATTTTTATTACATGCTACATTGTTTTGCTCAGTTCATGGTTCATCCCTTGATTTTACTGAGACTTACAAATAGGCGCCTTGAAGTTGGAACTCCTAGCTATGGCAATGATTTGCATTTGTACCCCAATATCTAACTTAGACCCTTAGACGCTTTGTTTCTAGGGACGATAGCCATAGTTTTGTCTTGTGAAAAAAAAAATGAAGATGTTATGTTTTTGGGTTCGAAAAAATAAAAAGCAAAAAGTGGCCGCGCTTTTTCTTGAAAAAAAACTTAAATTTTTTTGTTTTGGTATGTGGGATTTGTCCTATATTTAATAGTTTATATGTCGTTCATGAACTTGCCCATGTTTTTTAAACTTTTATTTTTTTTTCCAGCCCAAAAAAACAACATCTCCCATAACACACCATTTCGTTAACATAATTGGCTCCTTAAATGCTTATAAAATATAAAGCTGGTGCCAAAACATGCAAATGCGAAGTACCAACTCCCAAAGATAAACATACATTGGCAAGGTTTGAACCCATGACCAAATGCACATTTATTTTGGCATTACTAGGCCTATACCAACTCACCCACATCCAGGTTGGGCAAAACTTTTGCCTTACATGCATACTTTGTGAAGCGGGATATAATCCTTAGAAAGTCTAGGTCCTAGGGGCAACTCTAGGGGCATGGCTTTTTTAGCCTCACCATCCTAGTGCCACCTACCATAGTCCCATTGTTTTTTTATTACTTTATTTAAGGTCCATACTAGACTAATCTTGTACGGACTAGCCTAGCTAGCTTATCCCATCCCCTTGCTTGACCAAAGTGGAGGACATTATAGGCTTTTAAGTTCTACCATGTGGGGATCATCATTATAACTTGGTAACCAACTCCCAAAGATAAACATACATTGGCAAGGTTTGAACCCATGACCAAATGCACATTTATTTTGGCATTACTAGGCCTATACCAACTCGCCACACATCCAGTTGGGCAAAACTTTTGCCTTACATGCACATTTTGTAGCGGGGATATAATCCAGGTGTTTGGGGTGCGGGTTGGGAACTCTGCCAAGAGCGACCCTCTGTGAGGACCCTTGGATCTAACGAGGAGAATCCAGGGGACTATGTCACATGGGATTTGCAAAGAAAGGAACAAGAAGAAGAAGAAACGAGCGAGAGAAGAGAACAATGAGAGGAAAATGATAAGCTTCCTTGATGTCAATGATGAACATACATGAGCTCTCGCAATCGAGAGAAGACTGAAGAGAGACAAGACTCAAAACTCATCTAAAAAATCATGTACTAGCTCTACTCATATATATAGTACAATGGCCTTTGGCCCAATATAGAACACTTGGCCGATCTGGGTGCCGACTCACGGAAGGAGGCTGATTCTGAGGAATGTTGGCGGTGCCTCTTGAAGTGCCTAGAATCTCGGCGTTGGCCTTGGCGGTGGCAGGCCATCACTTGTCTGGCTGGCGCCTCTTGTTGTGGTGCGAGGCTTATTTGCGTGGTCTGCTACTTAGTCTTCTGGCTTTGGGCTTTGGGCCGGTGACCGTGCAATGTCTGTGGATCCTTAAGCTTGACCTGGTCCGTGGTATGCATGAATAGTCTGCCACCCGGGAGGCGCGGGACTAACACTCCCCACCAAAAGCGACACTTTCGGGGTGAAGAAAGGAGGAAGTGTTTAGGGCGGGAGCCGATGCAATGCGAAAGTGATCCTCGGGGGTGAGGGCCGGGCACCATTATGGTACTTGCCAATGAGATCCTGGCGTGTTTGTAGAGCAGGAGGAGTGTTGAGGCCAAGGGCAGGATCTGCATCAATGAGAAAACCAGATCGCACCATGTCTTCAAGGGCAGCATGGGCGTCTGAAGAAACAAACTGACATTCCATGAGTAGGCAGGTCTGGGGGCGAAGCACCGGCATTCGCATTCGGATTGATGAAAAATGGGGCCGCCGCCGATTTAGGAGCTGAGCAAGATGCATTTGAGAGCAGCACAAAAACCTGCTTGAAGATGGACTGAAGGATCTGGTGAGGTGGCAGCATTCTGCAAGAAGGTGTCAAGACCATGAAGCGCATCAGCAGGGCGTTGCCAACCACGCTCATTAGCAATATAGATCCAATTCATGGTGTTATCAAGAGTGGCACCCTCCTCCCAATTGGGAACAAAGCGGGGATCCCAGGAGATGCAGCCGAGATCACGAGGTGGGTCCATCATGGCCATCCATGACCTTGGTCCAAAATGGCGGCGTCTGTCGAGATGGAGGAACACCTAGGGTTCAGGGAGAGGAACCATGCGGGTGGGGTTCCATGACGCTGGTCCCTTGACAAAGGGGCGGATCAAAGGGCTTTGCACCAGCGATCGAGAGGCGAGAGGTTGAGATTGGCGGGAGGGCTATGGAGGAACACCTAGGAAAAAGCATATTGATTGTACGGTGGATGTTGCATGTAAATGTGCATAGGGAAGATCCTGGGATGTCGGATACTTCCTTATTTTTTTGCGGCTCGGGCTTGCGAGAGGCAAATGGATCAAGCTCGGGGTACTCTTGCACCAACGCGTGGATCACGAGCATGATCGTGAGATAGGGATTATCTGAAGCAACCATTGAAAGTGGGGTCACCACAGAAAGTTGGGGAGGGCTCCGAAATGTGTATCACCGGATAGAAATCATGAAAGATGTAAGCCATGGGGAACCGAAGTTTGCTATCGAGGAATGAGATCAAAGACCAAAACACATAAACCTTTGATTGTTACCGGATCCAGAAGAAAATCTGAGGTGTTGCATGTAAGGACCTTGTGCATAGGGGAAGATAATCGGGATGTCGGATACTTCCTTATTTGTTGCAGCCATCAAGTTTTAAATGCCTCATTGCGAATAAGGTCAAATTGTTCAATCCGCGGAATGGTCCTTTTCGGGCGTGGTACTCGTTTTGATGAAGTGTGGAGCGTGGATCCGGGGAGCATTGAGCATGATCAGCGTCATCAAAGATAGGGATTGTTATACCTCCGAAGATCTTGGGAGATGTGCGTGGAAGTCTGCGTGGAAGCCTGAGCGTCGAGAGAGGCAATTTGGCGTCACACTCGGTAGGTTTTGAACGAGTGTTGTAATTGTCACAAAGCTCACGAGTACAAAGGCGTCAAGCTTAGCTATATCTTTCTCTTTGTCACTTTCGGGGAGAGTATCTTTGGATTTGTTTTGCTCCAATAAGTCCTGATTTTGGGATTGGAGTTGAGCCCTCCCGATCGTAAGTAGGCTACAGTGCGATCTGTGCACTTTTGAGATCTATACGGGCCTGTAAGAGAGCTCCGTGCTTGTCTTGAAGTTGGGCCTCAAAGTTTGAACTTGTGCGATGGCGGCTTGAAGGTCCTTTGTGAACCGCATCCCGAGGCCGTCGGGGCGTGTGAACCCCATTCATAAGAGCTTCTTGGGATTCTTGTAACTTTAGAGCGGCGGCTTGAGCATCCTGCGCTTGATGCGGTATTTGTGACGAAGTCTTTGTGGTGGTGGAGCCTAATTGTTGCCTGGTTTCGATGTTTGTGAGACATGGTGTGAACTGGAATGCTTGGATTACACATGGCGGAGGAGGAGGCGAAGTGACATGGGAGTCGCGGAATGTTGACATGACCCGGAGGAAGAAGGGCGTGAAGTGCGACTTGGTGAGTCGAGGAAGGGACCGTTGAGTGGAATCATGAGAATGAGGAGGTGTGGGAGGAAAGTAATGCCGGATAATGGCTTGAAGGTGGCCTCCCACGAGATACCGAGAAATAGAAGTGGCGGCCGAAGGCGGTCCACTTCTTGGAAAACGGTAGAACAACAATTGGGGCCAATCAATGTGTTGGTTGGAGTCGCGTGCGATGAGCACAATATTATAGAAAGGCTTATTGATATGGGTGTTCTTGATAGAATACCAAAGGAACTTCGCCCGCCACGAAACTTAACAAAAAGTTTCATGGGGTTTGTCTATATTTGTCAAGCGATGCACATTGGCGTGATAAGGAGGTGCACCAAACTCGGTGACATCTAGATCTGTATGGCAAACCAAGATAAACAAAGGGGGTTTGCAAAGGAATATGGAATACCTCGGAAATCGGTGTTGAGTCGTGAAATGGTGGTGCCATCGACCAGCGTAATTGTATCCATGCGGGTACATTGCGATATTAGCGATGAAGCTACTTCAGCCCGGTGAGGATTTGGGTAGGAAGTTCCATTTGAGAGAATTACGTAAAGTTTACGGCGTTCTGCGACTTCACGGTCCCGACCAACAAGGGCTTCCGCGGAAAGTGTGGGCGTCAAGAAAGATCTGATTCGAAAAGCCCGGTTCCACAGGGGCGGTAGCTTGAAGTGTAGAAAATTTTAGTGCAGCCATGGCAAAGATTTGCGGAAAAACAGTGATTCAAAAGGAGGGCGAAAGGCCTGACGGGAGAAAGGCGAGGAGAGGAACGAAAAAGGTTTAAGTGGCGCAAATGGAGGCGAAGAGGCATGATGAGGGCAAGCGGCTTAGTTGATGGTGCAGTGTTGAAAAGATGCCAAGGAGGCGATTGAGAGGCAAAAATTTGGCTAAGTCCCAAACAACCAAAGAGAAGCAATGAGCGGTGGAGATGAGGCGTGAAAATGATCGGATGTGGTGGCCAAAGGACACATATTAATGTGTGGCGGGTATGAAAAAAGCAATGGCATTTAATCTTTGTCAACTTCGAAGTGGGATATCATTAAAAGCGAATGTGTCGAGAGGGTACCATGGCTAGATATCTTGTGAGAACAGATTCTCTGTTTAAGCTTGACCTTGCATTGCAAACCGTTGGCGATTTTTTATTGGTCCACGTCGACAAAGGAGTTCTTGGTTGGCTATATAAGGCGAACGGGAGTGAAGCGAAGACATTCGATGGGCTTCGGCATGGCTGCTTCTTTGGTTTGAGCGAAGCTGCCGCGATGCCCACTAAGCTGTCAAGAGTGGATTACTTGCAAAATGAATTATCACGGACCTCTGGCGCTGCCACAATGTCGTGCTTTGAGAATGGATGGTTTGGTGTTAGGGATGGGTGAACATCCGATCCTCATACTCTAGCGGGATGGAGGTGGTTACACGCACCTTATTTGGGACCACGGCGGGAACCTCTACCACCTCCTCGCATCACCTCGCTCGGGCAGGGTAGAGGGGTTTTCCTCTTAGGTTTTTAGTAGATAGGGCTCACGAGCCCGTTTTTGTATATAGGCGGTGCCCATAAGCGGAAAAATTTTGGGCTGTGCCCACATTTTGTAAAAAATTTCCACCTATAATATACCCTTTGTTTTAGTCACTTTTCGGTTGTGGTTGTGTCTTGAAGCGCATCTGTTTGTTGATTGTCGCTTTACGTGTGATGAAATGTTTTGAAAGCCATTAACGGTGTAGGTAATGGAGTGCCATCTAACTTCAGCCGGTTGAAAAATTTGGATTGAACCATTTGAACAATTTGATAAGAGCCAAGCCAGCGAAACTTAAGTTTACGAGGAAAATTTTTTGTAGGAATCATAAAGAAGAACCAAATCTCCGCCGTTGAATGTTTTTGTCTTGAGGGCGTTTGTCATGTAAAGATTTTTGCAGCGGTTGTCCATGAAGAACACGAATATAAGCATCCCTTCTAAGTTCATCCAAATTTGTTCCAATTGATAGACCCTTTCTTTGAGTCGCGGCGGATTATGGCGTGCCGGTTGAAAGCGGAGAGTTGGTAGGATGTATTCAAAGCGGCATGAGAGCTTCGACCATAAACCAATTTGAAAGGAGTGTGACTGTAGCTATTTTGAAACAAGTATTGTAGGCCCAAAGAACAATAGGAAGCTTTGTTTGCGGTCACGTGCGAGAAGCGTCACAAATTTTCTTGAGAATCGACGGAGTTTTGTTGGTGCTTTACGCCAAACCATTACCTTGAGGATAGTAAGGTGTGCTCTTGTGATGATGTATCGAGGAGATAATCCGTCGGCTCCTTGATGGTATGATTGATAAAATGGACACCCACGATCGCGACCCGACTCCGTGGGGCAGCCAAATCAGCGTGATAATTTGTTGATATAGGACCTTGGCGTGTGCTTGCCGTGATGTTATGCGGAAGTCGCATAAGCTTCCGCCCATTTAGTAAGCGTGTCCGGTGAGAACCCGAGAATGTGGCGGACGCAGGTGTTGTGCAGCGAGGAGGATCGATGGGTCCCACAAAATCCATTCCCCATTTGTTGAAGGAAGTGGCGTGGCGGCCGGCGTCAAAGGAAAGCGTCCGCGGGCAGTGGGCGTCCCATGGATGGCAAGCATCACCGCGTCTTGGTGGCGTGGCGTCTTTGAAGAGCGTGGGCCAAAATACCCGGCTAGAAGGATTTTTCGTCGTGCGTGGTGTCACCATGAAAATGACCACCATCTAGCCCTTGATGAGGTTCTCGGACAATATCACGGAACTTCATGAGGTAGAACCACATCGAAGGATGGTATCCTTACCCCTTTTGTAAAGATGTCCACGCAACCATGGTGTAGTCCGCGGGCGTCGCCCGGAGAAATTGATAACCCAGCCGGGATTGTTGTTTGGCATGAAAGGCGTCATGTCCTCACGGTGGAAAAGCGCTGTGAGGGGAATGCTGCGAAAGTCATGGAACCAATGTGGTGTTGCCGTGACTAAAGAGTTGGCGTCCGGGGAAAAGCGTCGAGACTCGGTGGAGGGATCATATGTGTGGATCGTGAAAGATAATCGGGGACAACATGAGATTTCTTTGGCCTTGTGAACAATTTCAAAAGGTGCAAATTCTTGGAGAAGAAGGACCCAACGAGCAATGCGGCCCGTGGGTGTGGATTTGTTGATCAAATAAAGGAGTGCTTGGTGGTCAACAAAGAATTTGATCTGACCGCTTAAAAGGTAGTGGCGGAGGCGTTGGACCACAGAAAATGAGACACAAAGCTTCACGCTCGTGTGCGAGAATAGTTATTTCAGCCGAGAATTGAGTTTTGGTGGCATATCGATTTGGTTTGTCGGTGTCGCATCATATTCTTGAAAGAAACAGCTCAATAGCAAACGCCGAGACATCGACATGAACATGAAAGGGCTTGTCCCATTGAGGAGGAACAAGAACCGGGGCCTGAGTAAGCAAAAGCTTCAACTGTTGGAAAGCAGCATCCGCCTGGGAATTCCAAGCCCAGGTGGATTCATCACCCGTGAGTTTATGAATGGGATCCGCAATGTTGCTAGTCCGAGGGGAATGAAGGTGGAGTAATAATTGACCTTACCGAGGGAAAGAGCGTGTCTCCTTGATATTGGCGGTGCTTGAGCTTTGAGCACACAAGCGGATTTTGGCGGGGATCGTGGTGATATACCGCGATCGACAACGTGTCCCTAACGGAGAACACGAGGTGACACAAAAGGTGCATTTCTCCGCATTGAGACTAATGCCTGGGACCCATCACATTTCACGAAAGAGCGAGTTCCAATTTATCCAAATGGTCAGCCATGGGGCTGTAGGCAGAGAAGTCATCTTGAAAAAATTGTAAGAAGGGATTTTCCTTCATAAAATCATGAAAAGCGAGAGCATGATCGTTGAAACGTGGATGGAGAGTTTGATAAGCCAAAAGGAACCACCTTGTAGGCAAAAGTGCCTTACGGGGTGGTGAAAGTAGTCTTGAGTTGATCAGATTCTTTTGATTGAGATTTGATTGTAGCGGAAAAAACCATCCATGAAGGAGTACATCTCATGTCCAATGACCTCTTCGAGAACACAGTGCGTGAAGGGAAGGGGAAAATGATCACCTTCCGTGGCTGATTGAGTTTTTGGTAGTCCACGCAAACTCGGATCTTACCATTGTGTTTGAGTGCAATGGCGATGGGGCTCACCCATTGAGAATGTTTGACCTCATAGATCAAACTGCTGACAAGGAGTTTGTCAATTTCCGCCTTGACGCGATCACGGTAATTGGGGTTGAGCCCGCAGATCGTTGCTATCTTTGGGCGGCATCCGATTTGGTAGGAATGGTGAGTTCCCCCAAGGCTTTGTTGATTCCCCAAGATCTGTAGCAAAAAGTAAAAATGTGTTTGAACTTTTGAAAAGCGTGACGGCCCTATTACGATAGGGGGTTGGAAGATTGGCGACAAAAGGGACCGGTGATTGTTGTCTACGCCCACGATCGACTTGTGAGTCCGAATATGGGGGTATCGCCACGTGTCTGGACAATGTGTGCGGGAGGTTGAAGCATAACGGGATGCGTGGCACTCTGCGTGGTGAAAAAGAGAGGTTCTTTGAGTTTCTTCAAGCGGAGGTTGCTTCATGGCCGGCGTGGACATCTGGTGGGCTGCGGGGAGATTCCACATCGAAAAGTGATCAACCCGTTGAATTGATTGCAAGGAGCCAGGTAAAGGGTCAAGCAAAGCGACCCGGCCTGGTGCGATCAAGGGTCATTTCGCCCCAAGGATCAGCATATTCGGGTAGGATGAGGCGGACTTCGCGGTGGAGCATGAACTTGATAGATATTTTGCGTCATCGGAATCGGTGTCCGAGAGAGGGTTCAGCATTGTCGAAGGAAATGATTTTGTCTGTTTCCAAGTCCATGGTGGCATTGAGGTGACCATCTGTGATGACTAAGCGATCCCGGGCCCGATAATGGATACTCTTGGCTTGGCAGAGAAAAGGTCTGCCGACCAACATTTCATAATCACACGGATCTTCTCTAGCCTTCCAAACACCAAATTCCAAGGGGAATCGGAGATCACCAATGTTGATGTGAAGAAGAGGCGTGGCCTTGAGGTCGTGATATGGCCATTAGCCAATTTGATGTCATATGGGGGCGCGATAGAGTTGTTTGATGCCCATTTGTTTTGCGGAGTTTATCCGTGATGAGATTGACAGCGCTACCTCAGTCAATTTGAACATGATTGACTTGTTGATTGCCCACCGTGGGTATGTAGGTGGGAGTGGAGGTAAATGCCCCCAACCAAAGCGATCGGGAGTGGTGGCGGTCCTTGAGGAAGCGGGGCGAGTTTCAACATTGTGGCCAAACTTAAAGGAATTTTGATTTTTGCTAGTTCCTCTTGGAGTTCGAGGCACATGAGAAAAAGGATCTGCTGGATCCCGGAGTGCTTTGGAGTCGCGTGGTAATGAAGCGAAAAGCAACTAACCTCGGCAGCTATATTTGGATATGTCTGAGAGCGTGGAGGTTGAGACGTGGAAGGGGCTTCTTGTCTTTGTTGAGCTCGGTAGTGGCATGAGCGTTAGCCAACGTCACGACCTTGGCGGCTTGCATGAGGTTCAAAATGCTTTGGCGAACTTTAGGCATAACATGCGGCATGAGTTTCTCCAAGTCATGAGGAATGGTGTCGACGGCAAAGGCAGGTTGCGTGCCATTAGGAATAATGGTGAAGGGACGTGACGCCCTGGTCTGGCGTGAAACCAAACCAACCCAATTTGATGGCTGGACTGGAGGATTAAGAGCCTGAAAAATTTCTTCCTGTGCTTGTTGATCCATCTGAGGTTGATTGGCAGGAGCTGGTTGATAGCGTGATTGCTGAGGCGCGCGAGGTGGCTTCCGAAGAACAGGACGCGGGCCTTGTTTGCCATTAGCAATCCAGAGTTGGTAGGCCGTGAGGCGGACCGATGTGGTCTGATTTGTGCCGTGAAGCCTTTGAACTTGTGGAAGTTGAGGACACCGCGGGTGGTGGTATGACCCCATTCTTGACAGTGATAACACTGAGCCGAAGGATCAAAAGGAGGACGTGTGTTGGGTCCCCGTTGTTGCTCCTGTTGCTGATAGAGTTGATTGGGTTGCGCCTGCAGTGGTGGCTGCTGATATTGCGATTGGTGCTGAGGTGTTGTTTGCACTTGATAAACCATCTTGTTGCGGAAAGGTGTAGGATGAGTGCGAGTGCACTCTTCCGTGGCATGATTGCACATGTTGCATCTTTTACAATGAGGCGGGCCATTGGTGGAGTTGCACTCATTCGCCAAGTGGCCTTGATATTTGCAGATATGGCACCAG
This sequence comes from Isoetes taiwanensis, assembly GCA_021234155.1. NCBI lineage: Eukaryota > Viridiplantae > Streptophyta > Lycopodiopsida > Isoetales > Isoetaceae > Isoetes > Isoetes taiwanensis. Next base: position 3,781,267 of record JAJEKV010000077.1, on the reverse strand, counting down.
ATCTGACTGCGCTGCGGATTGGCGTGTTGAGGTTGAACAGCCAAACCGGGGAACCGGGGACGGGTGGAATGAAAGGGAGCTCTGAAGAGCCACGCCACGGAGGAAACATTGATCGAAAGTGATTGACAAGATCGATAGCTTTGTCCAAAGTCTTGAGTATGAGTATTCACCATAAGTCGGATAGCTGGAGGAAGTCCTTGGAGAACCGCAGACCAAGATCCGGCTCGTGTGGGGTACTCCTTGAGTTTGCCGAGCAGAATGTGAAGTCGACCGCAAAATCCCCGGACTCCGTGGGCTCTTGTTGAAGGTCATTGAGTTGCTTGAGATGAAGTTGATCATCATCCGTGGTCCCATAGTGAGAAAGAAAAGCAGTTCTCATTTCTGACCAATCTTGTTTCCAGTGGCTTTTGTTGGACATGAGCCATTGATGAGGAGCCACGCAGTGTGGTGGAAAAGATGTGGAATTCGGGTTGAGGGTTCGCGATGACCATTCAGACAGACACAGCCTCAAATTCTTCCATGTGGGCCCCGAGCACTTTGGTCTAAGGGTTTGCCTTTTCGTGTTGCCAAAGGTAGGATAAGTCACCTTTAAGGGTTTGAAAGGTAGAAGTAAAAGTCTTTGGGCTGGACGGGGAACATGATAGTGAGGATATTGAGGTGGAGTTGGAGGTGGTATGGTGCCCCGAAAGACCCCCTGCTGAAAGGGTTGCCGAGGTGGAGGTCTTTGGAGGTGCCCTGATCATTGGTTTTGAGGTCAGAAGGTTGTAAACGGGAAGAGTGGTGGGAAATGTAGGGAAGGGAAATTCCCGGGAGGAGCAAAAGAGACATATGGATATCCCCTGTCCACCCGTAGGGAGATGATGGTTGTGAAGGCAGAGGCGCATGGCCGTAAGACCCGATGGATGAAGGCATGTTCGGGGTATGAAAGTAAAGGGAGCGTGTGGAGCCGGGATAGGGCTCGATAGTGATGAGGAGACCGAGGCTGTGAGCAATGTTTGCACGCTGGAGGCGGAGAATTTGGACGAGACATGACACGAGGGTGGGTGGCACCGGACCGAGCCCTAGACCAGAATGTGGCCTCCCCTCAATGTCATAAGCAGATCCATACATGTCACGTTTTAACTTCCCTTCGATGATGGCTCTAAAGCGAGACGCCCGTGGGAAAGAAGTTCTTCCGGGCGTGAAGTTTTGGGCAGACATTGGGGCATGTAAGAAAGGAAAATCGAATCGAACCCGGCGGGGCGGCGGTGTTTGGGGTGCGGGTTCGAACTCAAGAAGACAAGCCCTCTGCGGAGGACCCTTGGATCTAACAGAGAATCAGGGGGACTATGTCACGCCGGGATTTGCAAGAAAGGAACAAGAAGAAGAAAATAGAACAGAAGAGAACAATGAGAGGAAAATGATAAGCTTCCTTGATGTCAATGATGAACATACATGAGCTCTCGCAATCGAGAGAAGACTAAGAGAGACAAGACTCAAAACTCATCTAAAAAATCATGTGCTAGCTCTACTCATATATATAGTACAATGGCCTTTGGCCCAATATAGACACACCGATCTGGGTGCCGACTCACGGAAGGAGGCCTGATTCTGGGGAATGTTGGCGGTGCCTCTTGAAGTGCCTAGAATCTCGGCATGGACGCCGGACGGGCGTGACAAGCCATCACTTGTCCCGAGCGGCCTCTTGTTGACTTCCGGGACGCAGTGCTTTGATTTGCGTGGTCTGGCGCTTGGTCTTCTGCCGGGCTTTGGACGGTGACCCGCGTACACTGCCTGTGGATCCTTAAGCTTGACCTGGTCCGTCAGATCATGAATAGTCCCTCGTACTGTGAGGCACATGACTAACATCCCGCCTTAGGAAGTCTAGGTCCTAGGGGCAACTCTAGGGGCATGGCTTTTTTAGCCTCACCATCCTAGTGCCACCTACCATAGTCCCATTGTTTTTTTATTACTTTATTTAAGGTCCATACTAGACTAATCTTGTATGGACTAGCTAGCTTATCCCATCGCCTTTGCGACAGACCAAAGTGGAGGACACGTAAAGTTCTACCACGGGGATCATCATCATCATATAACCCCAAAGAACCAACTCCCAAATATAAACATACATTGGCAAAGTTTGAACCCATGACCAAATGCACATTTATTTTTGGCATTACTAGGCCTATACCAACTCACCACACATCCGTTGGACAAACGTTTGCCTTACATGCACGCTTAATCCCGCCTTTAGGAAGTCTAGATCCTAGGGGCAACTCTAGGGGCATGGCTTTTTTAGCCTCACCATCCTAGTGCCACCTACCATAGTCCCATTGTTTTTTTATTACTTTGTTTAAGGTCCATACTAGACTAATCTTGTACAGACTAGCTAGTTTATCCCACCGCCTTTGCGGCACCCAAAGTCGAGGACACGATAAGCTTTTAAGTTCTACCACGCCGGGGATCATCATCGTGATAACCCCAGTAACCAACTCCCAAAGATAAACATACATTGGCAAGGTTTGAACCCATGACCAAATGCACATTTATTTTGGCATTACTAGGCCTATACCAACTCACCACACATCCGTTGGGCAAAACTTTTGCCTTACATGCACACTTTGTAGTAAGGGATATAATCCCTTTAGGAAGTCTAGGTGTTAACTAAATTGGACTTCACAACACCGGTTGTTGTCAACACGCACATAGGGTTGGAGCATTGCGCCCCACCAATTCACAAGATAGTGAAATTTACAAAGGCGAAATTTGAGTACTAAAATAGATATCCTCAAGCGGGCCAAGCAATTGAAAGGGACATCTCTCTATCCGGATTTTGATCTTACTAAGTTCCAACAGCTTAGCCGGACTCGAATTTGCAAAAGGTCCGGGGATATTCAAAAAGAATGGTGGTAAGGTCTGCGATTCGTGGAAAACTACGTATTTTTTACACCATCACATGCAACCTTTTGCCGACGCCTTTCATCATGCTAAGGCTACTCATACCGGCGGTGTTAAAGTCCATTCTCCCATTTCCCATGCATACACCAACGCTGCAAATGCGCCTCGTGTTGTTCCATTCTGCACCCACCACATCTTCTTCTGCTCAAGACCATTCCTCTCACGATGTTGCTAATAGTACCCTTGATGCCGCCTTTACCGATGTTCTTTGCTAATGATGCCACGCCGCCTCTATTGTCCGGCCTCCTCGGCGGGAGACCGCTCATACTTCAAATGTACCTTCCTAGGAAATGTGCCTTGGTTGGTGTCTTGGAATTGTCGAGGTTTTCCCGGGCGTAAAGGTGATGGCTTGAATCCCATTGCAAAGATATGGATATCCTTACGCTCATGGAAACGTGGGAGCATTCAGCCAAACGGCTACCTCATTTTCAAAGCTATCAATTCTTTTCATTATTTAATGAATGTCATGGGCAACGAGGTTGCGGTGGAGTTGCTTGCTATTTCAAGGATGCCCTTGCTCCATATATCATGCTTCATAAAGCCGATAGATATAATCGCTACATGTGGATCAAACTTCATTGCCACAATAGTAGTACCATTTTTGTTGTTTTGTTATTTCCCACCTACATCATCACCTTTTATGATGAATATGATGTCACCGCAGTTGATCCCTATGGTGATCTTTATGATGACATTGCTCAATTCAAACACTTGGGGCATGTTATTCTTCTTGGTGATTTCAATGCTTTCGACCGCTGAAATGCAAGTCGCTCAACTCATAACGAGGATGTGCCGCGGACCCTTTATGGATGTCTGCTAATGATACGCTTTTTCCACGCTCATTGCCTCGATGCTAACAAACCCGGCCTCAACATTTGGAAGGGAGCTCATCCGGCTTGTATGAAGTCTTTGAGATGGTACTTTGTAATGGCTTAGAGCAATGGCCACACTCTAAAGGTATTACATGCAAACAGGATAGGCAGGGTGGTGGTACTAGTGTTGTTGATTATGTCATTTCCCAAGTGCAAGCCTTGGATCTCATTTCAGATTTTCGAATTGGCACAAGGCATAGAGATGAGGAGATAAAATCTGATCACTATCCACTTTATTTGTCATTAAAGTGGCAACTTCCACCTCTTCAACCCATTGCTATCCGACTCCCGCCTCGTGATTCGCTTTGACTTATTCTAGATCTTTTGAATATGAACAGACATTAGCTCCTGCGCTTGCAGGTATTTTGGATTACCCAACTCTTCAAGAGCGTAATGCAGCATTTTCTGATGCTTTGCTTTCTGGTGTTGCTCATGCTGGTAGGAAATCCTTTCCTAGAAATTTCTGGTTTGATGAAGACTGCAAGCAGCTTAAAAAACAATTGCGAACGATAGTTGAGCCAGATACGCGACATAATGCCATTCAGAATTATAAGTCTGTTTTGAAACGCAAGAAAGCACGCTTTGTTGCTGAGCATCAGAAGCAAATGTTTGAATTACTGCTACGTGAGTCTCGGACCTTCTGACACAAAATATTATATCGACCACCTCCTACCCTTGGACATATTTCTATGCAGCAATGGGATGAGTGATTGGTCCACTTATATGATCATCCTGGGGTCCTTAATTCTGTGCCTCCTTTGGTAGGTGATATTCTTCAATTCACGAGGAGGGAAGTCAAAGAAGGACTGCGGCATCTATCTAATGACAAGTCTCCCCGATCTTCAAGGTTTGCAAGCGTAATTGCTTAAATGGGGGTCCCAATTGCTTCCAATCATCACTACTCTTTTAAATCAAGCTTTGCAAGAAGGCTTGCCGTAAACTTGGGTCACAAGAAGGTCGCACCAATTTACAAAGCGGTGATAAGCATGACCCTTCTAATTATCGCAAGATCATGGTAAGTTCCATATTTTCAAAGCTCTTAGCCGCCTTCATCGAGAAGCAGTTTTTGACATCATGGGCAGAATATACCGGTGTATGCGTCTTTGTAGACGTGATGGGCTTTTCGTCCATGCCATTCTATAATAGACCATATTTTCACATTGGCGATGCTTATTGAACATAGTCAAAGTTTGAAACAAGACCTCTATATATGCTTTGTGGATTTTACTTCGCTTTTGATACAAGTACCACGCTGAGCTTCTTTGGCAGTGCTTGCGTGCACTTGGGATTCCACAAGATCTTCAAAATGCGCCATTTATCGGCTCTATGAAAGGGTTTTTGCTAAATTTCCAAAGATCGTACTCAAATCACTAGCAATATTGGAGTTAAGTCAGGGGTTGCCCCTTTATCTCCTACACTCTTTGGCTTGTACATTGATCAATTGGAAGAATGGCTTGATAATCATGGCGCGGAGGTCCACATTTGGCACACTATATCATTAGGCAACTTATGTACCGATGATGTTTCACTTCCCGGGCACATACAATACGCTAGTATGCAAAGAACATTTACATGCTCGCACAGCTTTTTGTGAGAACACAGATCCGGCGTGTTAATCTCCAAAAGACCAAGCTTTTAATAGTTCAATCTTTCCTCACAATGTTCCCACTATGCACTATGATAGCCGGTTGAAGTTGTAGATAGCTACAAGTATCTTGGTGTAGAATTCTCGTAAGAACACACTTTGGGAACAAGCAGTATTACCAAGCGGTGGTTGCTGGATGGAGAGCACTCTATGCAATGCAAAACAATTGTTTTCAAGCAGAAATTCATGATTAATACCTTTAAAGCCCACTTGTTTTGGGCTTTGGTAGAGCCCTGCTTTTCTTGATGGTTCTCAAGTGTGGGGGCCCGCCATTAGTGCTAGTGCTTGGGAGAGCTTGGAGCGGGTGCAAAAGTCCTTTCTCACTTACAACCCTGAGTTAAAACAACGGTGCCCTATGCTATTCTTTTATAAGAGACAGGTTTTTGGCCTCTTCAACATTCTGCCATGAAACGCCATCTCCACTATATCTGCAAGGTGCACCACATGGATGATGTTAGGTATCCTGTTCTTGCACTTGCCATGGCTGAATCTCCTCAGCGTTTGAAACGATGTTGGAAAGAGCATTGCACTACATGGTTTGCCCGGATCGCGGCAAACCGAAAGCATCGCCTCGATGCTTGCCGATTCGATCCCCGAAGCTTTGCAACAATATCTCAATGGTCGCTTTTTCTCAAAAGATATGGGACGCATTTTTTTTTTTTTTTTTTTTTTTTTTTGAAAGCAAGAAACAGTTTTATCATTAATTATAAAATCTCAAGTACATAGCATAGATGTGTTTGATAGGGGAACACATAATAAGCAAAATCAGCATAGATAATCATTTTAGGTACTCATGTTATAGGAACTATGAGCCCCGCAAAGATTAACAACAAGTAACAAAGTTTGATAGTCTGACTAGTCAAAATGATCCGAGATGCAAAAGATGAGTCAAGAAGATCCGTTTATGCCGAGATCAAAAATTCCTTGAGTAGTGAACACTGCGGAAATGGATAATCTAACCCAAAAAATAATCTAGATCGAGTTAAAACAGAGTAGGATCATGCTCGAGGAGAGGATAATGAGGATTGGGATTATGGTTTAAGCAAAGAAAATGGAGTTGAAATAGGCATTAAAGGAATCAAGTGGAACCAAATAGGTAATGGTTAGGGCCCCGCTTGTTGGTATAGAAGAGTCGGAATTTATCTTTGTCCTCCAAGAGTAGCAAGCAGAGATCCATAAAGATCACCCAAAGATTCTCGCGGATCAGAGTACGTGAAGTTCTATATCCGATGAACCGCTTTTCCCGACATAATGAAACTGTGATTTGCTAGAAAGAACCGTAGACAATGAATCGAAGTTACTTCTACGCAAAATGTTGAAGCCCATCGGGTCCTCACTTTCTTCGTGATATCTCTTGTGACCTTTCTTCATGAGATAAGATTCCATCGATGACGCAATGTCATTCTTCATAATCTTGTCTTTAGGAGCTTTTCAAAAAAGGAGAACCGTCATCAAATTTTGAAGCTCCCTCTCCACGTAAGGAAGTTAAGATACTCTAGGATCATCAGATAGAAAAGCATTAGAATCTACAACATTCAGATTTGAAGCAAACAAATCTAAGTAACCCTTAAATTCTCCAAAATTCTCCCAGTTCCTGTCATAGTTAGTCCGAAATTTTCTTCTGTGAGCAGTTGCAATGGTTTCAAAATCAAATTGGAAATGCATCTTTAACCAAAAAAGGGAGAAATTTTTCCTTCCAAACAAGACCCGATTTCTGGCTTTCCAAATATTCCAAAGAGCAATATAAATTACAGTGTTATGAAAGCTCTCATTATTTTGAACAAGGGTAATAATATTATCATTTCTCACAATACCAAATTTTTCTGTAATCCAATTCCAGAAACTGTTCAACTTGGAACAATAAAAGATGTGGCACATATATTCAACAGCATTACATCCCATAGGGCAATTTTAAGGAATCGTTGGGATTTCTCTTGGACAAGGTATACAAATTATTTAAGCTACCATTAGCAATCAGCCAGATAAAGTATGAAATTTTTGGCGGGCAGAAAGAGTTCCAGACATTATTAAACAGAGTCTTAAGCTGATCCTGATTAATACCCCATTTAATCATGGCTTTGCAGTTATTAGGATCAAAGGAGAGGGCATTATAAACATATTTGACTTTGTAATCATCTTTCCCTTTTAGAGTCCAGTCCCCTTTATCAGAGTTAGGAGCAGGATTAGAAATCAGAGGCTTAATAAAAGCATAGACTTTTTTATCAGATGAGGTTCCTTTGATGATATTTTTGAGAGTAGTCCAAGAAATAAGCCTACCTCCAGAAAAAAGATCTCTGATAAAATAAAACCCAGCTTCTTGCCATTTCTTGCAGATTCTTGGATGTTGAATGGCCAAGACAGTAGAATTTCGCTCAGACAGAATGGGATTCCAGAAAATAGGTTGATCAACATGAAGTTTGTCAGCAGAGATGAACTGAAAATTCGGGGAGATAGAATTCCAGGCCTTTATCAAATTGCCCATTAGAGGAGAAATATTGGAGGCAGGTTTCAACTGAACAAAAGCAGAGTTTGGTAGAAGATGTTGGATGGTAGGATGACCATAGGGATGGCTTTGACTAATCCAATATCTAATAAACTTATATGCAGGGGATTGATTATCATGAATAGCCTTCTAAACAAACTTCCCTGCAAGAGATTGAGCTTGGAGAAAGAGATTTTTACAGCCAAGACCACCTGAGCTCTTAGATCTACAGATAGAATTCCAGTTGACTAAATGACCACCTTTCCAGATAAAATTCCTTATAGTTTTCTCCAATTCCAGATACACACATTTAGGTGCAATAAGAGCAGTAGAGAAATAAACATGAGAACTTGCAAGGACCGAGTTGGCTATGATAGTTCTGCCAGCAAGAGAAAGATAGTTGCCATAGTTATTCAGCTTCTTCTTTATTCTTAGAAGAATAGGTTCCCAAAGGCCTTTAAGTGTATGATTCAAAGAAAGGGGCATGCCCAACAATTTGGTAGCTTGGCCATGGGGAAGCACATCAATGCCAAGAAGCTGCTGGTCAGGGATATCACCAATGATAAGACTTTTGTTGATGTTGAGGCAGATACCAGAAGCTGCTGAGAATTGATTAATGACTTTAAGAAAACAATCAATATTAGCCAAGTCAGCATGAAGGAAGGAGAAGGTGTCATCAGCATATTGAAGCATAGTCAATTCATCATTTGAGTTGGGCATCTTGAGACCTTTTATGAGGCCAGAGGCTTGATAGTGACAGATAACCTTTGTTAACAAATCAGTTGCAACCAGGAATAAATAAGGAGCCAGAGGGCAACCTTGTCTTACCCCACAGGAAAGAGGGAAGAAACCAGAAGGCACTCCATTAATTAGAACAGCAGATTTGGCTTTGGAATTCAATCCAATAATCAGGTTGATTAACTTGTCAGGGAATCCAAGTTTAGACATAGCAAATTTAAGAAAGTTCCATCCGGCGAGTCAAAAGCACGTTTGAAATCTAATTTGAGAAGGATACAATTCTTTTTTTTTTTTTGAGAGTAAGGGTAGATTTTTTCATTAATTAGATAAAGCCATACATTCCATACACCAAACCGCAATGAAGCAGGGCTATGGAGATAATAAGATACTCATCTAGGTTGAGCATCTAATGAAAAATACAAAGAACCATGAAAATGTAGTACATAGTATCCAAAAATATGAAGATAGTCAATAGTTTCAATAGTCAAAGTAGAGAATGATCTCTAAAGTCGCAAAAAATAAGCAAATGAAGTCGTCTTCAAGAGTCAAGGTCCTCTTTTCCTGCAAAAGCAAACAATAATACTATCCATGATCCTTAACTGAGTCATAAAAATCATGGTATTGATCACCTTCAGTGAACAGGAATATGACAAGGAAAACAAGCAGGTTCATCAGGCAAGGGAGGATATTTATGGCTTCAGTCCAGATTTCTGTCAAACCACTGATTGTAGTGTGTGTAAAAGTCATCTGTGGAACCATGTGTGTAGCTATTTTTGCCACTGTCATTCTGTAATATCAGTGTACTTAAGCTTTCCTTTCCCATGAGTAGCAGCAGGGTACCATGTAAATCTGTAAGGAGCTTGTGGCTATAGTATAACTCCCTATATTTTGAGAGCTGCCTTTCTGACATACTGAAATGGGTGTTGAATATGAACTCAAACATTAAATGCATCTGCATGAATTCTCTTGTGAAAATTTGTGCCCAAATAGCTTCCCTTTTCTTTGAGCTTTCCACTTCCTGAATAAATTCATCTGCCATGTCACACAACTCCTTTAAGGTCAATTTTTTCTTAGTCGGTCGACTCGATGCAAACTGATCTCGAATTGTCTATATCGTTGTCCAACTTTGTAGCTTTTTGTCCCTCTAAGGAACGCCATGTATTCGCGGTCACAGAGAGAAGGGTGCATTAGAATCAATTATATTTAGTTTAGATACAAATAAGTCAAATTGGCCCCTGAATAGCCCAATTGAATTCCAGCTGGAATTATAATTTTCTCCATATCTCCTCTTATGACAAGTAGCAATAGACTCAATGTCAAATTGAAAGTGCATTTTAATCCAAAAAATAGAGAAGGGTTTAGAAGAATAAAGAATTCTATTTCTAGATTTCCATATGTTCCATAAGGCAGTATGAACTAGAGAATTGGCTATGATGTCTCCCTGCTGAATAAAATCAATGATGGAGTTGATGTTTCTATTCTTAAGGTGAGTGCCAAGCTTGTTAAAAAACCAGACCCAGAAAGGTCTCAGCTTGGAACAAATAAAAATATGCTCTAATGTCTCATCCTGCAGACAACCTGAGTGACACTGAGTAGAAACATCACATCTTTTAGATAAAGAGACCAAATTTGTAAGACTTTTGTGAGCTATCAACCATATGAAAAAGCAAATCTTAGGAGAGCAGTAGGAATTCCAAATATCATTAAATAAGACCAGGGTCTGATTCTGACTCAAGTTCCATTTCTCTCTACCCTTTATTGGAGAATCTATCACATTTATCAAATTGTAAATTTCCTTGACCTTGTAAATCATTTTACCTTTTATAGAATAACCAATAGATTTACTATAATCATTGAAATTATTGAAGTTAGCTAGGATAGATTTGAAGTGTAGGTAAATCTTTTTATCAGTGGAAGTTCCTTTGAGAGCGGATTTCACAGCAGTCCAGGATAAAATGGAATTATTAGTTTTGTAAAGATCTTTGATAGAAGAAATACCAATGTTGGTCCATTTGCTGTAGATCTTGGGGTGCTTTATGGCCATGACTTTGGAGTTATGATCAGAAAAAACAGGGGACCAAAACAAGCTTGTGTTCATGGTGGCAAAGACAAGGCTCAATTTTCTCGGGCATGTGATGGATCATGTTCCAAGCCTTAATTAGATTCCTCATAAGAGGGGAGGTATTTGGAGCAGGGTGAAGATCAACAAAAGATGAGTCAGGTAGGGAACTTTTAATGCTTGGATGTCCTGTAGGATAGGAAGCATTTAGCCAATGAGCTATAAATTGGGAGGCAGGAGAGCAATTACTCAGAACTGTTCTCCAAATATATTTACCTGCAAGGGAACATGCCTGCAAGTATAGACTTTTGCATCCTAGACCCCCAAACTTTTTTGGCCTAGTAATTGACTTCCAGTTGACCAGATGACTTCCATTCCAAATGAAGTTCCTAATAGTTTTCTCCAACTCAGAATAAATGGATTTAGGGGCCACCAGAGCAGAGGAGAAATAAACATGGGAAGATGCAAGCACCGAGTTTGCAATGATTGTTCTTCCAGCAAAGGAAAGACAATTTCTATAGTTATTTAGCTTTCTTGCAAAATAGGATCCCAAAGACCTCTCAGATTTGGATTTAGAGAGAGGGGCATCCCCAGCAGATTTGAAGCTTGATTACAACTTAGGACTGAGATGCCACAGATTGAAGAATGGCCAACATCTCCAATGATTTTGCTTTTGTCAAGGTTTAAGTGGACTCCTGAGGCAGCAGAGAAATCTGTGATGAGATCCAAGAAACTTGTGACATTTGCAGGATTGGAATCAAGGAAGGCAAACGTGTCATCAGCATATTGAGATATTGTGAGAGTATCTAAATTATTTGGAAGCTTGAGACCAATAAGAGATCCAGAATTCTGCATACTAAGTACACATCTAGTGAGCATCTCAGCAACAATAAGGAATAGATAAGGAGCTAAAGGGCAACCTTGTCTGACTCCTTTTGCTAGGGGGAAGAATTTAGTGGGAGATCCATTTATGAGCACAGCAGAATTTGACATGGAATTCAAACCTTGAATAAGGGAGATTAGTTTTTGCTGAAAGCCCATTTTTCTTAAAGCAATCTCAATGAAATTCCAGTCTACAGTGTCAAAAGCTCTCTTGAAGTCCAGTTTCAGAAGGATACAAGATTGATTAGAGATCCTATTCCAATGAAGACCTTCCATTGCACTAATGTAATTGTCTAGAATAAACCTGTTGGGCAAAAAAGCAGATTGATTGACACTGATATTCTTTTGAAGGTAGTCTTGAATTCTGTTGGCAATTAACTTAGCACAGAGCTTATAAGAAGTGTTGGTAAGAGATATAGGTCTCCATTCAGCAAAGGAAGTGGGATTTTCCACTTTAGGCACCAAGGTAATAAATCCTGCAGAGATAGATGAATGCAAATGATCTGAGGCCCAAAAACCATGCACAAGATTAATAATGTCCAGTTTCATAATATCCCAGAATTGTATGAAGAATTCTGGAGGAAATCCATCAGGGCCAGGAGATTTATTTTTTGAAAAACTTTGAAGGGTTTTGAGAATCTCCACTTCAGTAGGGATTGATGTTAAATCTACATTCAAATTATCAATGGAGTTTGGCAGGGCAGTATTTAGAAATGCCAAGAATTTGTCTTTGGCCAAGATCTCGCTAGCAGTGAGATCAGTCTTCTTGAATAGGGAAGAGTAATTATCAAAGAAGAAATTTTTAATTTCAGAGGTCGAGGTCAGAGTGGAGCCAGTTGTATTATTCACTTGAGTAATAGAATTTTTTAATAACCTGTTTTTAGCCACCCTGAAAAAGAACTTTGAGCTGCCATGATCTAGCTCACTGTTGTATTTAATCTTGCATTTAATGGCAGAAAATTTGGCTTCCCTCTCTTCTATATTTTTTAAATGCCTTTCAAGAAGTTCTTCCCCTACATGAAGATTGCAATTTAGAGGGTCAATCTGGAGGAGGGATCTTATCTCTTTCATTTTAGTCAATAGATTTTCCTTCTCATGGATTTTGGCCATATGCCTACTTTTAGCCCAATTCTTGATCCAATCCTTGGATTTTTTTATCTTGTAATAAAATTTTTTCATAGACTGATTTGGAAGCACAGGATCAATAGATTGATAGAACTGAGAGAACTCCTGTTGGAAAGAGTTATTCTGTAGCAGAGAGCAGTTCAGCTTGAATGGAATATTACCTTCCCTTGGGGGATTTAGAAGATGCTTGGTATTAAGAAATTGAGGCTGGTGATCCGAGATGGAAGTGCCTTCATCACTTGTGACAAAACAATTATCCCAGAAATCAGATATTGAATTGGAGATGTAAAATCTATCCAATGCACAATAAACTCTATCTTGATCCTTTTGCTTATTGGACCATGTGAAGGAAGCAGTGGAGGATGGGATATGAATTAGGGAGGAGTCAGCCATGAAATTATCCCAATTGCCTCTTTCACCAAGGACATGTTTATCTTGTTTCCCAATTTTAAATCCCAGCTAGGAGTATTGTTAAAATCCCCTCCTAAGATCCAATCAACTGAGGCATTATTGGAGATCCAAGAGTTAAGATCAGGCCAAAGATTTTCCCTCTCTTTGGGGCAAGTGGAACCATAAATATTAATAACCCCAAATGTGGAGTTATTAAGGGAGAAAGTTACTGCTTGCCACATTTTAGAAATGCTATTGCAGAAAGAGAGATGGTTGAGATTTTTCCAAATAATGCACATACCTCCTTTAGTACCATTTGCTTCCATCCAAATGGAAGAAGCCCCAGGATAGATCCAGTCACCCAAACTAGATGCCTCAAACTTAGGAAGCTTCAGCTCTTGTAACAATATAATATCAGCATTATATTGTCTAAGTTGAGCAATGGCCCTCCTTCTCTTGAGGGGACCTTTGATACCTCTCAGGTTCCAACTAATTATCCTCATGATAAGAATAATTTACACTCAGATTCAGAGAAAAGAGCAGGAAACTTTCACTACTTTTTTTTTTGTTTCCTAGAGCCATGTTTAAGTTTCTTACTTCTTGTATTATTTGCAGGAGTATTAGAATCCTTTAAAATAGATTTAGGAGGAGGCTTGGCTTTCAGATAAGTGTCTCTTAATAACTCATCATCCCCCCATTTTGTATTATCTAGATTCTCCTTATTAAGTGTGTCAATTTCTTCCTCACTATCAGATATCCCTCCTGGAATGAACTCAAACATGCTGTTTATAGAATTATCAAACAAACATTTCTTAGAACTATTTTGGAAGGGGACTTGCCTGGACAATTGAGTGTCCTTCTCCATGTCTCGTGTGTTGGAGATGATCTCGGGGCTGAGGCTTTGAGGATCTGCTTTGTGTAGTTGAGAAGTTTGTCTGTCGGGTGTATCTAATACCACTTCCTTCTCTGTTAAATTTTTTTCAGCATGATCTGTATCTGCCTGAACTTGATCTTGAGCTGTGTGGCATTGATCTAGACTTGTCCATATACCCTCTTGCAGTGAAGCCAGTTGCATCTCAATATCTGCAGAAATAGTATGATAGCCATGGTTCCCAGGAGGTAATTTCATTTCAAGGTTGATGAGGGGTTCAAGCTGAGAAATAGAATTTGGGGAAGCTGTTTTGGAGGAAGGATTTGCAGATGGATTGTATGAGGGTTTATCAAGATGATCAATTAACTGCTCATGATTTTCAGAATCCAGTAGTATATTAGAATCATGGTTAGTATTAATATCTGCAAATACCTGGAATTGATTATAGCAGTGGACCTTGCCTTCCAATTCAGATTGCTTAGGATTGGCAATCTGGTTGCATCTCTTGTCCAAGTCTGTATCTGGAGCTGTTGTTGGAACCACTGTTTTGGAAGCAGAGGCATGACTCTGTGAAGTTGAAATTTCTTTATCTTTTATAACCAAGGAGGTCATATTTCTGCCTGATGAAGTATGGCTTTGTCTAAGTAATGAATCTCCCTTACTGCCTTGTTTGAGATTTTTTGACAGTCTAGAATTATTCATAGTTTTAGCATCTTGAATGATTCTGTCCAGTGTAGAATTCAAATCTTCTGTTAATCTTGTAGCCTGATCCATAGGCTCTTTCCCTTTGTGCTTGAAGTCTCCATGTTTTTGAATGACTTTGATAGCATTAGCATTTTGCTTTGCATGCAATCCTATTTTAGAAGTTATATTTGATGTCCAATCCGAGACCATCATACCCTGTGAGTTCTTCTGTTTTTCCTTCTCAATTCTATTCTTGTAAATTCTTCTTTGAGATCCATTCACTCTTTTCCAAGTAAAGGCATTTGTTTTACTTGGATCTTCCACTGATTTTGGTCCTTGCAAATTTTGTGAGCTGTTACTGTTGTGAACTATTACTGAATCAGCAGAATTGAGCCTATTTGCCTCATTTAATTCCTTTAATGGAATTGCATTTGGAATTGCATTTTCTGTGACATCTGCTTGCTTGAAAGGAGAGGATTTACAACTTTCATACCATAAATGCACCGCGAACCACAATTTTGACAAAGAGGAGGCAGACGACCATCTCAAAGTGATAGGGATGATTTTTGTCCAAAAGCATCAGTGAAAGGAATTGAGGTTGGCACAGTTTTGGTGGTATCAATTTGTATGAAGGCTCGGGGAGGTCTCTCAGGAGAATATTCAGTTGAAACATATGTGCCAATGGAGTTGAAGAGAATTTTGAAGCAGTCTTCATTCCAGTATATTGGATTTAGCCCCTGTAGAGTGGTGGAAGCTATGCATAAGGACTCAAATGAAGAGATGTCTAACTTGGGATGCCATTTAAGAAAGCTTATTTGATAGCTTTCAAATGTCAAGTGACCACGATTTAGAAGGAAGTTTGCTGTTCTGGAGTTTTCACACTCAATCATAAGAAATGGATAATTAAGCCAATACATGGCTTTGATGAGAATACCTTTTTGAAGGTTTTGGCAGAAATTCCAGAATTTGCCAAGTTGAATCCCACTTTTGTTAAATTTGACTAGAACAGCTGTATCTTTCAAAATTGACATCTTAGTATGAACAGAAGGGAGATTTAAAGAAATACCCTGGTATAAAGCTTGTTTATTTCCTTCATTGGCACGGGTCTCCATCAGAGCAGCATCCAAAGCATTGTCACTGTAGATATCCCTGGCTGGTTTAGGAACTCCATATGGCAGAGGAATTTGAGTAGAGGGGTGCAGGAATGGTAGCCGACCATAAAGATCAGGATCCTTTGAGAGGTTATCCCAAACCGGAACCTTATGGGTTCTAGGATGCATAATCTGCTTATCAGAGAGAAGGTTAGAGAAATCACCAAAAAGCAGACATTTTTTTTTATTTTCTTGAAGGAGTCTTAACTAGTTTAGCAAGATCGGGCGCTCAGAGTCTCCTAGATGAGCAAATTCATGAAGAAAGGCAAGGAATTTAGGGCTAAAATTGTTTAAGTTTTCCATAAAAAAGATTCAGGAGATGACAGCAGAGGCACGTGAGAGAATTTGAAAAAAAGAGGGAATGGAGAAATTCAGGAAAGACAAGAGGATCAAGAAAGAGCAAGGAAGTTATTGAAGGTAGAATGCTAGAGGGGTCAGATAAAACATCCTCAAAGTCCAAATCCTGCTTCATTGTATAATTTTCATCGCCAATTTTTGTCGGTCCATTCACAAGATGTAATTTCGGAAAATTGCAAAAGAGTTAGCTTCGTATTTTTGTTCCCTGTGAATTCTTCCAACCAAGATTGTATGATCTCGACTTCAAATTCCTCACAGCTAGGCACAAATGAATATTCCGAAATGAAGCTTTCCTCTGGGAACAAATTTTGTGCAACCAAGGTTTGCCAAAGATGTGCAGCAGATCCCTTTAGATGGCCACAAGTTAATCTGCCTCTGTCTTGGAGGATTACAAAAAATTTTGCATCCATTTGTAGGTGAATTTACATGAAATCATTTAGCAAAGAACCTGGGATTGCTAGCCTCTACAAGGCTAGCAAAGAATTTGGATTGAATTGGAGGCTCGAAGGGCAGATTTTTTCAAAAAACAGGCAAGAAAGGGAGGCAAACAGAAAAATTCACTAAAGGACAAAAAAAGCAAGAAAATAGGCGCTCTTGCATTTTTCACTTTCCGCCTTTTACCCTCCTGCTCTTCACTCTATGCAGAAGGATACAATTCTGATTGGAGATCTTGTTCCAAAAGTGCACCTTCCATGGCCGCCACATAATTATCTAGGATGTATCTCTTAGGCAAGAAGGCGATTGATTATGGCTGATATTCCTCCGAGAAAGGAGTTAATCCTTAAAGCTATGATCTTAGCACACATCTTATAGGTAGAATTTGTAAGAGATATAGGTCTCCAATCTTGGAATTTGGCTGGATGATCTACTTTAGGAATCAAGGAGATAAAGCCACTAGCTATGGAGGTCTGAAGATGACCATTATTCCAGAAGTCATGAACCATTAAAGTAAGGTCATTTTTGAGGACGTCCCAGAATTTAACATAAAATTCAGCAGGCAACCCATCAGGGCCAGGGGATTTTCCTCTATTAAAGGAGGAAAGAGTGGCCAAAATTTCCTGCTGAGAAGGAAGGGCAAGAATAGAGTCATCCATAACTTCAAGAGCGTAAGGAAGAATATTGTTCACAATGTTCATAAAGTCATTGGCCTCTGCAATATTGTTGGGGAATTGGCTTATTATTGAAAATATCCATATTTTTATCTGAAAAAATTGGAAATATCAGAGTGAGAAGTGTATTTGTTGCCATTCTCATCTTGGATCTCAAAGAATAGATTTTCTCAAGACCCTACTTTTAGCTACCCTAAAAAAGAATTTGGAGCTACCCGAGTCCATGTCATTGGTATATTTTATTTTGCATCCGAGCAGCAGATCCCTTTAGCTTCTATCTCCTCAATACTTTTGATTTTTCTCTCTAGAATTTCTTCCCTATATGAAGATTTAGATTAGAAGGATCTTCCCGAGAAGGGATCTGATGTCTTTCATTACCATCATAAGATGATTTTTTTCCTCACGCAAAGAGAGTTTCTAGATTTAGACCAGCTCTTCATCCAAAGTTTATAGCTTTGATTTTGGAGTAGAAATAATTCCCATGGTGTCTGATTCCTATCATCATAAGCCCTAGTGTTCATGTTGATGGAAAGATTCTCATAGAAGGTAATAAATTGAGAACAGAAATCCTCATTATCCAGTAAGAGAGGAGTTAAACTTATAAGGTGTACTTCCCTGCCTCTCAATTTTGGTGATATGAGGAGTATGAAGAAACCGAGGTCGGTGATCCCGAGATAGAAGTACCTTCATCACCGGTGACATAACTATTATCCCAAAAGGCCGAGGAGGGATTAGATACATAGAATCTATCCAAAGTACAAAAGACCCCTGCCCTTGCCCTTTGCTTATTAGACCAAGTATAAGCCGCTGGAAGAAAGAGGGATATAAATCAACCCATTATCAGCTAGAAGAGAATCCAATTGCTTTCTTTCTCTCGGGTCATATTAATCTTGTTCCCCACCTTAAGATCCCAAGAAGGAGTATTATTGAAATCCCCCGCAATGATCCAGTTTGTCAATATTTTGAGAGCTCGGCCAGTTAATTTCAGACAGTTATTGGCTCCCTATCCTTGGGAGTAGTAGGAGCATAAACATTAATAATGCCAAAGATGGAATTGGAACAAGAGAGAATAACCGCTTGCCTTGCTTTAGAGGGACCATTATGAAGAAAAAATATGATTGAGGTTGTTCTTCCCAATGATTGCCAAACCCCCACTTGCACCACTCGAATCAATCCAGATGGAGGAGGAATTAGGATAAATCCAATCTCCCAAATTGTCGCACTCAAAGGAGGGAAGTTTAATCTCTGAAGGAGAACAATATCAGCATTATAAAGTCTAATCTCAGGCAATAGCACGCCTTCTTTAAGAGGGCCTTTGATACCTCTTAGATTCCGTGAAAGGATCTTCATCAAGAAAGGAGAATAAAAATCGGGGAAGAAGAATTAGATATTGGATTTTTGGATTTCTTCTTACTTCTAGTATTTTGAGCAGGGTTTTATTCATGATATAGATAGAACCTTTCCTAGGTTATTCCTTTTTTTTTTTAGCAGATTTTGGAAGACTGCTTGATTTCGTAAATAGAAAATTGGCTATTGTTTTCCATAAGGTATTCTTCCTTTCTCCAATTTTCTTTATCGAGCCATAATCCTCACCGGTCACTAAAATCGTGAGCAACCACCGGGATAAAACTGAAACATAGAATTATTATTAAGAGTATTTAAAGGAGCAGAACTGTACTTGCCTTAAGACTTGATTTCCTTGAAGCTCCTTTTGCTCTTCAACTTTGTCTTCTGGAGTCTCAGGAACAAAGTCAGCATCATGTACCTCATTTATATCCTTATCTTGAGAATCAGCCTTGGCAAACTCCTCATGAAGCACTTCAAAATGAAGTGAAGCTAGCTGATCTGCAATCTTGCTGGATATTCTTGGAGGACTAATAGAGTCTTCTACAAATGGGGAGTCTAGGTCAATGAGAGATGGCAAAGAGGTCACAGAGATGGGATGTGGAGAATTCTCAGTAAGAGAAATGTTTGGAGGTGAAGGAAGGATATTATGGTTGTGGGAGCCATCCTTACTCTTATCTAACTCAAAATCCAAGTTATTATTTGGGTCAGATAATACCTGGAATGCATTTTGGCATTTGATTTTGTGGTGGACCTCTTTGTTGAGAGGAATCCTGAGTCAAGACTTCAGTAGTTTGACTAATAGGATTAGTCAAAATAGATTCTATGTGACCATGAGGTAAACTTGAGTTATTTGAAACCAAGATACTCTGATGTAGAACTGTTGCTGGAGCTGATGTAGTTTGTGAATTCTTTGGAAGGGAATTCACCTGAGATTTTGCTTTTCCTTGAGATTTTATCATTAATAACCCATTCTTGCTTTTGTTGCTGATAGGGTAGTCCATAAGACTGTAAGAGCACTGACCTTTGTTCAGAATTTTAGCCTCCTTAATGATGTTGTCTAAGGTAATGCTTAATACATCTGTGGCAATATTAGACTTAGCAGAGATATTTCCTTTGACCAAGACCTTAGGTTCTCCAATTGTTATACCATTGTTTCTTTTCTGACAATTGATCCGCTTCATCCATTTCACCTTTTGTCTTTCATCCGTTTCTCGTGATCGCCTTTTGTTTTTCGAATCCTCTTGTAGCTGCCATTAACCCTGGTCCATTTGAATTGCTCATTTTCTGGCAGAGTATGAAAAGAGTTCACTTTCTTTTCCTGATTTTTCTTAGATATGTCTTCTTTGTCTGACTGATCAATGATATCCTTCAAGACTTTAGTATTTTCATTAAGAGAACCGGCCGACGCTCAAAGAATTGACTTGTATTCTGAGTACCAAAATGTCTATGAAGACATTTTTGGCATTGGGAAGGCAGTCCAGACCATCTTAAAGCTAAACAAGATTCTACTCCAAAGCCATCTATCAACGGGATGGAAAGAGGTATTTCATTAGACAGATCCAATTGGACAAAAGCTCTTGGAGGTCTGGAAGGAGAGTACTCTGTAGAAATGTAAGTACCAATGGAATTAAACAGGACCTTGAAGCAATCTTCATCCCAATATATAGGATTGAGACCAAACAGAGAAGTTGAGGCAATACAGAGATTGTTCATTTGATCGATGTCGAGCTTGGGATGCCATTTCAAGAAGGTCAGTTGGGAAGTCTCAAAAGTCGAGGGCCATGGTTAAGGAAAAATTACCGATCCGCATTGCCACATTCGATCATAATGTATGGAAAATTTAGCCAGTAAACAGCCTGAATTAAGATCCCTTTATTTAGGTTAAGGAGGAAGGCCCAAAGCTTATCAAGTTTAATCCCACATTTCTGAACTTTAACAATAACAGCAGATTTTGACAAAGCATCCATTTTGGAATGAACAAATGTGAAGATTTAAAGAAATACCATTGTAAAGATTCATCTTCCTTTCTTGAATGTGAGGCGGTTTGATCCTTTGAAGTCTAGCATCCAATTCATCGTCCGAAGCGCAATTGTTGGTGTCTTCAAAAACCCATATGGAAAGGGAGCTTGAGTGTTTGGGTTAATTGATGAAGAATTCCTCTCGCGGATCGGGATCAACAGAGAGATTGTCGAGAGAAAAGGAACTTGATGGGAAATTGGGTCCATTTGAGGAATCAGAGACGCAAAATTACCAAAAAGAATGGTATCTTGAGGATTATCTTGAAATGATTTCAGTTTCTGGAGAACAGAGGCTCTATCGGAAGCGGGAAGGAAGGCAAATGCGTGAAGAAAGGCTAAATTTTTAGGGTTTTGTGAATAATCCGAAACCATTGCATAAAGTTCGTGATGATACAACAAAGGGGCATGTAAAAATTGAACAACAAAAAGGGGGAAAAAAGGAAAACAGGGGAGAGAGACCATTAGAGAGAAAGAAATTTAACTAAAAGAGATCAGACTGCCTGCCCGAATGCCATTGAACCAGATGTTGATTGAAAGCCATTCAAATTTATTGATCTTACGGAGAGTGACCAGAGATTTGCACTGTATCCAACTGAGAGTAAACTTCAATAGAAATTTCAGAATCACCCAATCACAAAGTACTCTAAATGTTCTCATTGGAGCAACCGAATCGAACCAACTAATTCCTCCAACCAAGAATTGGTAATTTCGACTTCAAACTCAACCGCGTTAGGGACAAAGGAATACTCGATATGAAGAGATCTTCGTGAAAACTTGATGGGTAATCAGCGAATTCCAGAGATCAGATGCTGAACCTCTTAGAAATCCGCAGGTAATTCTAGATGATTCCCTGATAATTGCAAAAATTTTCGTCTCCATAGAAGGATGGATTAAGAGCAGGATCAGGCTTCATGAATATATGAAAATGGTAATCAAAATGTAGCTACTGACGTTGAGAATCACCTCAATGCTACCCCTCTACAAGGGCAAAGAATGGATTTGCCAAGAATTGGCTTCGGATTGAAGGACCCGCTTTTCTCACAAAATTTGGCAAGAAATGGCATGTAACAGAAAATGTGAGAAAGATACAAAAAATCCAAGAAAAAAGGCGCACGTCCATTTTCCTCCACCTCCCGCAGTTACTTTGGCCCAAGTGAAAACTGGTCATTATCATGCACACATAAATCCCACTTTGGCACCAGGGCCCCAAGCTTATTTGCTTGCTTCATTGTCCAGGAACAAGCTTGTAGCTATTGCATCAATTCGCACGGGGTCCCACATGCTACGGATTGAGACATATAGATGGGAGCGCCGCGAATTGCCCACGAAGTTTAGACTATGTGCCTGCTGCCGCCATGTGTTATTGAAGATGAAAGCCATACTTTTTCCGAAGTTGCCCCGCTTTTGAGATAGTCCGGAATCATTTTTGACCTTAGCATTCCATTCTACGCTTCCACAACTTCTCGTGAGCACCATCTCAGGCATGACTTGGCATTATACATACTTGAGGTTCTAGATAAACGCCCGCAATTATCGAGCCCTCGGTAGTCATTATCTCCGCTTGTCTAGTATCATCACACGCAAAGGTTTTTCCCTTGAAAACCTTTTTCGAGGCGTGGGTTTTTAATCCTAGTAGTAATGATTTTACTAGCCCATTGTATGGGTCCCATGACCTATTGGTCTCCGTGGACGTTAAAAAATCTATTCTATTCTATTCTATTTATGTTGTCAATTATGACATGACCATCCTGGCATGGCCTTTCATTAGTGATGATTGTGCACGAGACACAAATAAGTTCTTTATCAAGATGGAAAAGAGCCATAAATGGAAGAAATAGAATCTTAGTCCGCTTCCACCAGATCACACCCAATGCCATTAAAGGAATTTGATGTTTTCTAATTATTAAGTGATGTAGTTCCTTTATAAGCCGTCTTAAAGGATATATCACATACTTTTCAGTTCTTTTAGAATTGTAACGCATTTTTTGATTACTTTTGCGAGGGGTGTCATAGGGCACACTCACTAAGGGCTACATACATAGGCGTGAGAGTTCTCTTTTTCCTCTTCCTCACAATCGCATAATACAAGTATGAAATTAATACCATTAAGCACATTTGTTTGTAATCTTATAGTCTCACTAACATCGCTATAATACTCCAACTCCCGGGAATGTACCCCATAAATTAGGATCGCTATCTATGGTCCAAAACAACAATGTCAACAAAACAAGAAGGCTCACCCTTAGGCGAAAGCAAATAATTAGCCATTCTATATAGAGCTAATAGCTCATTTCTAGATTTAATGTATTCACAAAGATATGTTCCAAGCTTCGGTGGAGATAAATCTAACAAAAGCGAAAAAAGACCACATATGATTTGGTGCTACTCTCGGATATGATCAAAGGCCGAGCACCTCAAGAATGCATGATCCTCGCCCTCCACTTGTGCTTCAAGGCAACGTAGGCAAAAACATAGTTCTCTTTGCCACCCCTTGCTCTCGCCCTCTTTTTGATTTCTAGACAATGCTTAACTAAGTCTCAATCTAGCAATGAGTTGCCATTTTATATTTTATACAACTAAGCTCCACATTTAGATAGGCCTGCTCTTCATAAACTACCATAGCATTAACTTTTTGTCTATAGAAGTTTTCTCTTTACTCTAAGATCATCACATCTTATGTAAAGCTCTACGGGCATCCAAACTCCTAAAATTCTTGTTGGACATTAGCCTACCATTCAAAGCTCCCACTTGGGAAAAAAAATAATAGCTAAATATTAAGTCAAGATCGCTCTATCCTACAATTTTAGATGCCTCCCGAAGATCTTTAGGCAAAATGATTTAGATAATAATCAATCCCTAAAATATCAATACCCTGGTACAAAAGACCTTGCTATACAATGAGTTGAATTCTCAGCATAGGAAGTTAAATTCCTATGAGAACAATGCCCACCCACTTCCAATGCCGAACGATGAGAACGATGAGATCAACATTTCACAAATTTAGGCATCTGCATGTATAATGATGTAGAAATCCGATAGAAACCCGCGGAAGAACTCCCAATATCGTGCAATGGAACATAGCATACATGTACAAAAATAAAATAAAATCAACGAATAGATTGAGCACATTGTGAAGGTGGAACTTGCAAGACAAGACCTAACATAAAATCATCAATCTCGGTCTCAAAAACGAAAAAGAAGGAATGTCTACAAACTATTTTTGCTTCCAAGTCCACTGCCTTGATCGATAATTAGGTTGATATAATGGCTCAAAGATGTTTCATGTTAAAACTCATCTTGCCTAGCAGCAAGGTAGACGCTCTAGAATTGCACGAAATGTTGCACCATTTGTGCAAACGTGCTAAGTATAAATCAGCATAATGTTAACTTTAGTGGTTTTTAATTGGCTTACTTCCTTCAATGGTATCAATTCAGGCAAAATTATTTTTTGTGGACTATTTTTATTTTTCGTGTTCCTTTTTTCTTCTTCTCGAAGATGTTGGTAACCTAAATTCGTTTCGAGGCCCATACGGTGTACAATACGGCGGCGTACATGGTAGGCTAATACAGTCGGGATTTAGTTCAGTGTGGTCTTCTCTATCTTCCTTTCCAGGGCGCTCGGGTTGCTTGGCCATGGCCGCTGCCGACCTCCTACATCCGGCTTCTAGGTGTGGTCTCACTATTTTATGCTTGGCATGAAGAGGGTTCTTTTATTTTTCCTTTTCTGTTGAGAATCGACATTGCCCAGCCGCGTCTTCGTTGATTTGTTGATAATAGGGTCAACCCATAAGAGCAGGAAGGCATCAAAGAAGGAGATTTGTTTTTGAAGTGAGTATGGCAGCGGCAGCAGCAGCATCGGCTTCGTCTCCTGCAGCGCCGGCTGTTATGGCAGTTCCGTCGGTTAATGTTGCTGGAGCTGTTGAGGAAGATGCTGCCAAGAAGAAGAGTACAGATTGCGTTTATTTTCTAGCCTCGCCCCTCACTTGCAAAAGGTAGTCGCTTTATTGTGACACTCCGCATGGACTCTCTTTTGTATATTTTGGTATCTGAGAAGATTGACTTAGATTTACACGATTCGGTCCCTTAGATGCTAGCTTATTCAGCGGAAGCTGAGTTCTCTTTATTGTTTTATTTTCATAGAACACATCCATTTTATGTCATGAGTTTTAATCCTGCAGACCAAATTTTGAGTCTGAGTGTTTTGGGAGATTGGTTATGTGCCCTTTCTGCACCTTACCTTTTTGAACTTGTGTATACTGCGAGTTTGTGTTTATATCAGAATTAAGTTTTCCTTTAGGTATTTGCTCATTATGATCCTTTTTTTTTTGCTTTACATTGCATGGTTAAAACTTTGCAATTTCATGCAGGGTAATGACTGTGAATTTCGCCATAGTGAACAAGCACGGCTCAACCCAAGGGATTGCTATTATTGGTTAAATACGCACTGCTTGAATCGAGATTGCCCATTTCGGCATCCAGTATGTTCTTCTACACAACCTTTATGTGTGTATATGGTTTATCAGTGGTGAATTGATTGCCAGCTTGTCAGACTACATAGACATGGATATAGTGTATGGTAGTTGGTGCGCATTCAACATTTTATAGATGTAAAAAGATGAATGACATGAATACAATATGATTAAATTTAAAACTGTTGCAAGTTATAAATACAGGTTTTTAATTTAATTAAGTATTGAGTGTCTCATGTTTCTGTACAATTTACAGCCATTGGATGGAAGGCCAACCACGCCTTCGCCGTCAGCTGTGCCTGCAGCAAGCAAGGCTGGAGTTCCATGTTATTTTTATCAACAGGGCTGCTGTACTAAGGGTGGAAAATGCCCATTTTCGCATGGACCTGCCCCGTTACTTAACCATAATCCCAGTGCTCCAGCTAAGCCTGCGAAATTTCCAGCTGCTAATGGTGTTGAAGTTGAGACTAAACAATCATCATCTACAATGCATGTAGCTGCTTCAAAAGTTTTCTGCCCCAGGTTCAGAATCATCTATTTCCAAGGTAAAGGCAGCACAAGTGGGCGAACTTGAAACTCTCCCATATGCTATACAGAAAGTAAAAGCTGTGCAAACTGCTTCCGCACAGCCAATAGTGCGACTTTCTGATCAAAATTCATCTTGGTTGAAGAAGCCTATGCCTGTTGTCAATACTGCTCAAAAGGATGCTAAACGTTTGCAAGTTATTGGTAATACTGCAGTTGATGTTTCTCGGCCTCCAAAATGGCCACAACTGATAGCAGCAAGGTGCGGCCTATACAAATGAAATCCTGGGGGTCGGAAGAAAGACAAGAGCGCCTTTTTGAGCCACTTGCAAAATGATAGAGATCCGTATTTCCCCACGGATGAGCTTCGGCTTTCTCATGGACCTCCAGAGCTTCGCGCAAAGCATCTATACAAAATCCATTAAGGGGATGCATTTAGGAGAGTCTACTGTTAAGGATGACTATAATCTTTCCAATGAAAGGAGGATACATTATGAACACCATTATTATGATCGCGAACCTTAGTTCTGCAGAGCAGAATGGGTCTGATCAGAGACTTAGCAGAGCCACCTACAATGATATGTCTGTGGAACGGGCCATTCCAAAGGACAAGGCAGAATTTCCTATGGAAGAAAGAGGCAGATCAAGTAGTAGAAACGATTTGCGCAATCGCATAGGGAAGCGCAAAAGAGATGAACGAACAGAGCCGCAGCCTAATCTTTATGCATGGCGAGATGGAATAGAAGATTCTGGCCGTGGACCGCAACAAAAGAGAAGGCAAGATGACATTCAAATGCATAGCTTGCTTGCTTCTGACTGTAAGAACTTTGATAGAGATGTCAGAGGGAGATGCCAATCAGCAGAAAGAGGCCTTGACCTTGGTAATACTAACGTTAGAGGAGACTATCGGAATGAGAAGTTGCCTTTCAAAAATTCAGGTTATGAACTTATGACCACTCTCAGGACGAGTTAGAAAAGTATCAGAAAAAGTTGGAATTGAGCTTCCACCAGTCTCTGAGTTGGGAAATACCGCACCTGTTGGGGGTTATAGAAATATTGATATGTCAAAGGACGCAAATTTTGCTGGAACAAAAATTATGGCACAGATTAAAGCTGAGAAAATGAAATATGCTGGTAATTCATCAGCAAATGGACATGCATCTGAAAGAAGTCGTGAACATCCTGGAAGTGTGTTGTCAAGGATTGGATTAGATTTGCCAAAGATCCCAGGTCAAAACATGAGCCAAAAAAAGCAGACTTTAAGAGTCCTAAGCCACCGAGTGTGATATTGAAAGAGAAGCAGAAACTTGGTAGCAGTGATGAGAAGCCTCAGTTTGAAGCTGACAGAGAGATTGAAGATGGTGAGCTTGTTCCAGAGAGTTTTCAGCCCATGGAGAGTGCGGAACCTTCTTTTGAAAGTAGAACTGCTACAGCAACTCCTGTGTCTGAAGATGACCAAAACACATTGCAAGAGCGGCCAATTAAGGTTTCTGAGATGAAGGAGGAGGAAAGCTTGTTGGATGTTTTGGATAAGAACAGAGATGATGCAGATAATAGGTTATCAGATGAAGAACTTGAAGATGCAGCAGAATCTGAAGAAAGGAGTGACTATGAACTTGATATGGATGAAGATGATGAAGACGATGATTTTGCTAAAAAACTTGGAGGCTTCTTTTCTTAAACAGAAGCATGCTCTAGAAGTTTTTGATTTTCCCTGAGCTGCCAATGTACCAAAGATTATTAGTTCAAAGAACTAATTTTAGTGTTCAATTATCCATTATATTTATTATTCAGAAAAGCCCACTTCTAATTTTGCTATGTTAAATTGTATACTATCAGACGTTGACTTTTAACTCTTGTTTGAGGAAAATCAGTGTAAAATTGCAATTAACATTTCTTATCACATTGAAGAAGTGCTAGCAAAATATCAGTCCATGTCCATGGTGTCATGACCACAGACCATGGTATTTGTTCATGGTTTTGTTAAACCAAAATATATAAAAAACAAGAAAAACTTATTTCCATTAGTATCTTATCCAGCTGAAAGGGTCATAAAGGGCCCCTATGACGACGTTGAAGCATTGCGCATCATTAAGTGTCTTTATTAATTGTAGTAGTGGGGCACGCAAAGGTGTTCATTATTTTCTCGCTTAAGCAGATGTTGATTTTAACTCATTTTTCTAGAGGAAAATAAAAGGAAAAACTACAAAAGACCTTATGTTTTGACGAACTTTATTAGATGCCCCTAACTTTTCACTATTTCATCAAATGCCCCTGGTCAAAGCAGATGTTGATTTTGACTCTTATTTTTGTATTTTTGTAGAGGAAAATAAACGGGAAAAACTACAAAATGCGCTTAGTTTTTGATGAATTTCATTAGATGCCCACAACTTTTCATAATTTCACCAAATGCCCCTGGTCAACATATAATGTATTTTGTATTTTTAAAAATTATTCAAATACCCTTTAATTTTATGTTGATTCCTTAAATGCCCCTATGTTTCTTCTTTGAAACCCTAAGCGCCATCATCTAGAACCATCTTCGAATTTGCAAGATCATTTGATGTGTTTCTTTTCAAATTTTAAAAGTTGCTTGATTCACAAAATAACTTTAAGTTTTAAGCAAAATATTGAAATGCCCTTGAGCAACATCATATTATCCTTTGGAGGCTTACATCACACCTAGAACAAGAGGGACAATACCTGGGTGCATGATCTCCCAATAGGTTGCGGTGGTCGGTGAGTAAAAAAGGCTTGGTGGGCCTCTGTAATCGCGGAGAGTCTATGCCTCTAGAATTGTGAGAGATAATCCTTCAAAAAATCCCGACAAAATAGAATCGGTGAAAAATAATGAGAGCTTGTGAGCAAAAATCAATGGAGCAGTAAAACTTGATGGAGCGTAATGAGTCTCAATCAGAAGTAAATTTGATGGAGCCTCCCATGCTTTCTTCTTTCTTTTTAAGGAACCATGCACAAAAGTCGGTATTGATCCAAGAACAACGGTAAAAGAATATCCGTTGAAAAAGGGCATTCCGTTGAATACCAAAATACGAAGGGCATTTTGTGAAACTTGAAATGTTACAAAAGGGTATACATTGACCAAGGGCATTTAATAAAATAATGGAAACTTAGGGGCATCTGCTGAAATTCGTCAAAACATAAGGGCATTTTGTAGTTTTTTCCAAAATGGAATAATCTTCCTTATTGCATTGAAGAAATGCTAGCAAAATATCAAGCAGAACCGGTACATAAAAAAGGAGAAGGATTCGGCTCTCGCTTGGTATCTTCAAGCTTCTAGAGATGGTTTTATATGAGCACTATAGATGTGAGATGGATCACAATAGTTATGTAATCAAGATGCATGCGCATCTACTCTTCTATTCTTACTAGCAAGGAAAACAACTTCTTCTTCTTTCTTTCTTTTTTTTTATTCCTTTTTCTACACAGTACTTATTAAATTCCTCTGAGAAGTACTCTTCTCCCCTGTTTGATCTTGCACATTTTATTTTTCTTCCTGATTGACACTCAACCTCTGCAGCATCTATTTTAAAGGCTTCAAGTGAGAAGTCTTTAGTTCTATGGCAGTAACACTTAGTTTTTCTGCTAAAATCGTCAATGAATGTGATAAAATACTTCTTTTCTATTATGCCTGTCACGATTAAGGGGCCACATAAGTCTGTATGAATTAGATCAAGAGTATCACTTGATCATTCGATTTGGGGCAAATTGGGATAGGGATCCAATTTGCTGCCCCAAATTAGCATCCAAGCCACCGAAAAAGAGCACCAAGAAGTACAGGGTGCCTAAAGCACGACACCGAGTACGAGAAGAAAAAGGTGACGTTCAAAGAATGCCTAAGACGATATATCAGGTACAATGAGTGGTATAGCAAACAAAACGTACCAAGGTTCATGAAGGACGACAGACCGCAAGCAAGGCCCAAACCACCTCTACCTCGACCAAGGATGCCGAAGAGGGTCCGTCACTGACCTAACTCCAAGAATAGTCGAGTGCATGAACTTGTTACTTCGAAAAGCCCCATTCTAGCGCCTTCTTTGGGAGGTGATGCAAGAATGTAGAACGGATTATCGAGTCACCTCGATGATGTTGTGAGCTTCTCAGGAGGCAGTTGAAGCAGAGCTTACCCAGCTCTTTGTGGAAGCAAACCACTGTGCTATCCACGGCAAGCAGGTAACTGTCATGCCCAAGGACATGCACTTGGCCAGACGGATCTGTAAGGACAAGATTTAGGAACCTGTTTGTAAAATTTTGCGAGCTAAAATGTATATATTTCTTAGACCAATGTAAAGCATATCAAATTTGGATCAAAATAGAGGCAAATTGGTCAAGTTTGATGGCCCGAGTCACTCCGTGCCAATCGACTTTCCGAGAGTCTAGAAAAACCCCATTCACGCGGAGTAACTTGGTTTGGCTAAAATTTAGCTTAAAGGTGTTAATTAAATGTGAAATAAGATGATAACATTTTTATCATAAAATTTGCACAAAATTAGACCAAAATAGACCCACCCGGGTCACTTTGCGCGAATCGACCTTTCGACAGTCTCAAAAACTGCTTTTATGTGGAGTAACCCGGTTTGACCCACTGAGATTCAAAATTGACCAAAATTACCCCAATGACCCACTTCAGCACGTTTCTTCCTTGTTTTAATTAGACTAACTCTTCAAACCAGTCAACTTAGTCCAGTATACCTTCCAGAACCTAGATTTCACCAATAGGCAGTTCCAACACAGAAATCTAGGCAACTCTAATTTATATAAGGGAACTCTATTTGACCTTTTACTTCACCAAAACTCAAACTCCCTCTGCTTAGGCGATTTTCCAACCCTCTTATCATCTTCTAGAACCACTTTCTACCCCATTCCTACTCCAACGGCACCTATAACAACCTTATCTCTCGTGGTCATCGAAGGGGAAGAGTACCATTTTGCCAATGATATCCTCCAGCTACCATATTACCTGGAGTAAAGGTTAAGAATAGATGAGCTACTAGGCCTCATGGCAGAAGGACAACAGAGTGACCTCATCGACTACTCATATCAAGAATTTCCCTGAGAGATAGCGGAGCAACACTCCTACACGGGGAAAACAATGTCGGATGTGGCAGCTTATGAATGTATAAGGCAGAGTTTTCAGCAACAACAACCATTTATATCAGAGGAAGAGTTCCAAGAAATCCAAAGGATACAAACAAGGGAGAGGACCAAGCACGAGCCGCCCTCTTCGATCAAGCAACATAAAAGAAAGGACTCACATAAACTTGGAGAGTGTCATCACGATGCAGAGGGACTACACCGATCTTTTGGCAGTTGACATATATGGTAGCTCAGTGGGGAGTAAGGGCACAGGAGAAGGGAAAGAAAAGGTAGGGCCCCAAAGGGGGAAGGCACTTTGCTACTATCTTCCAGCTCTAAGCCAATGGCAGATGATAGTATTCTACAAGGACTTCAGCTCAAGGGGAAAGAGGTTGTCGCTCTTCTCATTGCACTAATGGGCTTTGGCAAGCATGTCAAGATAAGAAAAAACACGGATCACGTCATTCTCTTCAAGAGGTCAGTGGCACTATATGCAAGTTTTTGTCATATGGACCAAATCATCATTTAACCCATTTAGCATCAAGTTGCAATTAACATGGCTATCAACCATCTTATTTGAATAAAATGAGACCATAAAATAAGTCCAATATATCTTCCACTATGTTTCCTAGTTTTTTGTGAAAATACACAAATGTATGAACCTGTCAAATATCTTTGTTGCACCTTTTGCATATCTTTTGTCAATCCCCCACAGAATTTTCTAGTGATATGAAGATCCAAAGATAATAAACACAGCATTATGATGGCCCCAAGGTACCAACCATCCTTGTTTCCTAAAGTCCCATGCTATATTCCATGAGCTTGCATTTATAACTCTTTATCATCTCAAAGAAGAGAAGATCCGAAGAGAATTTTCCCTTCTTCTTCTTCTTCTTCTTCTTCTTCTTCTTCTTCTTCTTCTTCTTCTTCTTCTTCTTCTTCTTCTTCTTCTTCTTCTTCTTCTTCTTCTTCTTCTTCTTCTTCTTCTTCTTCTTCTTCTTCTTCTTCTTCTTTACTTACATGTTCTTACGGGAAATACAATTAAAGTACAATTACTTTAAAAAAGAACCTTGTTCAAGGCAAGATCACATTTCCATATATCCACCCCTGGTTTTTAGGCCAGGCCACATCAGGCACTCTCCAAACCATTAGCCCATATAAATTCCTGGATTTTTAAAAAACAAATTCCATAAAGTGTAAATCTCAATTTTTAAAGCGTAAAGTGTAAACGAAACATTTTAAAGTATAAAGTATACAATGTATTTAACTTATAACGCATTATGTATTCTCAAAGTGTAAGTATAAAGTGCCATAGATACAAAATATAGAGTTTTCAATAAAATTCCTGTATAATATGTATTCATATATCTTATCTCTTATCTCGTGTCTCTATCAAAGTGCAAAGCTTATTCCATCTCTTACGATCCGGTTATTCCATTTCCACGCTAACGCCAACTCTAAAAAGAAAATAGAGACAATTGGAGGAGAGAACCCCGCAGACTGCAGCCAATCATGCAAACGTTAGCAGTAATCCCGGTAACGATGCAAGGGCCAAAAGGTACATTGGGTCTCTCAGTTTATCACTGATCACCAATTGTATCCTTTTGCCCTGAGGTGACATTAACAAGAAAGGAAACTGGAATATTAATATTATAGACATTATAAACTTCGCAATTGATCTCAAGCATAACCATTAGACGAGAACTAATTTCTTAGCCCCAGATCTAGCTGGTCATGTTGAGGATTAATTCTATTACGTGATAATTCCCTTTCAACTTTAAACTTGATAAACATTCAGCTTTAACCATGATAAACATTCAGTTTTTTCCTTTTAGCATTAAACATGATAATTTCCACCAGTATACTCTTTAAGAAACATATAATTTCCCAACCAAACTAGTGTATTTCATTTCAATCCTCTTTGCCATTAAATCTATGATGTTCTCAAGCCTAAGCTTCTTTTAGGAATCGATTCTCAAAGTAGTTAACATAATAGCTTATAACTATTTCCATTTATAACTACTCAACATGCTTTCGAAGTGATCAAAAAATCAAAAGCATGATCATGTAATATGTAACTTGATTAAGAAAGCTTTATTTTCGTATGAATTTATAGACTGTTAACCTTACAAAGTTCGGAACTGTTTTTACAGCCCAAAACTTCTTAAGCTAACCTGAGATGATTCCGCTTCATAGACATCATGTCGAAAATGTTGCGCTCAAGCTTTAATGGTGAAGAACCTCCACACTTTACTCATTTCATAGAGGCTTCTAGAGTTGAAAGCATTTGCCAAAAAATTAAATTCGTACAGGCTTCTAAAGTTGAAGGCATATGCTTGCCACTGCAATTTAGGGCAAAAACATTTGTGCTAGTTACATGAAGCTCAAAGAGGCAAAACCGTCCAACAAAATCAAAGAATAGATCACTGATCCTTGTGATTTACCTAGAAATATTTTTGTAAAAACAAATGCTTACTTGTGCACATGTATTTGCCAGATCCAGGTCAAATGCCATCAGATATTTGAGCCATTGAATACCAAAAGCATCGCTGATGTTCTGATTATGCAGCAACCAATATGGACTGGCTATTGCTATCCCTGAAATAGCATCACAGAAGAACTCAAGTTCTAGAAAATAACAAGATTCAAACAAAGATGAAACAAAGTAGTATACCAAATTGTTTACTATCGAAGCTGAAATTGATGCTATAGCATAAACCGTAGCATAAATCATAGCCATGTTGAGTACAACAACTAGCTCGAAAGTACATTCAAAGATAGATCCACAAATGCCAACAAAGAACCGTGCCATTTTGCAAATCCGTGAACATTTTTCCTATCTCAATCCTCCGTGATATCCGGATCAGCATTATAAGTTTTCGAATAAACATATGTTGGCATTAAGCCTTGCATCACAGCCAAAATCAAAATCTATAAGGCATAGATGAAACAACGAATCGCTGCGGCTTTGGTCAAGCCTGCGATCATCCAAAGAAATCCGACCAGCCTATTTTTGGCCTTTTATTCATATATAAATTATTTTTTTGTTGTATGCATGCAGATCCAAATGCTATAGCAAAGCGTAATCTTTTCTATATCTTGCCGGCAAAAACACATACATACCTCGTTATAACTCTATCGTTGGAAATCCACAGTTCATTTTAGCACAAAGCCCATATTGCATCCAAGCTTTGGTTATTTGTCGCCCCGGTCTTAACTTGAGCATTATTTGTCGCCTCCTTGGTCTTAACTTGAGCATTCGATCCTTTAGACAGCTATCTTTTGATTAAATTCGCATGTGAGATCTAGATCCAAAGCTTCAGCTACCATAGTGCAAAGCTATGTGAACATCTCACGGGCCTGAAGTCGCCCATGCCTTAGAGCAGAACTGAGATCATATAGAGCAGAGCATGAAGGGAACAAATCATTCGAACTTGGTCGGGGCCGCTTAGTGTTGGCGCCAAAGAACCACAAAGACAAAGATTTCCATTTTCAGATATTTGTTTATGCAAACCTAACACATATAAATTAAAGGAAAAGTTACCGAAAATTATTTCGTATGACTTTTTCGAAGCCTTCTATGGTACATGATACGTTTTAGAAGCCTTCTATGGTACATGAAAACCATGTGTACAATATACAAAATCGTGTAGATATATGGCCACATGCTCTTATATGAAGACCGGAAACCAACACCTCATATTGTGCTCACGTTTAGCAATACAAAAGGTAGCACTACATGGTTCAAAAAAGTACATGCAACCTTTTTTCCTTAAAGATTACATGTGGCGAACATGCACGTCTATTTGAGAAATAATTAATTGAAAAGGAAATACAATTGCCTTTGTTTTTATAATATCTCCAACTTTCCACAACGTATGCCTTTGCTCTCTATGAAAAGATATGGAATGTCCTTTCTTGTTAGCACATGCAAAGGCAACATGCAAATTTTTAAACATCTTTTATATTCTCATGCCACTCTAGGCCTAAGTTAAAGCCTCTAAAACCCATGAAGTCATATGCCATTAGGCAACTTATTCCATATCTCAAGGAATGCTATTCCATTGTTGTACATTTTTTGAATTCTTCTTTCTTCTTCTTCTTCTTCTTCTTCTTCTTCTTCTTCTTCTTCTCCCACATTCCCTCCCTCGGGATGTAGGACACCTCTTTTTATAAGGAAAGTAGGACCCCCTTATAAAAAGAGGGGTCCTACTTCCTTACACCAGAAGAAAGTAGATTCGTAGAATCTATAATTCAACATCAAGTTATTGTATCATTTGTATTTTAATAGTATAAGGTGCAGTGGACCAAATACCATATCCGCATTAGCAGATAATTCGAGAGCTAGTACAGTGGACTAGTTCAAGACCTGACAGATTATCAGGATTTTAAAATGTGAAGTACATAGGGCACAATGGGCCTTAAGTACCAATGGATGTACCGATATTGCATAATGCACTATCATTTTATAGGCTATGGGCCATTTACCAAAATATATGGTAGCAAAACCTATTTTTTCTGTCCAAAAGCAATATTCAAACTAACCTGGTTTGTAGAAGAGATGCGTTTGCCAGATAACTCCAGCAAGTGGAAATCACAATTTCTTCTTCAGACATGTTCTTACCAGACTACAAATCACAATTAAAGTACAATTACTTTAAAAGAACCTTGTTCAAGGCAAGATCACATTTCCATATATCCACCCTCGGTTTTTAGGCCAGGCCACATCGAGCACTCTCCAAACCATTAGCCCATATAAATTCCCTCGGATTTTTAAAAACAAATTCCATAAAGTGTAAATCTCAATTTTAAAGTGTAAAGTGTAAACTAAACATTTTAAAGTATAAAGTATACAATGTATTTAACTTATAACGCATTATGTATTCTCAAAGTGTAAGTATAAAGTGCCATAGATACAAAATATAGAGTTTTCAATAAAATTCCTCAGATAATATGTATTCATATATCTTATCTCTTATCGTGTCTCTATCAAAGTGCGCCTTTTATTCCATCTCTTACGATCCGGTTATTCCATTTCCACGTTAAACGCCAACTCTAACAAAGAAAATAGAGACAATTGGAGAAGAGAACCCGCACTCGCGACCAATCATGCAAACGTTAGCAGTAATCCCGATAACGATGCAAGGGCCAAAAGGTACATTGGGTCTCTCAGTTTATCACTGATCACCAATTGTATCCTTTTGCCCTGAGGTGACATTAACAAGAAAGGAAACTGGAATATTAATATTATAGACATTATAAACTTCGCAATTGATCTCAAGCATAACCATTAGACGAGAACTAATTTCTTAGCCCCAGATCTAGCTGGTCATGTTGAGGATTAATTCTATTACGTGATAATTCCCTTTCAACTTTAAACTTGATAAACATTCAGCTTTAACCATGATAAACATTCAGTTTTTTCCTTTTAGCATTAAACATGATAATTTCCACCAGTATACTCTTTAAGAAACATATAATTTCCCAACCAAACTAGTGTATTTCATTTCAATCCTCTTTGCCATTAAATCTATGATGTTCTCAAGCCTAAGCTTCTTTTAGGAATCGATTCTCAAAGTAGTTAACATAATAGCGCATAACTATTTCCATTTATAACTACTCAACATGCTTTCTAAGTGATCAAAAAATCAAAAGCATGATCATGTAATATGTAACTTGATTAAGAAAGCTTTATTTTCGTATGAATTTATAGACTGTTAACCTTACAAAGCTCAGAACTGTTTTTACAGCCCAAAACTTCTTAAGCTAACCTGAGATGATTCCGCTTCATAGACATCATGTCGAAAATGTTGCGCTCAAGCTTTAATGGTGAAGAACCTCCACACTTTACTCATTTCATAGAGGCTTCTAGAGTTGAAAGCATTTGCCAAAAAATTAAATTCGTACAGGCTTCTAAAGTTGAAGGCATATGCTTGCCACTGCAATTTAGGGCAAAAACATTTGTGCTAGTTACATGAAGCTCAAAGAGGCAAAACCGTCCAACAAAATCAAAGAATAGATCACTGATCCTTGTGATTTACCTAGAAATATTTTTGTAAAAACAAATGCTTACTTGTGCACATGTATTTGCCAGATCCAGGTCAAATGCTATCAAATATTTGAGCCATTGAATACCAAAAACATCGCTGATGTTCTGATTATGCAGCAACCAGTATGGACTGGCTATTGCTATCCCTGAAATAGCATCACAGAAGAACTCGAAGTTCTAGAAAATAACAGTACCAAACAGCATGAAACAAAGTAGTATACCAAATTGTTTACTATCAGAGCTGAAATTGATGCTATAGCATAAACCGTAGCATAAATCATAGCCATGTTGAGTACAGCAACTAGCTCCGAGTACATTCAGCATAGATCCACAAATGCCAACAGCAAATCCGGTGCCATTTTGCAAATCCGGTAACATTTTTTCCTATCTCAATCCTCCAGATACTCCGGATCAGCATTATAAGTTTCTGGAATAAACATATGTTGGCATTAAGCCTTGCATCACAGCCAAAATCAAAATCTATAAGGCATAGATGAAGCAACGAACTGCAGCTTTGGTCAAGCTGCGATCATCCAAAGAATCCGACCAGCCTATTTTTGGCCTTTTATTCATATATAAATTATTTTTGTTGTATGCATGCAGATCCGAAATGCTATAGCAGGCAGAATCTTTTCTATATCTTGCCCGGCAAAAACACATACATACCTCGTTATAACTCTATCTGTTGGAAATCCACAGTTCATTTTAGCACAAAGCCCATATTGCATCCAAGCTTTGGTTATTTGTCGCTCCCTGGTCTTAACTTGAGCATTATTTGTCGCTCCTTGGTCTTAACTTGAGCATTCGATCCTTTAGACAGCTATCTTTTGATTAAATTCGCATGTGAGATCTAGATCCAAAGCTTCAGCTACCATAGTGCAAAGCTATGTGAACATCTCACGGGCCTGAAGTCGCCCATGCCTTAGAGCAGAACTGAGATCATATAGAGCAGAGCATGAAGGGAACAAATCATTCCAGAACTTGGCTGTGGCCGCTAGTGTTGGCGCCAAAGAACCACAGCACAGGCAGCATTTCCATTTCGTATATTTGTTTATGCAAACCTAACACATATAAATTAAAGGAAAAGTTACCGAAAATTATTTCGTATGACTTTTTCGAAGCCTTCTATGGTACATGATACGTTTTAGAAGCCTTCTATGGTACATGAAAACCATGTGTACAATATACAAAATCGTGTAGATATATGGCCACATGCTCTTATATGAAGACCGGAAACCAACACCTCATATTGTGCTCACGTTTAGCAATACAAAAGGTAGCACTACATGGTTCAAAAAAGTACATGCAACCTTTTTTCCTTAAAGATTACATGTGGCGAACATGCACGTCTATTTGAGAAATAATTAATTGAAAAGGAAATACAATTGCCTTTGTTTTTATAATATCTCCAACTTTCCACAACGTATGCCTTTGCTCTCTATGAAAAGATATGGAATGTCCTTTCTTGTTAGCACATGCAAAGGCAACATGCAAATTTTAAACATCTTTTTATATTCTCATGCCACTCTAGGCCTAAGTTAAAGCCTCTAAAACCCATGAAGTCATATGCCATTAGGCAACTTATTCCATATCTCAAGGAATGCTATTCCATTGTTGTACATTTTTTGAATTCTTCTTCTTCTTCTTCTTCTTCTTCTTCTTCTTCTTCTTCTTCTTCTTCTTCTTCTTCTTCTTCTTCTTCTCCCTTCTTCTTTCCCACATTCCTCCCGGGATGTAGGACACCTCTTTTTATAAGGAAAGTAGGACCCCCTTATAAAAGAGGGTCCTACTTCCCACCTTAGAAGAAAGTAGATTCGTAGAATCTATAATTCAACATCAAGTTATTGTATCATTTGTATTTTAATAGTATAAAGGCAAAGTGGACCAAATACCATATCCAAGATTAGCGAGATAATTCGAGAGCTAGTACAGTGGACTAGTTCAAGACCTGACAGATTATCAGGATTTTAAAATGTGAAGTACATAGGGCACAATGGGCCTTAAGTACCAATGGACAGCCTGATATTGCATAATGCACTATCATTTTATAGGCTATGGGCCATTTACCAAAATATATGGTAGCAAAACCTATTTTTTCTGTCCAAAAGCAATATTCAAACTAACCTGGTTTGTAGAAGAGATGCGTTTGCCAGATAACTCCAGCAAGTGGAAATCACAATTTCTTCTTCGTACATGTTCTTACCAGGACTACAGTCACAATTAAAGTACAATTACTTTAAAAGAACCTTGTTCAAGGCAAGATCACATTTCCATATATCCACCCTGGTTTTTAGGCCAGGCCACATCAGGCACTCTCCAAACCATTAGCCCATATAAATTCCTGGATTTTTAAAAAACAAATTCCATAAAGTGTAAATCTCAATTTTTAAAGTGTAAAGTGTAAACGAAACATTTTAAAGTATAAAGTATACAATGTATTTAACTTATAACGCATTATGTATTCTCAAAGTGTAAGTATAAAGTGCCATAGATACAAAATATAGAGTTTTCAATAAAATTCCTGTATAATATGTATTCATATATCTTATCTCTTATCTGTGTCTCTATCAAAGTGCAGCTTATTCCATCTCTTACGCATCCAGTTATTCCATTTCCACGTTAACGCCAACTCTAACAGCAAAATAGAGACAATTGGAGAAGAGAACCCGTACCTGCAGCCAATCATGCAAACGTTAGCAGTAATCCCGGTAACGATGCAAGGGCCAAAAGGTACATTGGGTCTCTCAGTTTATCACTGATCACCAATTGTATCCTTTTGCCCTGAGGTGACATTAACAAGAAAGGAAACGGAATATTAATATTATAGACATTATAAACTGGCGCGAATTGATCTCAAGCATAACCATTAGACGAGAACTAATTTCTTAGCCCCAGATCTAGCTGGTCATGTTGAGGATTAATTCTATTACGTGATAATTCCCTTTCAACTTTAAACTTGATAAACATTCAGCTTTAACCATGATAAACATTCAGTTTTTTCCTTTTAGCATTAAACATGATAATTTCCACCAGTATACTCTTTAAGAAACATATAATTTCCCAACCAAACTAGTGTATTTCATTTCAATCCTCTTTGCCATTAAATCTATGATGTTCTCAAGCCTAAGCTTCTTTTAGGAATCGATTCTCAAAGTAGTTAACATAATAGCGCATAACTATTTCCATTTATAACTACTCAACATGCTTTCTAAGTGATCAAAAAATCAAAAGCATGATCATGTAATATGTAACTTGATTAAGAAAGCTTTATTTTCGTATGAATTTATAGACTATTAACCTTACAAAGCTCAGAACTGTTTTTACAGCCCAAAACTTCTTAAGCTAACCCGAGATGATTCCGCTTCATAGACATCATGTCGAAAATGTTGAGCTCAAGCTTTAATGGTGAAGAACCTCCACACTTTACTCATTTCATAGAGGCTTCTAGAGTTGAAAGCATTTGCCAAAAAATTAAATTCGTACAAGCTTCTAAAGTTGAAGGCATATGCTTGCCACTGCAATTTAGGGCAAAAACATTTGTGCTAGTTACATGAAGCTCAAAGAGGCAAAACCGTCCAACAAAATCAAAGAATAGATCACTGATCCTTGTGATTTACCTAGAAATATTTTTGTAAAAACAAATGCTTACTTGTGCACATGTATTTGCCAGATCCAGGTCAAATGCTATCAAATATTTGAGCCATTGAATACCAAAAACATCGCTGATGTTCTGATTATGCAGCAACCAGTATGGACTGGCTATTGCTATCCCTGAAATAGCATCACAGAAGAACTCGAAGTTCTAGAAAATAACAGTACCAAACATCATGAAACAAAGTAGTATACCAAATTGTTTACTATCAGAGCTAAAATTGATGCTATAGCATAAACCGTAGCATAAATCATAGCCATGTTGAGTACAAAGAACTAGCTCGAAAGTACATTCAAGATAGATCCACAAATGCCAACAAAAATCCGTGCCATTTTGCAAATCCGTAACATTTTTTCCTATCTCAATCCTCCGGATACTCCGGATCAAGCATTATAAGTTTCGGAATAAACATATGTTGGCATTAAGCCTTGCATCACGACCAAAATCAAAATCTATAAGGCATAGATGAAGCAACGAATCGCAGCTTTGGTCAAACTGCGATCATCCAAAGAAATCCGACCAGCCTATTTTTGGCCTTTTATTCATATATAAATTATTTTTGTTGTATGCATGCAGATCCGAAATGCTATAGCAGTGCGAATCTTTTCTATATCTTGCCCGCAAAAACACATACATACCTCGTTATAACTCTATCATTTGGAAATCCACGTTCATTTTAGCACAAAGCCCATATTGCATCCAAGCTTTGGTTATTTGTCGCTCCCTGGTCTTAACTTGAGCATTATTTGTCGCTCCTTGGTCTTAACTTGAGCATTCGATCCTTTAGACAGCTATCTTTTGATTAAATTCGCATGTGAGATCTAGATCCAAAGCTTGCCTACCATAGTGCAAAGCTATGTGAACATCTCACGGCCTGAAAGTAAGCCCATGCCTTAGAGCGTAACCGAGATCATATAGAGCGAGCATGAAGGGAACAAATCATTCCGAACTTGGTCGTGGCCGCTTAGTGTTGGCGCCAAAGAACCACAAAGACAAAGATTTCCATTTTCGTATATTTGTTTATGCAAACCTAACACATATAAATTAAAGGAAAAGTTACCGAAAATTATTTCGTATGACTTTTTCGAAGCCTTCTATGGTACATGATACGTTTTAGAAGCCTTCTATGGTACATGAAAACCATGTGTACAATATACAAAATCGTGTAGATATATGGCCACATGCTCTTATATGAAGACCGGAAACCAACACCTCATATTGTGCTCACGTTTAGCAATACAAAAGGTAGCACTACATGGTTCAAAAAAGTACATGCAACCTTTTTTCCTTAAAGATTACATGTGGCGAACATGCACGTCTATTTGAGAAATAATTAATTGAAAAGGAAATACAATTGCCTTTGTTTTTATAATATCTCCAACTTTCCACAACGTATGCCTTTGCTCTCTATGAAAAGATATGGAATGTCCTTTCTTGTTAGCACATGCAAAGGCAACATGCAAATTTTTAAACATCTTTTATATTCTCATGCCACTCTAGGCCTAAGTTAAAGCCTCTAAAACCCATGAAGTCATATGCCATTAGGCAACTTATTCCATATCTCAAGGAATGCTATTCCATTGTTGTACATTTTTTAAATTCTTCTTCTTCTTCTTCTTCTTCTTCTGACCCTTCTTAGATGTCTTGCTCCTGAAGAGACCACCTCATCTGTGCAAAGAAATACAAAAGGGTTTAGGATTGACGTGGTCCATACATAAAGATTTAAGCAGAGGATTCGCTCCTACAAAGACCATCCCATCTATGCAAAGAAATAAGAAAGGGTTTAGGATTAACCTGGTCCATACATAAGGATTCAAGCAGATATGCATCCTCAGCCACTCAACCGCAGGCCCTTGCTCACATGCACCACCTGTTAATCACAATAGTCATGTTTATCAACCTTTCAGTCAAGTATGTTTATGGAAAAAGGAAAACATGCAACACAACATTTAAAATGAACAGCAAGATTGTGACAGAAAGAAAGCAAGACACATTTCTTGATAATAACAATGGATGGACTTTTAATGCAATAATTTTGGCCTTGGCCGTCTGGCCATTAAAATTTAGGGTACTAAAAATGGTTTGGGAGCAGTGAAATTGGATTATATTTTGTCTAGATTGGAAATGGTCTAAAAGTGAAGAATTCAATCAACTTAAGTTGTCTGCAAACAGGTCTCAAGAAGGCACACCTTATTCGCAATTTCATGATCTTTCGCATTACAGACATGCAAACTTTACAGCAGTCACTGTCAAATGTTCTACTTAAGAAAGGTCTTTGGGATTTTCTTCTTTGACTCTAGAAACTTCTCTAAAGTGAGATTCTTCTAATATGAAGCAAGTGAGATACGTCATATTTGCAACCCGCAGAGAATAGAATAGAATAGAATAGAATAGGGGATTATTAAGGGCAGCTTATTAATGGGTCTGAGATTTTAGAAAGTCAACTAAACAGTGATTAATTTGTAGAAGGCTCTTTAGAAACTGCACATCTATCCACTTTTGTAACCGTTTGTTTGATGTTAAGCAATAGAATAGCAATATTAGCCACGAAAGATAGCAGCTCTGAACAATTTAGCAGAAACCTATTAGCTCCTAACAACCTCAACTGCGAAAGAATTTGTTCAAGAGCAGCAGCTATACATGGAATTACATGATACAACGCTTTCTTACTTACTAAATTCTCCTTGTGAGACTTAAAAAGGAAACTGACAACCTAAGAGAAGGATGCTTCTTATAAATTTCACTCATTGAAGCATCTTTAAGACTTCTAAACCAACGAATTTAGCAAAAGAACCGTGAGATGCCTTCCTTTGTCTGAATTCAAGCCATTTAATAGTAATCTACATGTGGAGATAAAGCCTCACCTGCAGGCATTAATATAACATGTAACGTAACATATAAAGCAATTTCTTGAAGTACCCTAGAATCAGCATAAGAAACAAAGGTAATCTTGGAACAAAGATGAGCACCTATATCGACAGCCTCAATCTTGTACACAATAGGCTTAGTGATGTCCTTTGAAAGATTCCTGCACAAATATAATACAAATGAGGAATCTCTTAAGCGCAGCAAGCCTAAAAGACAAACAGAAAACTATGCACCCCTTTGCTATGCTGTAAAAATCACTGATTTTGTTCTCATGCTTCCAAATATACAGTCAAACACTCAAGGTGGCATGCAAGAAGTGCTACATATGGGAACGGACCTGCTCCTAGATAGAGCCCTGTATTATTCCCATTAGATGCGGCCTGTGTACAAGATCCCACCGAGCTGTGGAATCTATGGCAATAATAAAAATGCAACAAATTTTTTATTTGGAGAAAATTTCATTTCATTTTATAAGTTTTCACAGAGAATCTGAATGCAGATCTGAAACATGTGTTGTTCAAGTATAACAAATCAAATATCTATGTGTTTTGAGTAGTTGTTGCTGCTCCTGCAGAAACAGACCACGAATCTAGAGCATGACAAAGGGGTTCCAGCGACTCAAATGTAGGGAATCCAGAAAGAATACTATCTTCATCCGTTTCGCTTTTGCCATATTCAGGAGGCTCTGATTCAAAATAAAGCATTGGAAGCTTTTCCCACTGTGGACTGGGAAGAAAACTGGCCAAATCTTTGCATATATTCTACCTTGCTCCTGATTCACCAGCATGAATGGAAAAAGCTAGAAAATTATCAGATTCTTCTAACAGTTGAGCAGGACGGGAAATGATGCACTGATCCGGATCTGAAAACAAAATGTCTGAATGCATCTGAGCCTCTGCTGGACCAATCAATGCATCAAATCCAATTTGAGATGCTGCCATATCTGATCCTAAAGGCAAAGGCAAAAAGTTTGAAACTGGTTCTTCAATCTGCTGTTCAGGAACTTCAGAATCATATTTTAAAGGTCTCTTAGACCTAACTTTTCTTTTCCATGGCCTTGACTGCCTGTTCATACCAACATTGAAAATTTGAAACATGTAGTTGCAAAAGGCCTTGCAATTTCACAGTCTGCAAAGGGATAACCCAGTTTAACGTCTTCCATTTTCACATCATCTAAGCAAACATTCTCACATCTGGATTTCCATGGATCACACATATTG
Source organism: Isoetes taiwanensis (assembly GCA_021234155.1). Classification (NCBI taxonomy): domain Eukaryota; kingdom Viridiplantae; phylum Streptophyta; class Lycopodiopsida; order Isoetales; family Isoetaceae; genus Isoetes; species Isoetes taiwanensis. The sequence continues at coordinate 3,736,723 of JAJEKV010000077.1, read as the reverse complement.
TTATTGCTTTGATGATCTCTAAAAGCATGATGTTCTTCAACGAACAATGGAGGAGGGCCCAATTCATGAAATGGAAAGAAAGACGGCGAGCACGAAGGATCTGGCATCTGAAAAGATGGTATTTCTGGCAGCATGAGATCTTTGTTAAAATAAAGCGGATCAGAATTGTGATGTTGAAACTGTTTGACAGGATGAGAAGATGGAGGAGTCTTGTGTGGCTCTTGAAAGATGCTTCTGCCTTGTGCTCCAGAAATTCTTCAGGTCATTGTCTGTTCGGCCAGGTAGATACGATGCAATTTTGGCCCAAAAAATGCAACAATTGACATGAATAATGCAACCGAATTGATATTCTATGACATGAAAAATGGATGAGCAAAATGGGTGAGTAGCTTTTGGTGCATATAGAATACTTATTTGTCGTCTTGATGTTAGAGAGACTAAAGCCCGAGCTTGGTCCTGGAACTTACTTGCTGTATCTTCACCATTTATGTCTTTGACAACTTCCGATCAAGAGGATATCAGGCCTCCATAAATGATATTGATTGCAAACTTTATTCTTACTATTCATCTGTACTATCTCGTCTCCTGTAACTATCTCAGCACATGCTGCAGGTCCACCTTCTATAGAAGAAGGCACAGCCTGCAATGGAAGGATTCAATTAATGCCTCTAAAACTCGATATGTCAACCGATTAGGCTGCAACCTGGAAACGAAATCTATTTTTCGGAATGCCATCTACAGAAACGGAGAAAAATTGTTGTGATGCATGGCAAGGTGGAAATTTTATCCTAGGAAATCATACCTTAAAAATCTTTCCTGATTTTTGGAAAATCTGGAATTTTTCCGGCTGCCAAAACTTTCAAAATCATAGGGAAATCGTAGCGAGATAAAAAAAACCCAACCATTACCATGTAGATCTTGCAGAAGCATAAAACAGTCGAGTTCAGCCGATTAGGTTCTTACACCAGTGGCCGAAATTGCAAGGGGAAGCGGATCCATCCGTTGCATACCCATCTCTTGGTGCACAGAAGGGAAGGATTCGTGTATGCATAGATTAGATAGATTCGTGGCATGAAGGGGACATGCAGAAAATAAATCATAGCCAAATTCTTTCTCGATTTTTGAACAATCGGGATTTGCCAAAACCTCTAAAAGCTTAGGAAATTATTTAAAAACAATTCCAAAAATCTTTTTTGCCATACCGGAAAATCCCAAATTAACAAAGTTGATACAAAAAAGGTGCCTTGATAAATTGCAAATTTGCATAGGTCACAAGATACATTGATCAAAGTAGTCTTATTAGGACATTGAGTTATTTTGGTAGAGGTTCGAGCCACAGTAATTCATATTTTAAAAGCTTAGGCAAAGCCATATAGAGGTTTGATATTCCCTCAAAACCTTAGGCGAACTCGTATTTCATATTTCAAAATCATAAGCACCATCAGTCATAAATGACCATAAGCAAAACGAGAGATGCCCAGAGGCTCCAACAAACGATCTGGGTCGTAGGATTAATGAATCCGATGACTATGGTAGTCCAAGTGCACCTTGTTTAGAATGTGTAGCTTTAGAATGTGTAGCACAATAACATACAATAACCATAAAAATATCTCTTAAAATATTCATGTGTACCTAGATGGATATGGGAGTAGATCATGATATGAAGTAAGCCCAGAATAGTAGGCTATTTCTTGAGAATCTTCCAGAAGAAGGATAGAAGATAAGATGAATCCACAGTTGTGCAATTTAGAGGACGTGGCGAATGTTCAAATGGGATGAGATTTTTTTTGTAAAAAAGTTGGCTAATTTTATTTCTTTCATTTACAACGGACCCTACTAAACCATAGTATCAAAAAACTTTTAAAACCATTTAAAAATAGCCTTTTTGGCAAGTTTCATCCTTAAGGCAATCCTGCCTAGAAGCTTACATCTTTTCTCTTCAAGAATTATTTTCCATGGAAGACGTTGAAGACGGTTAAGATGTGAGCCCTCTCTCACCCACTGTGCAGAACATTTTTTCTAGTCAATGAGGCATGGTGACACCAAGGAGAATGTATCAAGCAGTTGGCTTGCATTCTTTAAGTTGTTTTTCCTTGCTAGTAAGAATAGAAGAGTCGTCTGCGTGCATACTGATTACATAACTGTTGTGATCCATCTCACATCTATAGTGCTCATATAAAACCATCTCTAGAAGCTTGAAGATACCAAACGGAAGCGAATGCTTCTCCTTTTTTTATGTACTTCAGTTCACACTGATATTTTGCTAGCATTTCTTCAATGCAATAAGGAAGATTATTCCATTTTGGAAAAAACTACAAAATGCCCTCATGTTTTGACGAATTTCATCAGACGCCCCTAAGTTTCCATTATTTTATTAAATGCCCTTGGTCAATATATACCCTTTTGTAACATTTCAAGTTTCATAAAATGCCCTTCGTTTTTTCGTATTCAACGGAATGCCCTTTTTCAACGGATATTCTTTTAGCGTTGTTTTTGGATCAACGCCTACTTTTGTGCATGGTTCCTTAAAAAGAAAGAAGAAAGAAGAAGGCATGGGCGGCTCCATAAAATTTATTTCTGATTGAAACTCATTCTGCTCCATCAAGTTTGCTTGCTCCATTGATTTTTGCTCACATGCGCTCATTATTTTGCACCGATTCTATTTTCTCAGGATTTTTTGAAGGATTATCTCTCACAATTCTGGAGGCACAGACTCTCACGATTCTGGAGGTCCACCAAGCCTTTTTACTCACTTCTGACCCTGCAACCTATTGGGAGATCATGCATTCTGGTATTGTTCCTATTTTTCTAGGTGCGATGTATGATGTTGTTCAAGGGCATTTCAATATTTTACTCTGCACTTTTAAAATTTGAAAAGAAACACATGTTATATGTCTCAAAGGCATTTTGGAAATTTAGAAGAAACATAGGGGCATTTAAGGAATTAACGTAAAAATTAAGGGTATTTGAATAATTTTTAAAAATACAAAACATATTATATTTTGACCAGGGGCATTGGTGAAATTATGAAAAGTTGTGGGCATCTAATGAAATCCATCAAAATATAAGCGCGTTTTGTAGTTTTTCCCGTTTATTTTCCTCTAGGGAAATGAGAGTTAAAATCAACATCTACTTTGACCAGGGGCATTTGGTGAAATAATGAAAAGCTATGGGCATCTAATAAAATTCGTCAAAATATAAGTCAAAACATGAGGGCTTTTGTAGTTTTTCTCTATTATTTTCATCTAGAAAAATGAGTTAAAATCAACATCTGCTTAAGAGAGAAAATAATGAACACCTTTGCGTGCCCCACTACTACCATTAATAAAGACGCTTAATGATGCGCAAAGCTTCAACGTCGTCATAAAAACCCTTTATGACCCTTTCAGCTGGATAAGATACTAATGGAAATGATTTTTTCTTGTTTTTTATATACAAAACAAAAAACCTTTAGGTCAGGTCAACCCGAACCATTATACTTGAAAAACAAGCATCAATAAGCAGTCCTCAAGACATACAGGTGCATATGACTCAAGACATAGATAAGGTCATCATTTCCATATATTCAATAATGTAATACATCTCTGAAATTCCATAACAGCTATAATATTAATCGGGTGTTTCCAAAGATAACAAGGCCCCAAAACGAATATTATGAGCAAGTAAATTACCTTTATCAACAGTATCTTATCAAGTTCATCTTACAATCATTATGACATTGTCAGAGTACAAATGTAGAAACTTCACGTCATATCTTCCATAAATCCAGCTACTTGTTTAAATGAAAACAAAACAGAGAGTAGAGGACCCTGTTACCTGCAGTAGAACCAAAGGACGGTTAGCCAAGTTCATGGGTAAGAGCCTAAGCTACTAGCAGGCGTCATGGAGTCCTCTAAGGTTATCCCCTTCACCCGCTTTGCAATCAAGAATACTTAAATTTGTACATGGAAAATACCCATCACTCTTACCAAATGGTTTTATTGTAGCTCTACTATAGTCAAGTATACTTACCTCCCCGTATAACAGCAATTTTCACAAGCTTTTTCAGCCTGTATTTTCTCATTTTAGAAAGATAGCCTATCTCTTTATACTTTTTTGTTGGTGTATCTTAATCCCTTTTCATACACCAACTAGCATGCATTATTAAAACTTATCCAAACTAGGTCTACACATAGCAATAGCCATTAGATGCATCGACGCAAATGAAAGCAAGCCAATAAGCTTTTACCCATAGCTCCCTTATGATTTCCTCTTTCCATTTAACAGATCTAACTGCCCACCATAAATCAGTTTCCATGATTTTTTATTCCTATTTAAATTAGTAAGCACATGCAAAATCATCTAGCTAGACAAATTAATCACATCAAATGGATAAACCTGAGTTATTTGAGGTGGATCCGAAGCATTGCTCTCGCTATTTGCCTCCATATCTTGCATATTGCTGGAGAACTATTGTATTTGATGCCTTTCTGTGCAATAATCCCAGCAATACTACTATCAGCCATGCTATTTTTCATAGTATTTTGCTTATTGCCATCGCAAGTGAGCAGATCGCTTCCTTTGGATCCGTATTAGTATTTTGCCTTTGCATATAGCTAGCTGCCACACGCCATGGTATGCCAATCTTGCAGCCAACGCTAACCATTATCATCGTAAAATGCTCCGCCATCTTCCAATCGCCATAGTATGCCCATCTTACTCACGAGATGCGCCACCGCTTGAACATTACCACAAGTAGAATGCATGGCGAACCCTAGCTTTATACACACCCTAAACTTGCAAATGCCCTTGCTACCGACGGCTGCTCTAAGGTAGGAATACAAACATGTGATCATCTGTGCCATTGGATTGTACCGCATCCATGCATCCAAAAGCTCCAAGCTATTATTTTCACCAGTCGACTTGCTATTTGCCCTAAAAGCTTTCTTTGCAATAAATGTCCAATGTTATCCACGAAAATAAAACATTATTCTTTCACAAAATGTGTGACGTTCCACATATTTATACGGTGTAGGCTGTATAACTATCTTCGACACGCCACGGCGAGGATACGCCATCATGGGGTATGTAGACTAACCATTAAAGGATTAATTTAGCTATGCTAAATTAATAAGGGTTTAATTAAAGGTTAATTACCTATAATTAAGGGATAATTATCTAATTAACTTAATTAAGCTAATTAAGTTAAGCTAATTAATTAATTAGGAAGAGGACACCTGGCCAAACTCGATTGGCCAGTAGGAGAATGCTAATTTGGGGCAGCAAATTGGATCCCTATCCCAATTTGCCCCAAATTGAACCCAGGAAGAGGAGCTGCTGGGCGCCTAGGCTACTTGAAGATGGAGATCCCACATGACAACGGTTCCAGCCGGAATTCGGGTTAGTGGATAGATTAATTTGGTATTCCTAGGGCCAGCGCCTCTGTCAGGCTTCTTTGCTTGTCTCTGATGATGGTTAACCCTTGTTTGATAGTTAGAATTGTTCTCAACTATTGATTATGCTCTGTGATGGATGGATGGATGTATCTTTGGTAGTATCTCTGTTAGTTCTTCCAGAACGCAGGGATTAAGGGGGATAGAGACCTCTGTAACCTATGTTCATTAGTATGCTCCTAGTAGCTCCCGTAGTACCCAGTAATTGCGGCCTGTGCACAAGATCCCACCGAGCTGTGGAATCTATGGCATGATTGAAGCACCAGATAAGGGGCCGTAGTGATGGTGTGGGGTGGGGTCTCGCCTGAGCATAAAAGGCTACGGGGACTCCTTTAGTGAGCTAGGCCTAATAGTCGGTCACGTAGAGGGCCGGGTATGGGTCTGACACTCCCTGGGTACAGTGGTGTGATCATCCTGTACTTTGAAGATAAAGTTAGGGGAGTAGGTCGGGTACGGATGCGGGGGTCGCTGATGCGGCACGTGTTCTCTAGCTCACCCATGGAATCACTGCGACTCTGGGAAGGGACACTTCCCTGACCTATCTCATCGGACCGGGAGAGGTAACCCGTCTCCGGAAGGCTACAATGATGCCATAGCTTGATTCAGCTCATCTGCAAAGTGTGCACAGGAGGGGTGGATTGAGTGGACAACCCTAGCCGATGTTCTATGCCAGCCAACGCCATGCTAAGATTCTGTCTGTTGATCTCCTGAGACCTAGCCGTCAGTCGATCCCCATTGGAGTCTGAGCCGGGGTAGAACCTTGGGTTTGGGGTGTTTTCCTTAGTATTAGATGTATCTTCTCTGTTATCATCGGTTGGATGGATGTGCCACCCTTCGTGGTGGGTTATTTATGATGCGATTATATTGTATGCTAACTTGTATTCACGCTTCCGCGACATAGGAGTCCCATCGAAGGCGTGGGCCGAATGACACCTCCGTGTCCTTCACCCGGGCATCTTCCTATAGATGGTCCGAGTTAGACGGAGGGCCCTGCTCATGGTGAGCTGATCGCCATGGAAGGGGAAAGTCCCCGTATGTATACGTCTGAAGCGCCGTATATGTTCAGGGAGCGTCACAGTGGTATCAGAGCCATGATTTTGGCTGACGAAATCATAGCACTGACCAAATTTCTAACCCATTAGTTCGGTAGTTGAGTGGAAGTTTAAGCTAGTTGGACTGCCTAACTTTTCGGTGATTTAGTCGTGTGCTAGGTTGATGTAATAAATTGTTGAGATTTAGGAAGTTTAGGGTGATTTTGGAGGGAAAAAGGTGTAGTTAGAAGACCCAGGTTTAGATGGGCCATAACTTTTTATAGGTAGCTCGGATGAAGGCGAAAATGGCTCCAACGGCTCGAGCACATTTCAAATACCCTAGAGGGCACGTTTCCCGAGGTTAAAATGGCGACCCCAAGGCTAGAACCCAAAAGGGGCGTTGCCTGCGGATTGGGTGTTTAAAATCAAAAGTTATGAGCGTATTTTGCAGTCAGCGCCCTTATATGGTCCGCCGTATAAAAATACGCGTCACTCTTATTGAGGTCAGGTGTTATCTCCTATACTATGCTACTTTCTAACCACTGTTTTTTATTTTACACAGAACATAGCACATAAACTGCAAAATGATGATATGGACATCGTTTACGTCTGAATTGAGCAGCCTATTATGATCAGGGATGACTAATTGCATGATATCCAACTTCAATTTTGCTGTACATACCTTAAGGGCCTGGACCAAGAGCAAGGAGGTACAATAATGAATTTTCTGCGTTTCAATTTAAATCTCAAAGTTTCAATCTAAATTTGTAAGTTCTATTTGCATCAATATGATTATCGAACTCAAAATGTACATGCATTCCACGTTCCACCAACCATGGGTTTTTATAGGAAAGAGTTTTTCCATGGCTGGTTGTGTATTTTGAAAAACAGTTTTACACTATTATACCCTAGATGTCTCAAAACAGACATCATCAAGATGCTATTGAATGCTGATGCAACATCTCTATGGCCATCTCCTAGCACTTTGCAACAACGGGTTCCTCAAAAATGGTATTGTGGATATTGTGATTCCTGACACTAAATGACAATCAGTTCCCTGGATTACAATATAATATCGAATATGTAGCATAATAACAGGGGGTTCCAGGGGGATTTGATATAGATATAATTCTTGAAACCATAGACCATATCCCTAAAACAATTCAATGGGTTATTATAAAAAAAAACATAGATTTAAGATAAAAAATAGTCACATTAGCTCACTGGTTAGATTGGTTAAAGTAGTCGTATTAGGACATTGAGTTATTTTGGTAGAGGTTCGAATCCCCGTATTTCATATTCTAAAAGCTTAAGCCAAACCGTATAGAGGCTCGATATACCATCAAAACCTTAGGCAAACTCGTATTCGACATCTTAAAATCATAGGCGTCCCCAATCATAATTGAGCATAATCGAAACGAGAGGTGTCAAGAAGCTCCAACATACAGTCTGGGCCATAGGATTGACAGATCCGACGACTGTTCACTCAAGATAAACCTGTAAGTTTTATATTCTAAGAGTAGTTTTTATACGGGATTGGGTAGGGCCCCTGTGTTACAACAGGGCCCTACTCCCCTGTTGTAACTGTATTAGATAAATTACTATCTAAAAAGGGGCCACCTAACCTACGGCTGGTGGAAGGGTTTTTTTATGTAGTTTTTTGGATAACATCTTCTTAGTTGTCAAAGTATGAACCACACTACAGATTATGATCCACATCCAGGTCTCCTATTTATGATTCTTGAGCAGCTTTCATTTTACCAGGATTCGTCCTACATCAAGAATGATCCGGCTCCTACATCAGGAATGATCCGTACATCCGTACATTAGGCTAATATTTTCTACTCTTAAATGATTGAAAGAAGGTATGCCTATGTCATTTATATGTTCAAATTTTTCTAGAGGAAGTGACATCTAGTTTCATACTAGGACCACTTACATCTAGGCAAGAATGCAAAGTTTTGTATCTTTATGTGAGCATGGCCTATGCATGCTCGCCATGTATTGGCGAAAGCCATATTGGAAAGCGTGGACCCACCTTAAACATTAGATTCATTTAAAATTTACGTGAGGGATGCATTCTATTGGATTTATTTAATGTTTTACATATTAATCCATGACTACCAAGTGCCTTGCTTGCATGCATTTCTTGCATGTGATATTTTTTTCATGGAGAATATGTTGCATGCACGATTCACATGGCTAAAGGACTCAATGTTTGCTAACTAATTGACAAACCTAACACTTACGTTTTATGGCCACAATACAAGGAGCACAAGGTATGTTATTGTTTTTTAATTCAATGATACCCATTGGTTGATAACGGCATATGGTATCACTTGTACATTTTAGCCATGTAACATCATATGGCAAAAATTTGTGCCCTAATGCGGCCGCATTCCCATTGTCCACGGTTTTCCTAAAAGCGCGGACGTCCGTAGATTAGAGTCACGGATGTGGTATTTCCGGACTTTCCTGGTGGTATTTCTGGACATCCTTATCAGCCAGGTGGTATTTCCAGCCAAAAAAGTGGTATTTCCAGCCAAAAAGGGTGGTATTTCCGGCCAAAAAGTGGTATTTCTGGCCAAAAACCAAACGTGAAACTGCGCGGCGGAGCTGAAATCTTTGGTCGGATCGTTCTTGCAGCTCCATGGACGGCTTGAACTGCTTCAAAAGCCCTTCTAATCACTTTGTCTGCCTCTTTAACGTTAGTTTGATGAAGAGAGAAAGCAATTTGAGCCCAGATAGAGCCGGATTGATCCAAAAATGCCCCAAAACAGTTGATTCTGGGCTTGAAACTGTGAAGTTGATTGGCTGATAACGGTGGCGGAAATACCACAACAAAAAGTCGGAAATACCACATCCCCGGACTCTAAATACGGCCGGTCCTAAAAGGCCTTTTATGTGGCAAACAAAGATCCGCCCGTCTTGTAGCATCTTGTTCTCGGGCACTTGATCCATTCTAAAATGTTGTTCTCCTTCTTGATATGCTATTTGCATTGTTTTTCATGACTGTGGTTATATCTTGGCACCAGTATGGTGGCGGCCATTGGCCGTATTGTCACGTGGAGCAAATCCCAGCCATTTCATAATGTTTCTTTCCTCGATTTTGCATTAGATGCGGATCTATTTTCCATTACTAGTAATGGGCTGCAATACATTTGTACCTCTCGGTGGAACATCAATCTACGCCACTTAGTTATATCTTACAAGGATGATCGTGGAGCTCAAATTAATCTGCTTGTATGGGATTCGTGGAAGTCTATTAAGCAAGCCGTGGAGACAAAAGCGGCGGGGCTTCAACTTAAAGTCTTGCACAAATATTACAGGTTGGAAGGCGTTAATTCAGGGTTTTTATACCTTGGATTTCTATTTTGTTTACAACTTCTATGAATGGTGGAAACCCGGATAATACTTTGTCGGGTTGAATATGGGGTGATACACATCTGCAAGAAAATGGGAGTTGGTAGTCCCTAACCTTTTGCTTCCTAGCAGATTGATACAACCAGTTTTATATAGCTAGTGGCATAACTAGTAATCAGTATTTGAGACGAAATGATGAAGCCATCCTGGCATGATTTGCCATACTGATATAGTTAAAACAGGAAGTATTTTCTAACCATGGGAATTCGTGTATGATTTTAATTTTGGTTTTGAATAGAGGGCATGACTGTCATTGATACAATATTGTTATGTGATTATGTTTGGGTAAAGGGCGATAAGCCAAGAATGTTTATAGCTTACCTGTGGCAGGTGTACAGTTACCCAGTAGGCTAACGTGTGCTTTGCTGCTGCAGGTAACCAAACATTCTTCTCCCATTCTTTCGCAGTTTGGTGTGGATGTTACACTGAAGAATATTCCATTGCGGAGTTCTACGTCTCAATTGTAATTATTAAGATTATCTGTTGTACTAAGATGTAGTTCTAAATACTTCTATCAGGTACAAACTCTTCAATTTTATCCAAAGTTATGACTGTTTTGTAGATATGAATTTTGAAGTATACTGGCTTTCTTCCAGAAATAATGCATTTTTTCTTTCAAGTATAGGCCATATAATAAAAGATGGGATGATGAAGCATGCGAATTTTTGCATATTGTAATGCAAGTAAAGGATTATTTATCTGGTTATCCAGTTGTTTTTCTTTATTAACTAATGAATCATGAAGCTAGGTTTTCGGCATGTTAATTCTGAGCTCTAACTTTTACAACTGTTCTTGATATGTAAAGACGTGAATCCTGTAAGATTTTGTTGTTCCGATGGTTTTCCCTTCAAGCTATTTTGATTGATTCATTGTATTAATGGGCACTGAGATATCTAAAGCATTTATTAGACCATTTTCTTTAAGATCATGCATATATAATAATATTTTAGGATATGTTTCTCCAGTATGTAGCATACAGGAATTGCACATTAGAATGCATCATCTAAATATTTGATCTTTTTCTTGTATAATCAATGGAATCCATTTTCTACTTCTCTCTAAGCCAATAGTGTGGTGAGGCTAAAAAAACCATCTCGTCCTATACTTCCTATATTTTCTACATCTCGTCCTATAGCTTATATTTGTGGTTATATCTTTACTTTATTTTGTTTTTTTTACTCTTTAGAATATATCTTCTATTTCTTGTATATTAATGTCTCAAATCAAGGCCTGGATTAGATAATCACCTGTATCTTGTTCAGGACTGCAGCTAAAAGGCTTTTATGTCCAAATGGACTTAGAGGTCTTAAAGGTCTGATGTAAATCAGGCTTAAAAGGGTTTTTTTTTTTTTTTTTAATTATTGATTAACATTTGTTTCTTGAATGTGAGCTCTCACATAGGAGACATACGAGATTTCTTTCTTATAAATATGACTACATTTGTTTGTATCATACCAGCTGGATACTCTGTAAATTTGAGAACTTGTATTTGCAATGGCAATGAAGAATGAATAAGCTGTTTGCCATAGTAGATTTGGTAGACTTGAGCTATACTTAGTATATCTAACTACATGTCTTTCGTGAATGGGAGCTATTACATGGAAAATATGAGAGATTTTCTCAATCTCTAAGGTATCATATATGAGATATAGAATTTAATCAATATTAATGGAAGATGGATATAATGGTTAAACTTTTAGTTGGCCTTGTCTTTAAAATAGCATTTAAAATTCGTGGTATTGGATTGTGGGCCATTTATGGAATACCAAAAATAAAGTGAAGCTTATATGCATCAAAAAGTTTTTAGGGTTCGTAGCCAAAAAAGTTGTATTGAGAGCGGCCAGAGATTTCGCATTTGATCTGTAGATAGATCTCGCCCTTCCAATAGTTTAGCCTATCTTGGGCAAAAAATAGATGGCCATTTCCTTGGATTACAAGATGAGCCGGCACATTTGCTTTGCCGTTAACATGTTTCAAAGCAAGATTACGAAACATCGGATACCTTTTGCAGCTCGTTCTGCCTCAAAGATCTGTTCTACATCCGGAAAACATATCGTTTGATGCTCTAAACTGGTTTGAGCTTCAGGTTGGAGCCATTTTTGCATGCTTTTACAATCTGAATCTATTTTTCGCAAGCTGATCCCATGGCTTAAACGCAGGCCTGGTAAGTTTTCCTGAATCGTTAAGCATATTCCAAAGCAAGTTCAGAAAGTATATGATATCTTTTGCAACATCGGTCGGCTCAGAAGATATGCTGAATATTTTGGCATGCTGGTCCAAGCTTGATGCATTTTTGCAAGCAGACTTTCATATATGCTGATCAGGAAGATTAATCAAGACAAACTACAGGTAACTCAATCTTGTTTATACATTATTCTTCCTTTAAGAAGGCTTGCAGAACATTAAAACTGCAAAATAGCATTGGCTACACAATAGTTAAGACCTGTATAAAGTACCACAACTGGTAAACACATGGTCTTGTGAAGCATTAAATTGGTTGGGCAAGGCCAACTCATAGTTCAGGAAATATTTGCTGAATTTGTTCTTCTATTTTTGCATTCCATTTTTTTATTTTGCTTACACTAACAAAGGGCAAGAGGCTACATTGGGTGAAGGGCGATGAGCCGAGAATACCCAATGTACCTTTTGGCCCTTGCATCATTACCACTGCGTGCTAATGTTTGCTTGTTTGGCTGCAGGTACGGATATTCTCCTCTCAATGTGGTTCTTTTGTCCTAGTTAAGTTGTTTTAGCAGAAAGGAAAGATGGAATTATGCTGTCAAGTTCGTGGCAAAGGAATCGTGAAGCTGGCTACCTAGCTCAGCCTACAAGGATTTTATGGAGTTCATGTAACCAGTTGGACTTTCGGAGTTCATAAAAGGTTTATTTGATTGATCAAGGGAAGTAGCTTTATGCTAAATAATATTTCCTTAATTTTAGACAAGATGTTTTATTCTGTTATCTCATCTACATGCATAAAATAATGCATGAAAAATTACTGTGATGCTTTGATATCTAAATTTGGCTGGCTTTGTGCCATAGATGCCTAGAGTGGTAATTTGTTACATTCTAAAAAAGTATTTAATGATAAATGTTACATTCTAAAAAAGTGTCTATTGATAAAAACATCTGGCTCTGAAATTTTGTAGTACTAAAAGATGCATGACCAGCGATTAAAGTCAGAAGGGCATGAGCATGTTACTAAGTCATGAACATGTTTCAGTTAAAGATCACAGAGAAGATATGCCATCTTGGATTAGCTCGGTCCATGTATGGGATGATAAGACTATGGAGGGATTGACCGATATAGTCTGGAAAGCTAGTAAGGTTGTTGCCTGGGCTAGCTTGTTCAGGGTTTTTTTTAGATATTTCATCTCATTGGTCTTATCAGTGACGTATCTCTCTTGTGATATTACTTGAGCATAACTGAATGATTAAACTATTGGCATTGTAAGTGGCTTTAAATACATGTTCTTGTAACTTTATTGTGTCTGTGCAGCACACAAAGAGCTCAAATTGAGTATAGAGCTCAAGTTGAGTATAGATGATATGTTTCACGAACATGGAAAGAATGAGTTCCAAAATTATGGAAAGAGCATGGACTGATGGGATCATTATACTGCTGTTATTGGAAATAAATATTGCCAGAATAATATTCTGTCATATAAGGCAAATACAATGTCAGTTGCCATTGTTGCCTATCAAAATTGGCCATATGGCTCACCAAAAAAGTAAATGACTGTGCTTCAAATGCATATGGATAGACCATAGTTGGTATCAAATATTTGTGACTTGCAATATGCGCAAAATCTGGAAGAGGTGCAATTAAGGTAACTTTAATGCCTCTTGCTTCCTTTTATTCATACCGAAAGATTATTATCTATGGCATATTGTAGTTATAGGATAGTGCAAGACCCTTACTGTAATGGTAGGGTCTTGCCCATCCTATGATTACAGTATATACAAGAAGAGGTTTTCCACTATCCTACGGTTGGAGGTAGGGTTTTTTTATTATTGATTAACATTTGTTTCTTGAATGTGAGCTCTCACATAGGAGACATACGAGATTTCTTTCTTATAAATATGACTACATTTGTTTGTATCATACCAGCTGGATACTCTGTAAATTTGAGAACTTGTATTTGCAATGGCAATGAAGAATGAATAAGCTGTTTGCCATAGTAGATTTGGTAGACTTGAGCTATACTTAGTATATCTAACTACATGTCTTTCGTGAATGGGAGCTATTACATGGAAAATATGAGAGATTTTCTCAATCTCTAAGGTATCATATATGAGATATAGAATTTAATCAATATTAATGGAAGATGGATATAATGGTTAAACTTTTAGTTGGCCTTGTCTTTAAAATAGCATTTAAAATTCGTGGTATTGGATTGTGGGCCATTTATGGAATACCAAAAATAAAGTGAAGCTTATATGCATCAAAAAGTTTTTAGGTTTAAGTAGCCAAAAAGTTGTATTGAGAGCGGCCAGAGATTTCGCATTTGATCTGTAGATAGATCTCGCCCTTCCAATAGTTTAGCCTATCTTGGGCAAAAAATAGATGGCCATTTCCTTGGATTACAAGATGAGCCGGCACATTTGCTTTGCCGTTAACATGTTTCAAAGCAAGATTACGAAACATCGGATACCTTTTGCAGCTCGTTCTGCCTCAAAGATCTGTTCTACATCCGGAAAACATATCGTTTGATGCTCTAAACTGGTTTGAGCTTCAGGTTGGAGCCATTTTTGCATGCTTTTACAATCTGAATCTATTTTTCTAAGTCGATCCCATGGCTTAAACGCAGGCCTGGTAAGTTTTCCTGAATCGTTAAGCATATTCCAAAGCAAGTTCAGAAAGTATATGATATCTTTTGCAACATCGGTCGGCTCAGAAGATATGCTGAATATTTTGGCATGCTGGTCCAAGCTTGATGCATTTTTGCAAGCAGACTTTCATATATGCTGATCAGGAAGATTAATCAAGACAAACTACAGGTAACTCAATCTTGTTTATACATTATTCTTCCTTTAAGAAGGCTTTAACATTAAAAGCGCAAAATAGCATTGGCTACACAATAGTTAAGACTGTATAAAAGTACCACAACTGGTAAACACATGGTCTTGTGAAGCATTAAATTGGTTGGGCAAGGCCAACTCATAGTTCAGGAAATATTTGCTGAATTTGTTCTTCTATTTTTGCATTCCATTTTTTTATTTTGCTTACACTAACAAAGGGCAAGAGGCTACATTGGGTGAAGGGCGATGAGCCGAGAATACCCAATGTACCTTTTGGCCCTTGCATCATTACCACTTCGTGCTAATGTTTGCTTGTTTGGCTGCAGGTACGGATATTCTCCTCTCAATGTGGTTCTTTTGTCCTAGTTAAGTGGTTTTAGCAGAAAGGAAAGATGGAATTATGCTGTCAAGTTCGTGGCAAAGGAATCGTGAAGCTGGCTACCTAGCTCAGCCTACAAGGATTTTATGGAGTTCATGTAACCAGTTGGACTTTCGGAGTTCATAAAAGGTTTATTTGATTGATCAAGGGAAGTAGCTTTATGCTAAATAATATTTCCTTAATTTTAGACAAGATGTTTTATTCTGTTATCTCATCTACATGCATAAAATAATGCATGAAAAATTACTGTGATGCTTTGATATCTAAATTTGGCTGGCTTTGTGCCATAGATGCCTAGAGTGGTAATTTGTTACATTCTAAAAAAGTATTTAATGATAAATGTTACATTCTAAAAAAGTGTCTATTGATAAAAACATCTGGCTCTGAAATTTTGTAGTACTAAAAGATGCATGACCAGCGATTAAAGTCAGAAGGGCATGAGCATGTTACTAAGTCATGAACATGTTTCAGTTAAAGATCACAGAGAAGATATGCCATCTTGGATTAGCTCGGTCCATGTATGGGATGATAAGACTATGGAGGGATTGACCGATATAGTCTGGAAAGCTAGTAAGGTTGTTGCCTGGGCTAGCTTGTTCAGGGTTTTTTTTTTTTTTTTTTGTAAAAGTTTAAAAAAAAAAAAGTTAGTTTCAAATTTGTGTTTTCTCTTTTTTGAGTCACGTGGTTTCTTTAGCCGCCTACCTTCCGCCATAGCCCGGATCACGAAGCTCTCCGCCCGCCTACCTTCCGCCATAGCCGTCGGATCTGACCTTGACCAGTACCTTGCTTCTGTCTTTAAATCCTAGCGCCTCCATCTAGGACCTAGCGCCGCCTATTTCTTCTCCCACGCGCCCTTCTTCTTTTTTTGACCCGTAGACTGACACCGTCTGTCACCATGCCGCGCTTCAAACTCACCGTTGATCTAAAAACCATGAATGTTTTTCAGCTCTACAGTGTGCTAGTAGATCATCTTGGGGATGAGAGCGATATGGTAGACACTGTTTTGGACCTTCTTGTTATCCATTTTGTAGAGAACCGTAGGATTCCATATCCTATTTTCCATTTCAATGAATGCTTCCTTATGAAGTTGAATGCGGCCAACGAGGCCTATACTTTAGTAGAGCAGCCTGATCAAGTTTATGCCATTGTTAAGTTCTACCCGTTGGCGGACCCAGATGAAGACCCCATAGAGCTTGCACGAACAGAAGCCCAGAGGGTTATGGACCTTGCGAGAACAGAGGACCTGCAATAAATTGCCAGTGGTACCCCCGAGAACAGAGCTGCACGCTTTTATTACCTAGGGAAAGGCCACGTGCTCATGTACTTGGATCATTATAATCTGCCCCCTTTCTATTGGAATGAAGAGTTACATAGCTTTATTTTCGACAATCTTCCGCCTGACTTCACACAGGACCGGATGGATCTCATAGAGGCTGATATGCAACTTCGACCGGCCCGTTACCATGCGGAGCTTGCACGGCGAACTCAGGTACGCCAGGAACGGGAGGCCCGGGATGCTGAGAGAGAGCGTATTCGTAGAACGGAAGAAGTTGCCCAAACGGAGCAGAATGTAGATCAAAATGTTGTTCAAGAGGGAGAGGAAACGGTGATCAAACGGAAGAGGAAGTACACAAAGCCCAGCAGGGGAGGCGTCCATTACAAGACCCGGCTGCAGAAGAATGCTGAAATTGGGAAGAATACGTCTGCACAACGTCGAGAACGCACAGTACAAAGGGCAAAGCACCCCTCGACTGCTGGTAAGACCCTACCATTCCCCAAGCCGACTGCCAAGCCGAGAAAGCCTCACAGGTTTCGACCAGGTACAGTAGCCCTGCGAGAGATATGCAAGTATCAGAAGACTACTGAGACCTTGATACCCCGCTTACCCTTCCAGCGTCTTGTCCGGGAAATTGCCCAAGATTTCAAGATCGACATGAGGTTTCAGGCTTTTGCTTTACTTGCACTTCAGGAGGCTGTTGAAGCCTACCTTATTGAGATTTTGAGTGATGCAAACTTGTGCGCTATCCACGCGAAGCGAGTGACCATAATGCCTAAGGACCTTCAGCTGGCGCGAAGAATCCGAGGCGACTTTCACTAGCTGCCGAAGATTTTCCATTTTTCCGTTGACATTGTATAAACTTCATGTAGTATATTTATGTAACTACTCTTTCTTGGAAAATATGGAATTAGACGGTGTCTTTTAATGACTTTCTGTATATATAAATGTAAATTACTAAATAAATAATATTTTTTTCTTACCTAGAAAAACGTGCAAAAAAGGTATAAAGTCACTTTTTGGACATTAGGGTTTCATTTCTCTCTTTGCCTTCAGTGCCTTCCTCCTCCTCCCTTGTTCCTTGTTCGTGATGGACCGCCCTACTCTACAACAATGGTACCTGGACGGTGAGCATTGGGACCCTGCGGTTCCCTTTGACGTACTGCACCCCTATCTGCTCCAGCAAGTGGATCTTATCCACAATATGCAAGCACATTCTGATTACGCACGTTTCCTTCAGTTCTTCTACGAAGAGATTGTGCCTGCGTGTGTGTTCAACGAGGCAGACTCCCAGTTGTACCTCATTAGGGCGGATTTGGGGTCTGAAAATGGCCCTTATCTTGGGTTAAAGATTTCCACGTCAGATTCGCCAGGACCAATCAGGTTTGCGCCTTTTTTACGAAAGTCAGTATTACTTGGCAGGTAGAAGGATGAGCAGGCTTACTTGGCATCCACATGGCGTATTTTCATAGGGGATGCCTGCGCTTTTATTGCAACCATTTTAATGGCCCATATTTTTCGGGAGTCGTTTCGCCGCCCAAAATAATGGTGACTTTGACCGCCTACTGTCAGCGTCACCAACTCCATTGTCAAATTTTGGCGCCAAACTTCTGTACTGTCACTCCGGCGCCTCTACGTGCATCCTCTCCGCCTTCACTCCTCATCTGCAATCCATGTCTCCTGTAATTTCTATGTTCTTGCCCCATTTACAGAACTCCCAAGGTCAAGAAGTGGGAGGTTTTGTCTCAATAGGTTCATGGGTGAGTATCGCCATCAACGAGGGCGAGCATAGAGTTAGCGACAAAGGCGATCAGACGTCGCGGACACATTGGATAGGTAGGATAAAAGAGTTCAAGTTGAATTCTAGCGGTAGGAAAGTGGAAAGTATAACAATACGACATGCATATACCCCTTCGCCGATATGGCCAAAGAGCTAATCTCCACCAAAAAGCGGCTTCCCAAAATTGCCCCAAATGGTAACCACCTTAATCGGATCACACGACTTGAAAGCTAGCTGTCGACTACTTAGCTGCGTAGAGATAGTTTTGGCGTCGTGTGATCTCCTTTATCTTTCATTTCTTTCGTTGACACGTGTTTACAAACAAATTTATTGTGCGGGTTTATGTTTATCGGGCGTCGTGGATGTCATTCCGGCCGAAAGTATTAGTAGTGTACTTGTCGTGTATCACATAGACATCGAATTGTCCTTTTCAAAGGTATGGATGCCGTGACCTTGCGGGGTATAGGCATCTGGTTTCTGGGACATGATTATAGCGTAAAGGTCGAACCGAAGCTTGAGGCGGTTGAATTGCCCCTTTAAGTGAACTTTGTAAGCCCCGGACTAATGAGAACAATGTAATTGCAATGAAGAAATGCATGGTCGACGAGGTGCAAAGCGGGAATGTCTGAAAGCGAGGCGTGAGGATGAGTTTCAAAATCTTCACACCGTTTGAGGTATTTGCTAACATATTCGGATGGCGGGGAAGTTCGAAAAGCTCAGAAGACATATACGTGCTTTCTCCCCTGCCCGATTTTGTGGATGGCTTATTTTTGGTTCCGACACGGGATGTTCGATTCCACGAATCATCCGGTCAACTAACAGAAGGTCAGCGTAGTTAAGTCCTCCTTTAAGTTGGATACTTTCTTCCAAAACAATATTTATCGTTAATTGTCAACTAGAACGAAGGAAAGCTTGAGAAAAAAGAGAGGCTGCACAACTTTTTGGGGCCGTTTGAGGACCATAACGCAGACACTCCGATGTGGTGGATATTCGAGTATGGAGAGGGAGGAAGTCATTTATACAGCCACCATGGAAGCGAATGGCCATTATCGAGCTAAGAGTGCTAATGGAGCGAGAGGAGATTGTCGGCGACTTCCATTATTTTATTGATGGCATTAGGGTTGGTTCTGAGGCAAGAGGGAAATGTAAAGTTTAGTGAGTTCGCGATCAACAAGAAATTGTCTATCGCCTGGCGCTTTGAATCTCGGTTTTATTTGTGTTTTTGTCCGATGTTTTTAGGGTTCCGTATTTTGTCCGATATTTTTTAGGGTTTTCGTACAATTATTTAAAAAAGCGTTACCATCATCTTTTACTTTAACCACGTTTTTTACTATTTATCTCTTACCCGGTTGTCTATTTTTGTCGGTGTTAAGTAGTATAAAAGCCATCATTTGAGAAGCCATGGCAAGAACTAAACAAACTGCAAGGATCCATCCAGTGGTGTAAGGCGGTGATTACATTAGTCCGCCTTCTTCATCGACTCTGAAGTCTCGATAGAGATTCTCCTCCTCCGACCATGCCCTAACAGAAGACCGAAAAGAAATCCGCATGATGCCGGCGGGGAGAAGCGGACTCCAGGAGTAAGTAGGGAGGTGCACTCGGTTCGGAGGACAGAGGATGAAAATGTGAGAGGCGGCGGAGCGAATATGGCCCGGATTAATTATTGGGCAGCCGCCTCTTCTTGCTCTTCCTACTCCTCCCGCTCCTCCTGTGGAGGTGCCATGACCTTCAAATCAAAGGAGGAGGCCCAACTTGAGAAAGGGGAAAGGCGACCAGGGAATGTGAGGAGGCGGTAGGGAAGAGTCGGTAGAGAAATTACCGCAAATCTTTGGGGTGAGGAGGCGGTAGGAAAAGTCGGCCGAACAGAGGGCTCAAATCTTTGGGGGTGGGTGAGGGTAGTGGTAGGAAGCGGAAGGCGAAGCGGCATTAAGCTTAGCCGAGATTAAAAAGTATCGAAGAGCAGCGAGATGGTCATTCCGCGTCTCCCATTTGCGGGCTCGTGAGAGAGATTACGCAAGAGTGTGGTGCGATACATCATACCCGATTCTGAGAATTCAAGCAAGCGCCTTAAATGCTCTTCAAATGGCTTGGGCGGTTGGTGTCGGTGCGATTCGAGGACTTCATGACTTGCGGCAATACATGCCAAGCGGGTGGTATCATGCCCAAGGACATGCGCCCTCGTCTCTTACGCATAAGGGATCCCAGTACTATGGTCAAAATTTTATGGCTGAATACAACAAGAAGAAAAGACCCCCCGGAAAAAGGCCGTGTGAAGTGCCTTTGTGTTTTTTTCATATGTATAATATTTCTTAATGTAATGGCTTTATAAGCTTAATCTCTTAGTCCATTTCTTTCTTAGAAGCCTAACTTTGTATTTTTTTTTTTTTAATGTTATGCATTGAGGATCACCGGCGCAGCGACAAGCATTGTGCTTTTGTTGCACATAGTAGTCTTCGGCGTCGTGTGATCCAACCCTAACCCTAACCCTAACCCTAAAATGTGCGGACAAATCTCCCCACAGCGGTACGTGTCCCCTTTCATGTCGACAGCGGCTACTTGAGTTCAAAAGTGGCGCCTTACCGGCTCCTAAACATCTTCTTGTTTTAAATTCGTTTGCTTAGCCATGGATTGTTATGTGAAGTTCACGGAATGGTATGCATCAGCCCCTCATGACAACGAGGAAGTTGCGTCATTGCGATTTATCCGTTCTATTGCAAGGAGTTGGACATCATGGCAAAGCGATGGCGAGCTTGGATGCTATCGGCGAGGTTGCCTTAGCTTTCACCGGACCGCTTGGTCTCGGCGCCGTCCGCTGCGGATGTCCACGGCTCGTGGATTCCAAAACCAGCTCTAGAGGAGGCGGCTTCCCATTTGCAAGCGGGGAAGATGTTTTTCAAGAATCTTTGCATAGCGGGCTCCTCTGGCTGCGTCCTTGTGCTTAAGAAGGTATCTTATTTCTCTTTGCCGTTTGCATTTGCTAGTTATTGCATTACGCTTTCGGCCAAACCGAAGATATACGGAAACAATGAAATCTTTAAGCCAAGGGGGGTGGGTTATGTGTGATGATCTGACGACTATGGCGTAGAAATGGAGATAGATCTACAAGAAGAAGAGCAAGAATGTAGGAGTTTTAGCCCGGACGACCGGCCTTGGGTGAACGGAGGAGGGAGATGATTTGAAGGTGATGAGGATGGGGATGAGGATGAAAAAAAGTTGTCGACATAGCCAATTTTAGTGGAAGGCAAAGAATACCTATTGCTAAGTGATATCTTGAGGAACCCGTCTTTGTTCTGAATGTGTGCTAGGGAAGGCGAGCTTATCGATTACCTTGGCGAATGGGTAAACTTAGGCCTAGATTTTGAAGAGGATTTGGACAAAGAGATGTTTGAAGTGTCTAATTATACGGCAATGCTATAAAGCTTAAAGAAGCCTATGAGAGGCTGGAGTCTCGATTTGCTCAAGATGGCCGAATCTACCAGCGGAAGAAGAATTCCGGCGTCTGGGTGCAAAGGCATAGCAGGATCTGAGGTTTGGCGGGCCCTCGATCAATCGGCGGACATAAGCCCGTAGATGAGGATAAATGTGAAGAAGATAAGCTTGAGGGTTCTTATTTGTGGGAAGTAGATGATTTTTCTTGCCGACATGAGGGGACAGGAAAGATTGAAGGACTCTACATTGTTACGATATATCTCAAGATTCGTTAATGGGGAGATAATCGTCTTGTGAGAACTTTCGGTCCAAAAGGTGCGAGTTTGTCTATTACATCCGTGCATTATGCATGTTAGGGGAACCATTCCCAATTGGCATCAAAACGAAAGGGTGATAGCAATTCGGTAGGGATGTTGTGCTACAATATTTTGGCGACCAAGCCGGTCTGAGGGCGAGCAATATGTTAAATTTTTAGGCTGGCGGCTTGACTCACCCAAGGTTGGAAGGCTGGGGTCGATAACATGGAAGTCATTGCCTTGTTGGATCGGTCTGGCGAGGGGATTGAAAAAGAGCATGAAATTGTGGCGAAGCTTGAGAAATTGGAAGTTATATGTTTTCCAACTTGTATCGGTAAAATTATTTATGTAATGATTGTCCTTCGAAATTCCTAATAAAAATTATTTTATTTGTATTTATTCACATCATTGAAATACATCGGTCGATTTTTACGTCATATCTAGGTTTTCGCGTGGTGTGATATTTATCTCGAAGAAATGAAATATTATTGGAAAAAACAATTAATTTATTTATTCCTCACCTACGGCGAGAAGCAACTTCGTGTGACTCATGTTATAAATAGAAGGCCCGATGTCGCTGACCTCCGATCGCCTATACGCTCAGCTTCTACGCTCATCTTCTACTTAGGCTTCCGCCTTCCACCGCTCGCTCCGATGGCATCATCATCTTCCTCTAATAGCGACCACGCCAAGATAGCACTCCCTTGGCGGCCAGGCTGCCCGTGGACATCACCCTTGCGGTGGTGATGAAGAGATTCAAGGAGATCCATGATGAAAACAAGCGTCTGCGTCGTAGAGAACAATGAGGGCGGTCGGCCAGTTAACCTTCGCGAGGGGCTGGCGCGGCGAAGGCGTTGAGCTCGTGGAAACATTAAGCCATGTACCAAGAGGGCGACGAGCGGCGAGGGCGAGGCAGTTGAAGCTCTCACATGATTTTGGGCCTTAGAAGATATGGAGAAGAAGCTCAAATTTGCTGCGGAGGATGAACGCGACCTTACGGCCCGGTGCGGGGACATGAAAATCAGCTAGAGGATCATGAAGATCCCTAGCGGTTGTATCTATCTATTTTTGCTTCAAAGAAAAGTTTTCTCTATTTTTGCTTCTATCTATCCTCTTGTTCCAATGTATGTTGTTTTATTAAAATATCACCCGACCGCGAAATGCCTTGCTTGCAATTAGGTAGCAATCAATGGATTCGGCGTGCGTCGATCTATGGATTCTATTTTGCTTCAATGAGAAGTTCTATCTTTAGTTATGTATCGGTAAAATTACTTATGTATAGATTGTATCAGAAATTATCAATAAAATTATCACCACGAGCTTTCTCTGGAAGAAAAAGGCGTTAGAAAAATGCCGGTCCTTTTTCCTCACCACGGCGAGAAGTAGCGGTCCATTTTCGACCCACGGCATCCTTGGCGTCGTGTGACTCAAGCTACTCTGAAATCCTGTTATAAATAGAAGACCTTCTATCTTGCCTTCGACCTCGATCCTCTTTCGCCTTAGCCTTACGCTCATCTTCTCCGCCTTCCGCCTTCGCCTTCTCCTCCGATGGCATCTTCATCCTCCTCCAGCAAGCGGCTGCGCCGGAGCTGCCCTTGCGGACATCACCCCCTTTGTGGTGATGAAGAGATTCAAGGAGGTTCCGCGGAAAAACGGCCGTCTCGTCGCCCGAGAAGATGGAGGCGGTGGGCCAGTTAGAATTCACGAGGGGGGCTGCATGGAGAGACCTTGAGCTGGCAACAACATTAACCGGTGCAGGAGAGGCCAATGGCCCGTAGGGTCGGCGGTTTAAGCGCACACAATATTTCGGTAGCTAGAAGATATGGAGAAGAAGCGGTGCGGAGGATGATGAACGCGACTTTACGGCTTCCTTCTGGGATCATGAAGATCCTAGCCATTGTATATATATTTTTTGTTTCAAAGAAAAAGTTTGCTCTGTTTCTTGCTTCTATCGTTCTCTTGTTTTTGTTTTTATTAAAAGATCACATGATGCGAAATGCCATGCTTGCCGGTCGGTAGCAATCAATGGATTATGATCTCCTAGCGATACACCTCGTTGTATGTATAAATTCTAATTTATTAATGGAAAAGTATATGTAACACAAATATCTAGCTAGATTATGTGATAACTGCGGGTAAATCGCGAATTTGCATTTGGATGACAGCGTCTATTCACATCGTGGCATGTGGATGGCGTCATGCCAAGGGGCGTGGCATCTTATTTGCCACAATAACTGCTTGTCTTTTATGCGGCTGCATACGATGCGGCTGGGATATGGCGAATCCCATGATGCGAACATAGGCTACCGTTGCCTAATTGCATGCTATAATTTAAGCCTCGTAGGATTATTACACAACTTTATCGGTATTTTCATGGTAGTAGATTCCAAGCGTATCTCTACTTTCTATATAAAGCGTCGGAGGCCTTTGTCTTCTCCTATCCGCCATCTCTGTTCTACCACATCGCCCTCGGCCATCTCTCTGTTCTCCCATCACTTTCAATGGCCTCCGGCTCGGTTCCATCCCGTAGAGATCTTGTCTCAAGTTACGGTCAAGGAAATTAAGAACATTCGTCTTTGGGCGGAGGAGCGGATCCGCCTTCTAAAAAAAAAAAGAATGATGAAAGCGCGTCGCCAAAAGCTGGTTCTTGGCGGAGGGAGGACAAGGCCGCCTTCTATAGGGGAGGTGATTTTAGTCTTGCGACAATCGGTGGGCTGCCTTAGACCAGTAATTGAGTGGCGCCCACGAGATATAGCCTCAAGAGAGGCTTAGGGCATGTCCGAAGCGGGAGGCTGCCAGGAGAGCTCAACTTCGATGGCCGGGAAGATAAGGTTGCGGAATATGAGAGCGTGGTTTGCGGGGCGGGGCAATCATGTTGGAGGAAGCGAGAAAAAAATTATCAACGCCCTCGGGGAAGAGCTTGCCCGTCGATCATTTTTGGCTCCTCCGTTTTTTAATGTTTGTAATTATTTTATTTCTCAATGGGAAAAGTTTTTGACAAATGTGCGTAGAATATTACGTTTCCTATTTTTTTATTTTCAATATCCGTGGTAGAGAATGACAAGGCAGATCACCTGAAGGCGAAACCCTTCATAGGGTTTTAAAGCTCGATGTGTCGCGATTCAGCGTGGTGTGTCTGATGTAGTTAGAATAGTTATTAATGTGTTCCGGCCGGACGGTACCATTAATGTGCTCTAGCGGACAACCAAAGCGAGAATCCATTTCGACCGCGTGACGGCGGCGGTAAATTTGTGTTTAATATGTTCAAGCGCTAATATGTATAAATTGAGGTCCTTGCATTGTGCTCCTTCCGCCCGGTTAGAGTCTTTGCTCCTCACTTCTATAATCTTAGCGTCCCTCCCATTTGTCATCTATGGCCTCCACATCCTCAACATTTGATAAGGGGAAAGCGCCAAGAGGATAGAACTCCCTTCGACATAGTGTTGGGTGTTCTAATGAAGAGGTTGAAGGAGCAAATGATCTTCTAAAGGAAAAGCCGTTACAATTCAGCAAAAAAAGAAGAGAATGAATTCAACCTTCTCATAGCCGTAGCGGGGGAGAGGCAAATCGGCGGTTGAATAGAAGCTGGGATGACATGCCCCAACAAGCTGCTTGAGGTGGTTATGGCGACAACGAGGTTGCTAATTGGTGAGAAGAACATGTTGTGCTATTGGGACGGGGAGGCGGGACATGTACAAAAGAGATGGTGGACAGATTGGAGGAGCGTTTGGATAGGGTGATTGCTCGCTTGAGGGAAGAGATGAAAAGCGAAAGCGGGGCGGGCTGATGATGATGATGATAATAATGAAGAAGAGCTTCGCCTTTGGAGCAACAATGAGTCGTTGTATTTTGTTTTCAATGTAACATCTTTCACAACTTTAATCAAAAGTAACCTTTTTATTATTATCTTGTAAAGCTTCACGACGGCGAAGCCACATAAATGCAAGCAATAGCGAACTCCCTTGTTTCCGCCAGGTATGATACAAATAAGATCACCACGGGCGAAGCTTCGGATTTGTGCAAACAAGGTTGGAGGCAAGTACCGGCGTCGTGTGAACATGCTACACATTACAAGTATACTTTACCGATTCTTTGTCTCTTAGATCTCCTTTGTTTGCGATGCTAGTGGGGCCCTAAATTTTGCCAAGCAACTTTCCGTTTTCTCTTGACATTATGCCAATGGTGTTTTACGACTTGTGGGTTGCTCCTTAAAAGCGACCTTCTTGTCGTATTTAGCCATCGCCCTTCTATAAAACCACTCTCGTCATCTGTCTTGGGGTTGGTTCCACATTTCCACCCCCTCTTTGAGTGTTACGATGAAAGGCTATTTTAGCTTGTTTATGCGACTTCTCCATGCCTTGTGCACTCCACCTTTGCTAGGCTTCCATACTTCCTAAAAACCAAGGTGCATGAGCCCAAAAGATGTGCAAGTAGTCGTGACTTCACTCTCTCCCCATGCGTCTATGAAAGCTTTAATAAATTTGTTATTCGCTTGCACGAACATTTTGCATCTTCTCTTGTGAGGTCCATTCTCACGAATGTATGGGAACAATTCGGACAATGCATCCCATGCTTTTTTCCTCAATGCGAGCGAGCGCCATGCAATGCGGTCTGCTCGCATCAACCGGCAATTTTCCAAATTCATAGACCTTTTTCTCCCATCGGTTTCCGTTTGAGCCTCTCTATGATTCTTTATGAAGCGTCGAGCTTTCACCCCTCAATTGACACCTTACGAGGCACACTTGTTCTTCTTGCCCGTTTCTCATCGAGCTCTAATCTTACATTGCCACCATGCAAACACATACGATAGAACATGTTCAACTCTCACGAATTCCTTCCTCTCTTCTCTTCTTATGCGAAATGTTCCACCTGCGAATCTGCAGCTCAAAATATCATCTTGTCGATGATTCTCACAAAGCCGTGCAAAGTGCGAGATATGAACCCTCTCTAATGGTATGGGGAAAATGCCATGGAACTTGGGATCTTCTTCTCCTCTATTAGGAGCATTTGCTTGGTTAAGGGACAAGGTTGAAGCTTGGTCTTCCGGTACTTGACTTCCTTGCATGATTGCAGTACAGACAACTTTTGCATGTTCCTTGTCCTCCTCCACTTATGTTGTACATTGCTTTCTCAGTTTTTAAATCAGCCAAGTGAAAAATTACTTTGTAAGATCCATAGTGATCTACTTGCAATTTTTCCCCTCCCTCGAATCTAGATATTAGACTTCGGGGATGTCGGTTTGATTGAACACCCATTTCAATACCTCGTGGGTTTCTTTCTGAACTTTAAAGAGACCTAACCACCAGGTGTCATCTTCAGATTGACATGAGAACCATTTTTCGGCACGCTTCTTCTCCTCCTCGGTCACCTCTACATCTTTTTTATAATTCTTGTTGCTCTTTGATTTAGCATGTGCAATTGCATTCTCAATTGCTCTATTCATGATGACAACGAATACCCTCTCATACTTCTCAAACTTGGTGGGTTCCATTTCATCCAATTTTATGCAAACTTCAATCTCACCATTAGTTTTACAAGCTGTTAAGTCATAATATTTGACAAGGAATTGTAAAGAGAGTAACCAGGTCAACCCAAAGATTATTGCGTTCATTCATTCCAACTATATCACAACAATCCTTGCCATTCTTATCTTTTTATGGCTATGGCGGGACCGGCACATTCAGCGTGGTGCATCTCTCCTAATATGGCATACACCATCTTTGTCAGAGTAACCCTTGTATTTCGACAATTTGTGGGCGTGATGGGGCGAATACTTTTTGTGCCCATTCTTTTCAGCCGTGGAATGGCTTGAATAGAGAGCGGTAACCAAGCCTATTGATGCCTACATCATCACAAGCGGTTGATCGTACATCTGTAAGCTTCTAACTTCTTGTAGATCTCTCCTAGTACCATTTCAATACCATCTTCTTGAGAGAAGAGTTGTAGGGCTGACAAATCATGTCCACTATCTCCCTGTTTGTCGCTAGGTTCTTCACTCACGTAACCAAGATTGCTTACGGTTTCCCCGGATCTTAATTGGCCTTTGCTAGTGTTGTAAAGCGGACCTTGTGGGCGTGACCTAGCGTCTGAATGCACCTGATCAAACTTCCGGTTCCTCTATCGGTCGATAGTGCTTCTTCCTTTCTCGCTTAAGCCAAGGGGTGTTTTCTTCAAATTCTTTAACCTACATTTGAAGCCCAAAGTTTGCTCTTTCGAGCTCTTGGATCTTTTCTTGCAGCTGCCCTATCACCAATTTGGACTTGTCCGCCATTATCTCAAAAAGTTTCCCTCCCCAAGCCGTCATTCCTTTCCTTCATCCACGATTGGAGTAATGGGCGAGAGAAAAAAAAGAGCTGCTGGTTTAAGTTATAATTCTCTTGTGACAATCGGAGCGGCTCATCTCAAGGAGGCGTATTCGATTCGAATGCCTTCATCCTCTCTCAATCTCTCACAATATCCCAAGAGGCCGAGTTACCGTCACCACAAAATCGGACTAAACTTGAAGCGTCCCGAAATGGCGGTTTCTTGCCACTCAAGCGGATCAATGGATATAAAGCGCCATCCGCCCGGATGTCGACACTTTTTGAGCACGCAAGGCGCAACATGTAGAGGTCTAAGTTCTTATTTTTAGACCTCCTTTTTGCGATTGAAAGGCTGGAGCATATTCGTGAGTCGGTTGGATCCTTATCCACACATCATTTGGAGCTTCCATACTGGCGTGGATCGCCGGTTGTGAAATGAAGGTGTATAATTTGTATGCTGACACAATTCCCTTTTTTTGTTTGAGCGAGCGTCAGTACTAACCTCGTTTTTTGAAATTTACAGCGTGCATATGGAAATCGAAAAGTCCATTCTCCTACAATCCATGCTTTTATACAAAAGCAAATTCAAAATTCGAATTGTAGGGCGGGGCTTTGTATTGGGATGAAGTAAAGATCCGTTCACGAACTTTTAAAGGCGCAATCGCGCCCTCGAAGCGAAAGTCGATACAAAGCTTCAACCTACACATTCAAATTTTGAAATGTAGAAGGCGGGAAGCTTGTATGGCCATGGACTCTAAATGAAAATAGGGCAAGACAAGAATCGGTGATCGCATGCTTGGTATCGACAAACCAAGAGACAGCAATCATGAGTTGCCGGTATGCTATAATGCAAGTGGCTTTTTAGGCATGCGTGTTGCGTCAATGTCGACAACCAAAGAATTAAATACATATGGCGCCATAAAAATGCGATCCCCTTATTAGGAGAATATTCCAAGCAAATCGGCCGGAAAAAAGCGGAAATATGGCGTGGAATGGCGGATAGGAGGCCATTTTGAGACCCCAAATCCCAAGGAGGCGGAAATATGGCGTGGAATGGCTGATAGGGAGGCCATTTTAGTTCATAAAACAAAATATAACTTGGAATGATAGATATTTTATATGCAAATGGGAGACTATTGATGAGGGACTTGTGTTTAATTTTAATTTGACAACAATTAAGAAAGTGGATCACCACGATGCGAATTTAGTATGTTCCATTTTTGTTGCATATGTACTATTAAGCTTGGTGTGATCCTTCTTGAAAAATAATATGCTCTTTGAAAAGGGATAATGACTTATGTACTTAAGAGTGGTAACATATGCAATAAAAAAAACAAGTTAGGTATTCAAATGGAATTGAAAACAAAAACTTTTTACATTCAAAATTTTTTATGGCCGTATGGCTTTACATCAAAACATCATTTTGTAAATTTAAATGCGGGAGGCTTCAACTATTCACAACAAAAAACCGGAGGCTTGCAGGTCATATGGTAAAAATTTGGAGGCAATTTGGAGGCTAAGAACAAGGAAAAAAAAATAAAGAGGTGCTCTGCCTAACAAATTTCATTCATACGCTTCACCATCTGCAAAAAAAAAATAAGAAATAACAGTTAGTTGAATGCTTAAGAAAAGAAAGAAAACATGCATGTACCATGAACTAGCGCCATGAGCTCCTCGAAGTCGGTGGATTCGTCTTCAACTTCTTCATCTTCTTCATCATCTTGGCTTCTTCTCCCCGGTAGACCACTCATTCTCACGAAGAATCTCCTATCCAGCCTTCAAGAATTTTGTGATGAACTCACGCTCGAAATTTCCTCACGATTCCTCATTCTCGATTCCTCGTCAAAGGAATCGGAGGAATCGAAGAATCGAGGCATTGAGCAAGAACGGTGGGCAGCGGAGGGAAGCTGCGGAGGGAACACCTCTTCCAGCCGTAATAGAGCCTCTTGGAGGACACCTCCGGCTCTTAAGTAGCTGATCTCTTCATGGCGATGGACTAGAGAAATTGGGCGGAGGATCTAGCGAAGATTGGGCGGAGATTGGGGGAGAATGAAGCCAATCTAAGGCTGGAATAGATATAGGCTGGATTAGGCGTGAAATTGTGTAGGAATGATTAAGTATTCAGTCCTATCAACCATCATTACATGCCATTATGTGCATATCTCGAAATTTGAGCCATATCAATATCTTCCTTTTTTAACCTTATTCCTAAATATCCAATATCTTCCTTTTTTAACCTTATTCCTAAATATCCAATATCTTCCTTTTTTAACCTTATTCCTAAACCTATATGATTTGAATTTAACCTGAAAATGAACACCGATATAATTTGAATTTAACATACTATTTAATACCAAGATGCTCGTCACACTATGCCGATAATTGGGATTTAAAAAAAACACTCAAACCCTCCTCGAGAAAACCACGTAAGTGCCGACCTCACTTGTGTTTAAGTTTAATTTGACAACAAGCAACTTCCATCTTGTGTAGATCGCATGAGTAATGAAATGAAGGTGTGGTATTTTTATGCCAACACAATTAAACCGTGTGAGCGAACGTCCGTACTAACCGTTTTTGAAATTTGCAGCGTGCATATGGAAATCGAAAAGTCCATTCTCCTACAATCCATGCTTTTATACATTAAGCAAATTCAAATTTGGTGTAGGGCGGGAAGCACTGTATTAGGATGAAGTGAAGATCGGTTAAGGCCTTGGCGGCAGCGCCTCGAAATGAAAGTCTGGTCTGATACAAAGCTTCAACCTACACATTCAAATTTTGAAATGTAGAAGGCGGTGACGCGCACGCTTGGTATCTGACAACCCAAGAGACACCGTCATGAGTTGCCGGTATGCTATAATGCAAGTGGCATTTTAGAAGCGCCACGTGTTGCATCAGTCCGTCTGACAACCAACAGAATTAAATACATATGGCGCCATGAATGTGCAATCCCCCTTATTCCGGAAGAATATTCCAAGCAAATCTGTAATTATGAGAGTTTGGTATCCTAGGTGGCATGGGAAAAAGGGCGGAAATATGGCGTGGAATGGCTGATAGGGAGGCCATTTTGAGACCCCAAATCTGCCCTAATCGACTCCAACACCTTGATAGAGATGTTGGGAGATGATGATCATGCGTAATGTTCTTAGAGGCATCGGGGAGAAGAGGGACCGACCTCCCTATTGTCACCATAGGCCGCGAGCTTTGTTTTGAAGCTTCGTTTGCCAATCGGCAATAGTCATGGACCATTACATAGAAGATGTCTGAGATACCGAAGCGATCTACCACGCCATTACCTTCCGACCCGAGGGAGGGCGATGAAGTCGTCGAAGAGCATGATTTTGTGCGATGGAAGCAAGTAGTAGCTACAGGAACCTTTGACATCCCATGACAAAGCCCTAAAGCTTGAAGGGTTAGATCTTCTTCCCACTATACTCTTGAACAACAAATCTTAGAAGACATCATGTGGGCCCTATCGGGTCATCGCCGACATCTTGGCGAAAAGCCCGAGGTCCTTTATGAGCTTGCGAGTTACGCGGGGCGACCGTCGATTTCACAACACCTATTGTGCATCCGCCGGAAGTCCAAGAATTGTTTACATTCAGGCCAGAGGAGATAGAGCCCGTTGAGACCCTCTTGTCTCTCCGTCAGCTCATACTGACCGATGACACCACGACCTCTGTAGAAGCGATTTCTTTGGTATCATGCTACCTCCTCCTACAAGTCAGACCTTGGAGATCACTATGGGAGAGGTAGATCAGGGTGAGGAAGACCTTTGTGATACCAAGATAAGTCTTCGGGATGATAAAGAAGAGGTGGCACAGGAGAAGATACCCATCAATTTGGAGAAGGAAACAGAAACCTCAAGGGACCCACGGGTTAAGGCCATGGGCAATCAGTTGACCCGATTTTTCCTTTCTGCTTTCCGACAAAGGGTAAAAGCATAAAAGCCCTTTTTGTACATATACATATGTACAGAATGCACATTTTGGAATAAGCGTCATCATGACCAGCTAGTGCTTGCCATGATTAATGGCTATCCACTACTCGAACCCGCTTAATTATCGGATTTTGAAATTCTTTCCCAAATTCTTTCTTGGTTTGCCTCTCGTTCACTATCCCTGCCTTCTCTGCTTGGATTAAGATCCGCGAATTCTTCATCTAGCTATGGCTCCAAAAGCGCCCCGGATGAGTGCTTGCTCATCACCCACATTAAGCAAGATGCCGGTGCTTCGGCGGTGGAATTTTACCTCCAAGGAGTTTCGTTTGGGTTCTGAGGTGATCAAGCCAAAGACCTCAAAAAGTGAGAAACATCGCGAGAGGCCCACATACCCAACCTAGAGATGGTTATGAGCGAGGTATGGGGTGAAGCTCCAAAAAGCAGGCGGGGGATTCAAGGAAGGGAGAATCGAGGCATGGAAAGATGATTTTTAAATATTATGAATTGGTTTATGGCAAAAACAGGTTACAAACCATTATATTTCAACCTATTTTGCGAGCATTTGCTCTTCACTTGAAGGGGCGGCTTGTTGATTGGATGGGCGTGGCTAGGACCGCCAAAGATCTTGCCAAAACCCTCGATTCAGGGCGTTCTGAGAGGACCCTACAGCGAGGTAAATCCTCAACTATCAAAGCGGGACACATATTGCGTGAGAATATTAGAGCCACAGGTTATTCTAGATCGGATGTTGACACAATAAAAGCGATTACTTAAGCATGGGTTGGAGGAGAAAACTAACCTATTGAATGAAGTAGAAACCTTTGGAAGAAAAAAGGAGGGATGCATTGAAGGTCATCGGCGGATTGAGGGTAGAAAGGATATGCTATCAGAAGATCTGCGGCGAATCTGCCCGGAAAATAGATGAGACAAAAGCGGGAATTTGACAAATTGTCGAGGATCTGCTTTGGAAATCTTTGTTATGTTGGGTGTTGAAGTACAAGTTGGAAGACTTGGTTATGAGTAGACATGATAAAGAACAACACTCTTCTAAGCTAGAAATTGGTTTTGAGGAAGCAACTAAAAAGACATTGAAAGGCATGAAATCTCAATTGAACAAGCAAAGGAAAAACTTAATTGCATTGAATTGGTTGGGGAAAGGCATTCCTGATTTTGGATTTCATGGGGAGGCGGGGACCTATTGTTACACCCGAGGCCCTACAGTAGGAGCTACTTCTATAAGCAGTTCATCACATTCGGTTCATGTACTGTTTGTGGCCAAGGCTTTGGCAAAGCGGTTTGTTCTTTACTAGCTCCATGCGGAGATGCTTATTGCCTCTTACGCTTGTGTTATCTCAGTCCATGAAAACAGAATTGCATAAAAGGTTGCATCACGGGATGAGGGCATTGAATTGACTTGGTTTCCTGTTTGTGAAAGGTATGCATTGCTCTCAACTAATTTAAACTTATATTTCTCTTCATTCATATTTGTTATTGTAATGCATAGTTCTACATGTATGGCTTTTGATTGCATTGCTATTCCTTGTACATGTATAACTTTTAGTGTACATCTGTATGCTTGAGGTACATAGGCATATATTTGCTTGTTTATTGATGCTTTTATTTTTGAGCTTGATTTGCGGTTGTATCGGTTGTACATGTCTCTAATGGAGTCTACATCTGCAAATAGATGTACATGCATTTATCTTTAGAGTGCATCTATAGATGGATTCATAAGTATGTGCATTTTTACATATATGTGCTTTTTTTTGGCATAGATCTACATTCCCTAAGCTGGATACACAGGTACATCGGGTACATCGGTGTACATAAGGTACATTGATGTACCTTTATGTACATTGAGGAACATGTACATGTACATTTGGCTATAGTTAAATGTAGTTACTTACATTTGGTACATTCTATGTACATGAAATGTACATGCTTGGCGAGGATGTACCATATATTTCTCATTAGTTACATTTTTCATGTTCTTTTATGTCTATTGAAATTTAGATCATTTGTTTGTTTTGCGGATGAGGTTGTTCCTATCGAAGCGGCTTTAATGGCTGATGTTCTTGAGCCATCTGCATCGACTCTCTTCTGATTTTTTTTGGGCATAATAAGCGGGCCCGAATCTGTAGACCCTCTACCTTCGGCTCGGATCACCAATGACATTTTCGGTGCGGTAATAGAACAATGCAGCGATTGCACCTTTCGAACATGGCAAAGTGAAGTTGAAATTGAGAGGATGGCGCGAGAAAGCTAAAAGCGGAGTGCGGTCGCGAGCCTTCAATGGCTGCTGCAGCAGAAAATCTTTCATCACCAAGTGCTAAATTAGTAATTGGAGAAGCTAAGAAAGATTGAAACACGTCTCGGCATCATCTGCGGTCGATTACGGACACATTACGAAAAAGCTACAAAGGACCAAAGATCCAGATTTTAACCCGGGAGATACGGGGAAGAGGAAGCTGAGTTGGTAGTTGAGTCCACTCAAAGAGGAGGCAAAAGAATCTTGGTGATGGCACTCAAAAAGGAAAACAGGCAAAATCTCCGACAACAACAAAAATGTCCTCGAAAAGAAAATCTCGGGCAAAAAAGTGCCACCACCACCTAGAAAGAGGTATGTCCAAGATGAACTAATTTTGTTAAACATCTCAGATTTATGGTAATTAACCACATTTTTTGTACATAGGGACGATCCGCGGTAGTGAAGGAAGGCGATCTGATCATACGAGTCGGGGCAGGAAGAGGAAGGAAGAGGATCTACAAGCAAATATTGATGTGATAACAAATAAGGTGCAGCAGTCCTCGGAAGATCTTTGAAAGCGGTGATGAATTTACAAGGTGAGTAATATACAATTGATTACAATAGATATATTCTTTTTGCTAATCTTTGTTGTTTCCTTATGCAGTTTAGTGAACCGGTTGAAAAGGTTGGTTCCATTCACTCCTATATAGGAATTTGTCCTCCTAAGCTGCACCCTCTATCTTTCAAAGTGATGTTGGCGAGTTCTATTTGGAAGCTGGACTTGACCTCTAAGATGGTAGATGTCTATGGGAGGTAGGCTAGCATTTCAACATATTTATGTTATTTCATTCCCTAAGTCACTCATCTTATGTATTAATATGTAATCTGGATTTGTGTGCGGTACCTTTGTAGCGATCTTCCATCGATTGGAAACACAAGTTTTTACGGTTCGATAGGACACCTTCGAGAATTTTGTGAATTCCCTCAAAAAGCGAGGCGGCGGATGCAGAACACTAACATAAAGGAAGGTTTGGATGGCATTTTGATTGCAAGATGCCAATACATATTGTTCCAGTGAGGCCCAAATGTGGCATTGGCAATACTTGTGCTTGCTGGTCAATGAAAAGCTCTTTTCCATCTATAGCTAGCCCAAGTATCTGAGATCCTCTCTCTGTCAAAGGCTATGTACCCGATGCTAAAGTGGTCGAAGTAAGTATGAGTTTACATTTTGTTTTTATGATTTGATTATTCTCATATTGCAATTTCTTATGCTTGATTTATTCTCACATTGCAATTTTGCGGGGTTTCATAAGCTTGTGATCAATAACATGATGCTCGGATCCAACGGCTTAAACCATGGTAGGAAGAACTTTGATGCTCTGTGTTACGTCCTAAAATGCGAAACTAGTACCCGGACAACCCTTGCATGTACATTGTGGCTTACATGCACAAATTCATAGATAAAGTGGTTGATGCACAGCCAAGCTCCATTTTGTAAGTAGAACATGTTATTTTCCTATTAGTTATTTGTTGGTATAGTCCTCTAATACTTGTGCACCATGCGGATGATGACACCCGGTTGGTTCAGTGATGCCTATGCCAAGTCACGGAGGGATCATCTAATGGAGGCATTAATTGTAGAAGGCGAGATGAATATACAAGCGGTTGTTCCTACGGGGTAGATAGTCCCTTTGACTTGTTTGTAAATTACGGTTTTGTATGAGCCATGCTCAGAGCTTCTTTGTACTCAATAAGTAATGAAAAAATTAATTTATTTGTCTCACTTACACTGTGCAAATAACAATCGTGTAATTATCAATGTGTTTTTCTCAATTGTGTATGCGAAATGTAATTATAAATTGTGAATCTCAAGTGTTTTCTTGCTGGCGGTGAATCATCTAATTCGGGGAGAAAGCTTCGTTATCTTTGACTTAAATTACGTGTTGGGCAAGAGTGTGCACAAGAATGAAAATATTAACTCAAGATACCAGCGGATCGGAAAGATGAGCTTCAATTTAATATAGGAAAGCAGGTTTTTTTCTTTGCGGGGCGGGGTTAGCATCTTTGTTAGCATTTGTAAGAGAAGGGTTTGATGTTGCCATGCGGTCTTCACTCACTTCTAAAAATCTTCAACCAATTGTGGAACATATTTGTGATGCTTTTTCCATAAAAGCTGAAGTTTGTTTGGCCCGGGAGGCGGTGTTGGACTACGCCACACAAACACCCTCTTGAACCTCAAAGGGGTTGTTTGTGAAACCATTAAACTGTGGTATGGAAAAAGTACCCAGTACTATGGACATCTGATTCGATCGGCGACGAAAGATACAAATCCACTTTGAATCTGTAGGAAGCTACATATGTCCTTTCTCTTGGACAGATATTAGCTAGTGACAGATTGCTTGTCATGGAGCTCATTCCATGGCTTAATGGATTCAAAATGGCGAAGATGGTATAGTTTATGTGAAAAGAGCATCAATGACTAATCGGCCGGATGGCATATCGAGGCAGGTGGAGCAGATTTTTCTTTGGCAAACTATGGCGACAACTTGGGTGCTCTCTTTGCCTAAATTTAGTCAATATCTGAACAAGGAATGGAGAAAGCGCCATCATGTTATTGGCCTCTCGGCCCATTGTTAGTGAGACTTTGGTGATGTACAAATTCAAATGTTATGAATATATGTATCAAAGTTTTTGTTCATTGCACTTGAGTACTCTATTCTTCTTGTCTTTCTTATTGGTACAATTATGAGTGTGTATACATAATTAAGTGATCTTCATTTGCTTTGTAGATGAATGGTGAAACACAAAAGACTATTAAGAAACTAAGAGATAGAGGATTACTGCTGCACCCGGAGGTAATACAAACCAACACTTTTGCAAGTACATAGGGTTGGGGACGATTATCGCCTCTATCTTCTTTGTTCACGAACTTTGGGAAAAGGTTGAGCAAATTGAAAATTATGAGAGCGAGCAACCATGAAAGGTATATTGGCGACAAATCACTTGTTGCACAACCCTTGGGGAAGGCCGCGTGTCTGGAAGATCGAGGCTATGTAGGATGGAAAGGTTTGCGGTGTACGTGCTATAGAAACCGCATGGACTCTTTGCTTTAGAGGATATCTCTTGACCTCTCGGCGGGCTGGAAGACATGATGCAATAGTCATAAGAGATCCGGGCTCCCTCTTGACATTTTGAAGCTTGGTCATGAATTATGAGCCATGCTCATTTTTGGGTGTGTTATATTTATGTCCACAATATAAATATATCAACCATTTGTACATGAAAACACTGTCCATTTCTTATCTTTGCCATGGTGAAACCATTTTTAGTGTTTATGCAATTCAACTTTCTTGTGTTCAATTCTAATCAACTTACACTTAACAAATTTTATAAGATTTACGGAATGTACAAATGTACATAAGATGTACATCTTATGTACATACATTGATGTACATAATGCATTCGAAGTAGTCAGTTCTTGATTCTTATAACAAAAGTATTACAATATTTCGGGGGAAAGTACTACTGGATCGACTTAGTCCATGTCATCTACAATTCTTTGGAAGTTGTGATAACAATGTCTCATGGACTTCATCGGCAAAGTGAAATCTTTGTGCTTGCCCCCTTGACTTGTGTTTTACTTTCTTGAATGGGATTCGAACCCCAATCCAGTGGCGGTACCAAAACATTCTTAGTAGGAAGCGGTTTATACTTATTGTGGCAGCTGGGATTAGTTCATAATATTGTCCTTCAATGACACTAGTGCCCGGTGAGTATTCATTTCCATAGTCATCAATTGAATCTTCTTCCAATGCATGCTTTTCCACTGGTGCACATGAGAACATAGTATGAAACACCTTCCACATTATGCAGTCTTTGCAAAGACACAAATACATGTGAAAGCGACTCACGGTGTCATCTAAACCCGACCTCGTCCTCTTGCATACAAAACTTCCACATCATTTTTCGGCTTCAACACGAGAGGCAATATGATCTGTGGGCTCCAAACTTTTTAGAGACCATTCTCCACAATGTTTAATGTTCTCACAATTCAACCAATTGAAGTTAATGCA
Organism: Isoetes taiwanensis; assembly: GCA_021234155.1. Lineage (NCBI taxonomy): Eukaryota > Viridiplantae > Streptophyta > Lycopodiopsida > Isoetales > Isoetaceae > Isoetes > Isoetes taiwanensis. The sequence goes on along the minus strand of JAJEKV010000077.1, from coordinate 3,698,095 downwards.
AGCATCACAAAAGCACGAGAGTGGTGCGCATAGCAACTTTGTTGGATCTCTTTGGGTTTATAGTTGACCGAGAATGTATCTGGAGTACCGGGTAAAGTCTTGCAATTGAATGCTTCTTTGCTGTTCACATCTGTTTTCCAACCTCCCAAAACACCCTTTCACAATCAGATTCCTTGGCCCTTAAAGCTGCACAATTTGTTTACACTTTTATCTTTGGCATGCCATTTTGTTTTCTCTGCTGGCTCTCAAGCCACAACTTTGCTATACCAGCCTCGCCATCATGTGTGCCTTTCCATGGCGGATCAAAGAAATTCCATATCACTTTCGAATTTTATTTTCAACATGGTATCTCTGATTCCATACCATGCGCGTCTTGATTTGAATTGAGATGCACAACCATCCAGACCACACATAATGAAGGTTTATGTGTCCACCTCCATTATTCTTAAGCCACCCCAAATGTAATTTAAAACCATGTTGCACAAAATGAGTGTCATGCTTCACGTCATCACGAAACATAGAAATGCCTTTTTTTTTTAAGCTTACCTTCTATTTTCATCATTGAAATATGGACCAAAATACTAATTTGATCGGGATTCCAATGCTTTCGGATTGCACTACGTCCACTGGTTTCAATGTGTAGTTCTCTGCAAAGTCAACAACGAGACAACACACTATTATCAGGGAGTTTCTCAACACATCTTTTAAATTTGTTTGCTCTGCCCGATTGTCTTTGTAAAGTTATGATCGTAAACTTAGCAAGCTGATTTTTCATGTTCTTTAACAAAGCGGATGCTTTGTCATTACGATCAACTAATCTAAGCCTTACGGATGTACCTTTTTTGGATGGCTCATTGACATATGCATATACTTGCCGGTCCACATACGAATTCCATCTTCCTCGTTTGGGCCGGATGTCTAATTTCTTCACTCCACATTCATCACATTAAGCCTTTGATGCATTTTAGTTTATGCCATTCATCAGTCACATATTTCTATAATTTGTTGACCTCCACAAGATACTAACATTATCAAAAAGTTTTCTTGTTTGCTTGACATACTCCATTGTTTTCTTTGGGATGCCACAGACACTACGGCCCGCAAGTGCAATTAACATGTAGGGATCTCCTCATATCATTGAAGGCCTTTAAATGCGGATACGCTTGCTCATGTTTGACACAACAACATGTGTTTCTCTCCTTCAATTTCCTTATACAATCGGGTTTGGATACTCGAGCTGTATGTCGGCGAATTTTGGTATCGGGATTACGATATACAAGCTATTGATAAAGCTCGGTGCAATAACAAAAGCATTAAAGACCATGTTAGCAAAATGATGTCGGCAGCGGATGCCAAAAGAGTATTGAACTATACTATTGTACAATTAATGTATGTTCTATGTACATAAAATGTCCATCCAAGCAGTTCAGCGATGCATTCTTGTACATCTAATGTACATCTAATGCATCTATGTCACGATATGAGTTCCTTTGAACATCAATGTACATCAATGTACATCCAATGTACATCAATGTACATCTAATTAATGTTCAATATTAGTACATCACATTAATGTTACAATATTAGTACAACTAATGTACATATGTACGATTTGTTTGGCTTCATTACGAAAGTACACTAAAATGTAGAATGATGTAATTTTGATATTCAAGTACATGTAAATGTTGCATGGACATGTAGCTATTAATGGATGTACATCTAAAAAGTACCTAATAGCACATCCTTTGCCAAGATTTACGCTACTATGTAAACAATGTAAAATGCAATACATTTCATGAGAACCATGTGTATTCATTAACAGGTCACTTTCGAACGAGAACTAGAATATCTGAGAATAAAGTCATGAAAAAATTTTGGAAGAAAACATAAACTCCAAGACTGAATTGATTCAATTACAAGAGCAAACACTGTGAGATATCAAGGTATTGTATTGCTTGTGTTCTCCTCTTCATGACATCTCTAACCTTTGGTGAAACTTTGGTATTGTCAAGCCAAAATTCACGACACGACATTTGATTGAATCATCGATTCTATTTGATCTTGGCATCCTTCCTGCCAAAGCCCATACATTTGCTCCACTTAATGACATTATCTTCCTTCTTGCTGCAGCTTTGGATAAATTTCTTGGTTTGTATCTTTAGCAATTTTGAAGAAACATTCTTGTTTATATCTCCTTTTTTCCAACAATCATTGATAGCGATTGAATGTTTTGCAGCCAATTTATCTTTGCTATTAGCGGACTTTACTTCTTGAAGTCCATCTTTCAAGTTCGATCATTGATTTCATAACAATAACCCGGAAGGATTTCCAATTCTGAGGTTAAAAGAAAAAAAGTCTGTCATCTTGCAACAAAGCGATCACAAAAACTAATCTTTGATCACGGGACGGCGTTTGCCGCAAGCGAGGATGCAATCCACCGACACATCAACACGCTTCTTTATTTGTTTTGTGGCATAACAGCGGCCAATGTCGGCATACTTTGCGCTTAGAACCATCACTTCCATTGGAATTCTCACCCTCCATGAGCAGTTGAAATTGATTTGTATTTCTTGTAGATTCAATTGGCATGTGTTTATGCGGAATTCCTTGATTGTTAGATCTGTGAAAGGGGAATTTGGAAAGGGAGGGGCGGATCCATTCAATTTGGTTCGGTGGTTCGGTGGTTAACCAAAATTTTGGGGAATGTCGGGGATGATCTTGCAATCATTGCATATCGACACAAAGCGACAAACCATAGTATCTTGATGTACATCTAAAATGTACCCCAAAAAAGCACAAATTCGTCCTTCAATTGATCGATGTGCATTACACCCTTTCATGCTTTTACCCCAAAGGCAGGTCCTTTTTTCGTCTCCAAGTATTTGGGGCCTCGATGCGGAAGCATCTTGGTGGGCGCCGTGCATTATCCACCTTAGCGGGCCACAAGAAGATTGATTATCATGCCACCACTATTACTTTAGTCCGACGCGATCTTGCTATTATGGCATTGGGGGACATTGCGGGCTGGGCTAACATGCATCTCCTTTTGCGGCACCTGCGGCGATTTGCCTACCACCGGATCGCGGCATTTCGAGCCCGCCCTCTCTCGCTAGTCCGGCACCACTTTAATCGCTCTCCGGCCGCCTCCACGGTAGGATATGCCTATGGAGGAAGATGAGGGACCTAGATTTTTAGATATGTTTTGATAAGTATAAATCTTTGTATTGCTTATGGTGTAATTTTTATTGGCATTTTTCAATGAGCCATCACATAATATATATATACTATTTTCTTATGTTTCATTGTACTCTTCAAAATGGTCTTCATTGTGACACTTTGTATGATATTACACTCACTTATACCTTCTTATGTGTATATAGGCGGTGTCGTAATGCTTCTTGGCATACCCCTCAGGATCTTTGGCAGATTGACACAGAGCAAGAGCTCCTTTTGATGAAGAGGCGGTTGGTAGAGCTGCAAGCCTATGTTTTGAACACAAACCCTCGCCGGTTCGCACATGAAAATGGGCCGGAGTTACGCCATTACCGTAGAGTCCACCACCCGGCTGACCACTTTCCTTGCCAGGCACCCGGTAGTGCGTGCACGCCGCGGAGGGAAACATCATGCCAAAGCGGCGTGAAGCTCTTCTAGCGAGAGTGCCATGTCTTCCTGAGGCCCGACACCTCGAATCTTGGAATCATCAGGTGTCATCAGGTCACCATGCCAAGAATGATAAGGAATCACCTTAAGGCGTGGACACTGACTATTACCGGCATATGGAAGAAGGGAAATTAGCCCGGTTTGATGGTAAGTCTAGGGGAGGTCTTAATCACGGAATCACGGTTAGATGAGATGAAAAGAATTTGGTAAATCATATGGTATGGCCGAAGGATCTGAGTAAGGTTTGCCACCACCAACCTCACAGTGCGGCTAGGATTTGGTGGAAGGGTTATGCTAGGGCCAAACATTTGGACGAGGAGCAGGTGTAAGTTCAAGAAGTTTGCAAAGGCCTTTTAAGTCACACTATGTCCCCTGGCGCGCACACAAGTGTCAGCAGTCTGAGACTTTCTATAGGTTGGAGCGAGAAAAGCATGTCAATGCAAGCCTATCTTGGCGAGTTCATAAGCTTGAGGCTATATGTCTTTGGGTATGAATGAGAAGAAGGCGTGGAAGGTTATATTGAAGGGCTGGCACCATCAATTAAAGAATGATAAAAAGCCATAGATCAAAATGCATAGCTGGAGGCGAGGCTAAGGCATTAAGCCTCGAGGAGGACATACCAAAGAATCGATGTCGGCGTCCGAGTCTCTTATTCTCGGCCTCGCCCTTACACACAGTATAGGCCTCGTTCTCCAAGTCCTGGACCCCTCGGCCAAAATTCAAATGGGCGACGGGATAAAGAAAGTTACCTTCAGCGTGCGGACAAGCGAATAATATGAGCAGCTCAATTTGGGACCTCTTACGGTCCATTCCCAAAGAGGCTTCGAGAATAGCTCATAAAGATAAGGCATGTTTGGTGTATGCGGCCGGGCACATGATGCGAACTGCCCCTATGTCACACAAACCACTCGGTGGCAATGGCCGAGCCTCGATTGGGGCGATCTCGAGTCTCCACCACTGGCGGCGAGGAGGGCCCACGAGTACATTCACGGTGCATCTCATATTTTGCAGCTATTTGGCGGCAATCTTTGAAAGTCGGCCTGCCCGTCATTTTACGCTATGGGCGGTAGGCGATAAGCCCTTTGTTATTCTTATGGATCGGGTAGTACCCATAATTTTGCTTCTCCCAAAATGGCCAGTGTTGAAACTTGAGACCTTAAGATCGGACCGACACATTACCTTGGCGGTGATAAGATCCGGCATACAAATGGCGTTGCATTAAACTCAATATGTAATTTGCCCGGTGCACGGTTGCCTTAGGTGCCGAGCTAATGGACATCGGCAAATATGATCTTATTGTCGGCATGGAATTCTTGGCATCTGCTAAAGCCAATATAGACTGCGAGAAGCGGGAAGTGACCTTCAAGCGACTAATGGAGCGAATAACTATTAAAGGTGATCCATTAAACCCAATTATCTTGATCCATGTCTATCGGGCGGTTAGATAAGGCCATACGCAAGGATAAGATACTTTGTGTTATCGGACTTGCCTCCATAGAGTCCGGATGCTAAGCGTAAAAGAGGTAGTCGATGCATTGCGAGAGAACATTGCTAGTCTTATCCCGGAGAGTTTAAGGATCTTTTTCCGATGAGATCGAAACTCCCTCCTTTGGAGGGGTGGAGTGTGAAATAACTTTGGAGCAGGGTACTAAGCCTACGATAAAGGCGACGTTACGCATGAGTCCTCGAGTTAGGCGAGCTTAAAAAAGCAACTCCGGGGAGCTATTGAATCTAGGTTTCATTCGACCTAGTGTTTCACCTTTTGGTGCTCCTATACTTTTGTTAAGAAGAAGGATGGCTCCATGAGGATGCGTATTGATTATAGGCGAGCTCAACAAGCATCACGATCAAGAATCGTTATGCTTTACCTAAGCGGATGATCTCATGGACTAATTGCAAGGGGCCAAATACTTCGAGAAGATTGACTTACGTTAGGGTATCATCGGATAAGAATAAAGAGGATGACATCCATAAGTCGCCTTCGTGCCGGATCTCACGGGCATTATGAATTCACAATTATGCCTTTTGGTTTTAACTAGCGCCCGTGACTTTTATGCGATTGATGAATGATGTCTTAGAGAATACTTGGATGATTTTGTTGTTATATTATTTGTGACATTCTCATCTGATAAAACCCTTGAGGAGCATAGAAGCACCTTAGATTGGCCTTGCAGAAATTAAAGGCATCACCATCTCTTTGTAAAGTTCTCTAAGTGCAAGTTTGCCACACCAAAGGTGGATTATTTGGGACATGTGATTTCAGTAGGGAATTGCTCTGAGATCCGGCAAAGATAGAAGCCTTGATCAAGAATTGGCCTATTCGGTAATGTTTGAGGTAAGGAGTTTTTTTTGGGCTTGGCGGGGACATTAAAGGAAATTTGTCAAGGATTTTGCCAAGATTGCGGGCCCTCGGCGGGACCTTACAAAGCATGAGAAAGTGAAGGATTGGGTAGAACACTAGAAGGCGAAGGTTCGGGCAAGCTTTGAAACTTAAGGATGCTTTGACTTCCTTCGATCCTCGCGTTACGGACCGGGAGAAAGATAAGCTAGTAGCAAAGGATGCGATGGAAATTTACTCTTTGGAGGAGTTCTAATGCGAGGAGGGAGGGTTATTGCGTATGATTCTAAGAAGATGAATGAAACCAAACAGCGATACCTACCCATGATGGGAATTGTTGCGGTTATGCAGCGCTTTGCATATATGGAACACTACCTTCTTGGTAGGAGATTCGACTAGATCACGGATCACCGAGTCTCGTTATCTTTCTACCCAACCAAATCTCAATCTCGTCGAGAAGATGGATGGAGTTTCTTGAGATTATGATTTTGAGATTATATATAAGCGGGTAAGCACAATGTGGTTGCGGATGCTTTATCACGCCATCCCTTGGTAACGAACCCATTGTAATGCAATTTCCACGCTCACGGTGAGTTGGAAGCAAATAGAAGCGGACCTTGGCCACGGATCGAATTAAAGTGAAGTGTGGAACAGTTTGGCTAAGGAGACTTGAGCGGAATAAGGAGCTTGAGGCTTTAAAGCTCTTATAAGGAGGGCAATTTGCTTTATTACAAAGATAAGTTGTGTGTACGAGACTTCGAGTGCGTAAGCTTATTCTCCATGATACACACAAGCGACCCTATAGCTGGACATGCAGGTTTCATGAAGACCTACTTTAAGATTAAGCTCCAGCTATTATTGGCCCCGTATGAAGAAGGACATTGCTAGATACATTAAGCAACGTCAAAATTAGTCCGACAAACCAAGACCGAGCAATTAAGGATTCCAGGAGAATTGCAACCTCTGGATGTGCCCAATGCCAAATGGGAAGTGATAACCATGGATTTCATTGTGGGCCTTCCACGTACCCTCCGTGGATATGATGCTTTTAATGGTAGTGGTGACAAGTTGTCGAAGATGGCTCATTTCTTGCCATGTCGCTACCAGATCTGACCTTGGACCCGGCTTTCAACGTTTGCAAAGAAATCTTCGATTACATTGCGGGATGCCACGGTGATAGTATCAAAGCCGGGGATCCCAAGTTTGTAAGTGCATTCTGGAAAGATTTCTTTGCCACCATCCAAACCAAGCTTGCTATGAGTACAGCATATCATCCTCAGACGGATGGACAGACGAAGCGCACCAATCACATTATAGAGGATATGTTGCAAAGCTATGTGTGGGGTAAGCAATCTCGATTGGGCTGACTACATTTATTTAGTGGAGTTTACCTATAACAACATGAAGCAGGAGTCTTCTAGAATGTCTCCCTTCATGATAAATTATGGTTATTAATGCCTTACTCCAGACACATGGCATAATCCTGTTTCTAAAGTGGAGGTTTCTCGGCAACTCCTCTTGGAAATGCAAGCTTTGGTTGAGGAAGTTAAAATTGGTTATTTATGGGAACAGCGTAGTTGGCGAGAAAAGTGTGGTGATAAGCATAGGATCCCACAGTATTCCAAGTGGGCTGACTTCAGTTTGGCTCAAGATTAAGGTTAAGCAAGCCAAGCTTAAGAAATAGCGCAAGCTGGCACCGAGATGGGCTGAGCCGTTCAAGATCATTGAACACATTGGAAGCGAGCATATCGGTTGGATTTGCCACCCGTTTGAAGATCCACAAGGTCTTTCCGTGAGCCTTACGAAGAACCGACCACGATCGAGGAGGAGATGTTGGATACACCCACCCTCCTTGAAATAATGAAGAGCATCTAGAGATAGTGCACGAAGCTCTTCTTGGTCGAGCCTATAAGCATGACCGAGAAAGGACTCAAATGCTACAATATTTGGTCAAGTGGAAGCACTTGCCGGTGAGGATGCTACGTGGGTGATGAAGATAAACCTTGAAAAGCACTATCCAGGACTTCATGCGGGAATCTCAAGGCGCACCATCAGCGATGTCATCAATCCACTTTTTGGCGGTAGCTTTGAAGGCTTGATTGGCACGAATCATGCGATGAAACTATGGGGGTAGATGCATCGTAAATATGATGAGATCACCTTGGTGTTCTCTAGGGCGTGGTGTATTGTCAATATCGGCATGACAGCGCATTGCTTGAAAGCATGTAGTTGATAGGCAGCGTCATCTCGGCTATAATGGGAACTTGGCCATTCCTTATGCGCAATGAATTGCGAACCATAGGCATGATAGTTTCCCCCGTAGATAGGTTTTTTCTTTTACTTCTTATGGGGGTGGTCCCTTCAACCACAACTTAATTAATATGTATATATACTCCGCGTATTGACATAATGCGGGGCCGATGGGTGATGCGTGACTGCCCATTTCTTGATGGCCCAAGCTTAGTGTTTCATGTTGCTTTCATGAATTTCATCCCTATTTTTGTGATCTTGTTGTTAGTTTGAGTTCTTGGCATACACCTACGGCGGCCAGTGATCCATGGCTAGGATGCTACAAAGCTGCCATGCTCATGATCACAAAACAAGAACAAGACAAAAGAATATGTACAAAGAATGAAGGGAGGCATTGGCCAAATGAGGCTCTCCAAATATGAGATCAAACACGAGTACATCGAAGAGGCTCTCGGTCTAATATAGTGTAGGCCCTTAAAATCTGAGCCGTACACTAACTAAATCTAATCCCTACACTTATGTTAACCTAATCATGCCAAGTGTGGGTGCGCCACCATTGACACCTAACATGTGCATGCACCTAACATGTGCATGCACAATGTTGACCACTAGGTAGTTAACACTTGCCTCCCCTAAAAGTTTTTAGCACAAAAATATATCAGGACTTTTATAAGACAAATTACAACAATTACAACATGGTGCCAAAAATTTTAGGGGCGTAAAAGATGGTCTTGGTAATGGTTTGTTGTGTCGTAGAAAGATGGCGTGGTAGCGTGATGTCAAAATTGAGTGCCCAAATAATGTCGATGTGGATGGGCCATAAGTAAAGTGGGCTAAGAAGATATATAACTTACCCTCATACCATGGGTAAGTCAAGCAATAACAAAAAATCCCACTTTAAAACAATAGGAAGGGCCTTGAAAATGATGGGAAAATCACGGACCTCGTGATCGGCCATAGACCGGCAAATGCATGGCCGTGCGTGAGCATGGCGTGGCTCCTCCGATAGTAGCGTGGGCCGTGGGCGTGGAAAGAAAGCGTGGCGTGGACCAAAGGAGCATGAAGCGTGGCATTGGCCGTGGAGATGGAGCGTGGCGTGGGTGGGTGGTTATCGGCCGGCAATATTGGCGTGGGCAAAATGGCGGCGTGGGCAAAAAAATGGCGGCGTGGGTCCATGGCGTGGGCGTGTGGCTTGGCGTGGCGTTGCCCGTGAAGTGTGGCGTGGCATCTGAACCATAAAATTAAAGGCGACCCAGATCGAGCCGTTGGGTCCAAAAACCTAGCGTGGGCCTAGCGTGGAGCGGATGGAGAAAAATAGTTGCAAGAAGGGCCGGATTTTTACGCCTTGTAGGTAGGCTATGGCGGCCAAGATTTCGGAAGTCTTGGATAGGAAGGTCGAAAATAGAAGGAAAGGCCACGATATAGTAGGATTGTAAAATGTAAAGTCATTTGAATGGAGGCAAGGCACGGACGAGAATGCCGAAGTGGAGTAAATGATGCTATTTTTTGCCGATTTTGCTTGATAGATGGTCGGATAGGCAAGACGGGCGATTTTAGTAAGAACCCGATGGCGGTGTATGCATGAGGAGGGAATGGATCTTTGGCGTCGCGGGCTCGAAAACGAGAGGTTTATGGCGTCGGTATGTGGCGGATGGATATGATATACTAAGCGAGTGTATGTGATGCGGGTAATTTGAAGGTATCAAACCCGATTCTCTGCGGTGAGTATGGATGGGGGCTAGCCGCGAGCTGGCCCTCTTGAAAAACTCAATAAGAAGAACGATTGGAAGTTGCAGGTGAAAAGAGGCGGATCACGTGAAAAACATGAAGCTGGCCGGGCGTGCTAAACGAGCCATTTGGTTGCGGCAGTCTGCCGGGTAGATTGATGAGGGGAAATAATGGCTGCTACTTGGAAGCACCACGTTGTAGATATTGGACTTTGCCCATAAAGGATGGTGGAATCCTCTTTAAGCGATGAAATCATTTGCTTTTTGGAGATAGCACAGATTAAGAGCTCAAGGAATCGACTGAGACGCGCGGCTAGGAGAGAGATAAAATATCGACCCACAAAGATTTTGAATAAAATCCAGCTTTGAGTGATGAAAATGTTTACTTGTTTCTGGGGGATGACTTTAAGAAAAGCCGACTGTTGCTTCAAAAGATCCGATAGATGAGCTTCTTTGTAGTTGCAAAATTTACATCTTTGGAGCGGATGGATGGGGGGCTAGCCCAAATCTTGGCCCTCTGAAAGAAATCAAGAAGAAGGTAGACGAATTTGAAAGACTTGATGAACTATCTGTGGACCCAGCTTGTAAAAAATCGTGCATCACATGTCCATGAAGCTGCCCCAAATCGTCTGTCATTGATGGGCCTTAAAACAATGGAACTCTGGGAGTTGCAGGAGCTGCAGAGGCCATATCATATGATTCTTTGAAGAACAAAACTTCGAGCCGGATATCTTTGGAAAGATGAACAATCTTACGTCATCTGAGATACTAAGATGTGGCGTAATCCTAGCGCTCTGCCCGAGCTTTGGGGGCTAGCCAAAGTCTTTGCGGCCCTCAGCGAAAATAACTTTGAAAAGAAATCCGGCTTTGAAGATGCAAGGATACAAAGCGAGATGCTATTGATATGCTCCATGTGAGATGCGTAATGCAATCGAGGTAGAATATTTTTGTTTTTTGGAATTGGGTGTGCAAAAGGCACTTGAGGCTGGGTACTTTTTCTCATTTTGGCTTTTTCATTAAAACAAAGAATAACAATAAGGATCATGATTTTTTGGATATTTTTTTGCAGCAGATAGAAGATAAGATAGAAGATAAGAAAAACAAACACTGGATTTTCACGATATTTTTGGGACAGAAAGGATTTTTTTTTTGGTGGGGTGTCACCACTCCATAAACCCTTAAAAAGAATAAAAGCGCACTTGTCGCACCATAAAAAAGATAGAGTTTTTGAAAGCGATTTTGATAACCAAACTAAGTGCTAAAGAATTAATTGACAAAGGGACCTCGGTCGGACCATTTCAACTTTGGTTGGGCCAAATAAAGGGATTAAAGGGTTGAGAGTAGTGTACAAGAAGTATTCAAGAACTGATTTGGATAAGAGCAAACAAAGACAACAAAAAAGCGGCAAGGCTCAAGAAGGTGATCCGCGGCGAACCCGGCATAATTGGCCCGATGTTAGTTTGAGTTCTTGGCATACACCTGCAAAGAAGCGGCGATCCATGACTACAGGATGCTACAAAGGCGCTGCCATGCTCATGATCACAAAACAAGAACAAGACAAAAGAATATGTACAAAGAATGAAGGGGCGTGGCCAAATGAGGCTCTCCAAATATGAGATCAAACTGAGTACATATCGAAGAGGCTCAGGTCTAATATAGTGTAGACCTTAAATCGAACCGTACACTAACTAAATCTAATCCCTACACTTATGTTAACCTAATCATGCCAAGTGTCGATGCGCCACCATCTGGACAGGACTGTCAACATGTGCATGCACCTAACATGTGCATGCACAATGTTAACCACTAGGTGGTTAACACTTGTTATTGGACTCGGTCCTTGATTCTTTTATTGCCATAATCATGTGAAATGCGATGGTGCTTAAACGATTCTCGAAATTGTGTTACCGCCGGGGAATAAGAAATTATACTCTTATCTTTGTGTAACTTATTAAATTTCATACTTTGTTTAGATCGTGAGAACATATTAGCAAATTCTAACAAACCCCAATCGCCGAGGGCGGCATTATTCGGGGAATGTGACGTTCCACATATTTATATGGTGTGCGTATAACTATACCGACACGTCCGCGGGCGAGGATACGCCATCATGAAGTGCGGGGACTAACCAAAGGATTAATTTAGCTATGCTAAATTAATAAGGGTTTAATTAAAGGTTTAATTACCTATAATTAAGGGATAATTATCTAATTAAAAATAATTAAGCTAATTAAGTTAAGCTAATTAATTAATTAGGAAGAGGACACCTGGCCAAACTCGATAATCCAGTAGACATGAATCTCTAACGATGAAACATGAATGGTCTTAATATTTACAAAGAGAATAAGTTTAAAATGTTAAAGTTTTACAATATGTACATTGGAAACGATGGAAGGTTGATTTAATTTATTTGGCACTTAACCTAAAAGGCCAATTTTCCCTTTACATTGCATGGCTTAGACATATATTGGAAAAATTATTTTTAGGGCTATGCTCAAAGGAAACTATGGCCAAAATGGCCCATAGAAGCTAAATGGATGGGTATTCATCTTTGGAATCGGTGGTGGAGGAGATGGCATATTTTTCTAAAGCTAAATCTAGCCATGAAACTGTGATCTAGCTTTATCCAGCTTATGTTGATACAAAAGAGCTATGGCAGTTTGAACTGGTCTATTTACTCTGCAAATAGGTATTCCATTCTTACTCAAACTAGTTCGAAAATATCACAGTGGTTATAGATAACAGATATGGAAAATCAAGTTCTACAAATGAATCTGATTTCCTTTGAGGATAATCGGCATCGGGGCTGTTATGTGGATATGTAACCCGATTCTATATTTCTCGAGCTAAATGCATACCGTTGGAGCAATTTAGCGGTTCAAGGTGTTAACTGGATAAAGCATTTCGAAATGGAAGTCTCTCTACAAATATGGCTGGACAAGAGCATTTCGAAATAGATAGTATGCATAGGGAGGAGATCTTGATTTGCTCTGACTCTTATTCTAAAGATCGTCCATTGTGGAAGCCGAGAATCCTCCGTTCCATGAAAAAGAAGCAGTGGTAAGTCATGCCTTTCATAATGATATCTTACATTTATATTTAGGTTTAACGAATGAGAATCTTGGATTGGCTTTGTGTTCAAAGCATCGAGAAGAACTGCTTGAATCTTAAACATTGCTTACATAAATATGGTATGGCAGTTGTGACTTCGTTCTTTCATGCAAGCTGTGGAAGATTTGCTGTAACTACCTTATCTGCGGCAAGCTTGATGGGCTTAAGGAGCAAAACGAAATTCCTTGTGACATGATTCTACATTCTGCAAGACACTCTATGATGATACAAACAAGAAACAATCTTTAGAAGAGCTCCAAATCAGGTTTGGAAAGTAAATATATCTGATTTCACTTTCAAATTTTCTATGGCCATGTTCTATGGCTATTTGTCTCATTTAAACATACTTAGACTAGGAATTTGGAAAATGTCCGCCTAGCAATACTTTTAGGCATTTGATTTAGCTTTCCGATGCCTGATGTTTCAATGCAAACAAAGATATGGTCTATTAGATATGGTCATTTCCATAATCTGATATTAATTCAGAACAAGTAACTATTTGTCATGTTTAGACAAAGTTAGACTACGATTTTGAAAAAGGGTCACCTAGCACTAATTTTAGGCATTTGTTTAAGCTCTATAATGCCTGTTGTTTCAAAGGCAAAACAGATCTTGTCTAGTAGATATGGTCATTTTTGCAATATGTTGTAAATGATCTGCTTTACGAAAAACTCTAGAGAGATATATTTAGGAAGTTAAAATTCTAAGAATATATTTGGGAAATTAAAGTTCTAAAGCTATATTTGGTTTTGCAAACACTAGTTATGGATTTACGCATGATTTAAATTGTTCCTCTATTCTATTCTAAAGCTGAAATAATATGTTTGAGATCATAGTGACCAGCTAGACATGGGACTAAAAATTAGTTCTCGTCTAATGGTTATGATTGAGATCAATTAGAAATTTTATATTGCTAAATAGTTTAATATTCCGTTTCATTTCTTGTTAATTTGTCACCTCGGGGCAAAAGGATACAATTGGTGATCGGGTTGATAAACCGAGAGACCCAATGTACCTTTTGGCCCTTGCACATTTACCGTTTTCCGCGCTAATTGTGTATTGATTGGCTGCGTGATGCGGGTTCTCTCCTCTAATTGTCTCTTTTTCTTTGTTAGAGTTGGCGTTGGCGTGGAAATGGAACAAGCGAAAGCGATGGATGGAAGAAGATGCACTTTGATAGCGACACATATGAGATATGTATACAAATGTGGTTTATATAGGAATTGATTGAAAACTCTATACATTATCCGAAGTACTTAAATTGATTAAATGAAAAGCTTTATGCATTGTAAATTATTGCATTTTGATATCTTATATTCTAGATGCTAAACACGGAAATTGATTAAACTAGAAAAAACTTTATATTTGAACTTAATCTTGAATACTTTATGTTTTACATTATCGTTATATTTGATTATCTATAATAAGATGAATTTATGCAGTTTGGTGTGGTTGTGGCCTGGGTAACACCGGGGTGGATATGTGTGTCACGTAGATCTTTGCATTGAATATAATCCTTTCATATAAACTAGTTTTGTATGTTGTGGAAAGTAATCATTGTGAAGAAGAAGAAGAAGAAGAAGAAGAAGAAGAAGAAGAAGAAGAAGAAGAAGAAGAAGAAGAAGAAGAAGAAGAAGAAGAAGAAGAAGAAGAAGAAGAAGAAGAAGAAGAAGAAGAAAAAGAAGAAGAAGAGGATATTCTCTTTGATTCTTCAAATTATTGAAAAGAAAAAAGAAAATCCAAATGTCGACATGTCCCATAAATTAATGTGGGATGCTTGCATGTACTATATTATAATAGATGGTTTAGGCCTAATAGGATTTTCCTATATCCCTCAAAGCATATGGAAAAGGATCAAAATATGGTTAAGAAGATTTTCCTATATATGAAGCTTCTCCATAAAAAAAGGACAAAGATATTTAGTGCTTTGGAAATGTTTATTCATGCATGGTTTAAATTTTTATTAAAAAGCAAAAAGCTCTGAGGCATTTCTGACATCTAAATGGATTAAAACTTGGGCCATGAAACGTGTGTTTGGCAAAGTTCTAAGCCTAATATGCCCAAGATGCATCTTGGTGTCATAATTTGCCTATGGTTGGTTTTGGCCTCTACACCACTTTACACATAAAGTGTGTATTGGTTTATAATGGAAAATGAATTTGGCTAAAAAGCTATCCTTAAATTTCTAGTATAGACTAAGCATAAAGCCTATGGGATTTTCTATAATCTTGTGCATGCATTTGACTTTAAAGGCATTCTTAACATGTGGCTCAACATGCAAGTGTATTTGCATGCCACTTTTCTTTAGTTTATGGGTTTTTCTCTAACGCTCATTTTTCTTAGTCTTATGGGTTTTTGCAAACGCTCATTTTCCATGCGTTTACTCTATGGTACTTTTAGATGATTTAAATATGTGCAAAGTGGCACATATACAAAAATTTAGTTTACACGTTGAAGCAAAGGAGAGACATGGGGTTGTCACATAAGCATACGTGACGGATTGAGAGATACAAAGTAAAAAAAGCTCTTAGCTATGCTGAAATATATGGACAAAAAGGTATAAGTTATAGCTCTTAGAGTGTGAAATATATGGACAAAGTGGTATAAGTTATGGCTTTGCCTTGGAGAACTAAATTACGTGAACCAAATTTCCCATCATGATTTTCCTTAAAACATTGGCATAAAAATAATAGATGGTTCATATACATGGGTTTATTGTGGCACGTTTATGGTATTCAAAATGGATCAAACTCAAGCATGAAAATAGTTCCCTTGGCAGCTAGGCAAGCTTTTGATCTAATCGATCCTAGAAATGGATCTACGGATTTGGCCTTTGAGGATTTCATAAGCAGGCGATGAAGCTGTGGGTGAAAAATGCCGATTTTGTATTTGAATACGAGCTAAATGCATACGCGAAAATGTTGCAGCGGAGCTAAGGTATCAAAAACTTTCGATGCCGCATTTTTATTCTTTATTTTCTATATGTCTTGAATCTTCAATGATACTTGCATAGAAACTTGTATCTAGTTCGATTATACATTTTCGAATCATAGAAAAAAGAAAAACTTGTATGTATGATGCTTGCTTTTAGCTTAAATGACTATTTAAGAAATGCATCTTTCTACAAGATCAACCAAATGAAAAGAAAAGGCATTTTTAAATTGCGAAGTTTCTTGTTACTTGGCAATATGTTCTTAGAACTTCATTAGATCGTGCTTAAATCTTTTGCCTTCAAATAGATGATGGGAAATCGTAGTCTCTTGAATTAAAATTTGGTGATGCTTGCTTGTGGGAAAGCATGGATACCATGGCATGAAGGGCAAGACCACGTTAAGCAAAATTAATAGTGACATGATTCACCTAAAGAGACCAAGTGGACTAATTCTTGAAGGTGTTATATGATGGTGAGACAAGGCATTACGCTAAATATTCCAGGTCCTCAATCAAAGTGATTCGATTCTTGGTGATTGAAATAAAGCATGATCTAATTTGGTATTTATCTCCCTAATTTGTTTAAATGGGCTAGGAATTTAAAAAAAGTAAGTGACTCCTTTCTATAGCTCTTTGATTTGCCACTAATGCATGGTTGTACTTCACTATACCTTGTTGCCTTTGTTAATATCTTGTTACACGGAGTTAAAATATGCCTTTTTAGAGGTATCAGAACAAGTAATACGAGTTGGCACTAGCCACATGATTGACATGTTTTGGTTAAAGTTTTGATGCTATAAATGCTAATATGATGGTAGTCTTAGAGGCTTGGTTCACATATAACTTTATTCAAGCATTCCGCCATTGCTATATTTGATGTTCTTATATGTTGTATTTAGAGGCTATAAAGTCTAAAACTTTAAGAAGAATATTGTGTCTCTTCAATATTGCGATTTTATGTTTTCATAACACATTTCTAAAGCTTTTAATCTATTAATTTGCAAAGGTATATATGAGATAATTCTAAATAGAAGGATTCTATTCTAAAGCTAAAATAATATTTTTGAGATCATAACAACCAGCTAGATTTGGGACTAAGAAATTAGTTCTCGTCTAATGGTTGTGATTGAGATCAATTAGGATATATATTGCTAAAAAGTTTAATATTCGGTTCATTTCTTGTTAATTGTCACCTCGGGGCAAAAGGATACAATTGGTGATCGGTGATGAGTGAGAGACCCAATGTACCTTTTGGCCCTGCACATTTTACCATTATCATGCTAATTGTGTATTGATTGGGCTGCAGTACCTGGGTTCTCTCCTCCAATTGTCTCTTATTTGTCATTAGAGTTGGCGTTAACTTGGAGATGGAATTCTCGAAAAGCGTAACTAAAAGCTACACTTACTTTGTACCTCTATTTTTTATTTGACACACATAGATGGGAATAATTTATAAAGAATATTTTTATGTCCTTATTTTCATCATACAACATAACTAAAAGCTACACTGATTAATGCATAGATGGGAATAATTTATAGTAATACTTTATGTCTTTATTTTGATCATACATTGGAGTAATCTACGATAATATTTTATGTCTAAATTTTATGTCTCTACTTTGATCATACATGGTTACAATCTGATTAATGCCAGATCTTCTAAAATAATGCTTTGCTACTTTATTGTTCTACTTTCATACTAATATCGTGTTTGAGGTAATGTGCCTTCCGGTTGTGGCTTGGGTAGCGCCGGGATGGATATGTGTTTGGTAATCTTTGCCTTGAGATAAATCGGTTTAGTAAAATGTTTTTACTATAATGTTAGTAGTCTTGGTGAAGATGTGTCAAGAAGAAATCGGGATTTCCATTTCTTTGGAGATATCGGCATGCACAATTGGTTGGCATTACCTATGTAAGTTTTAGATAGCTCTACTTTTTGATATGTTTACGAAGTTATCTCTTACGATATCTTTATGGAGTTATCTAGCATACGAATCTTTTTTGATACCCTAATGGAGTGATCGGCAAGCGATCTCTTATACAAACCGGAGGGTTTGTTTATTAATGCTCTTTATAAGACTTTAAGTTACGATATAAAGTGTTATGGTTAATCTCTTAGCTTGATGATGATCTATGGCATAAGGGCCCACTATGCCCGGTGTGCCTCACATTTATAAAATCGATAATTTGTCGGGGTCTTGAACTAGTCCTTTGTTTTAGTTCTCGATTTATCTGCTATAAGCGGATATGGTATTTGGAGCAACTGCACCTTATACTACTTAAATCTGGATGATAAAATAACTTGTTAATGGTTTAAAGATTCTATGAATCTATTTTATTCTGGAGTAAGGAAGTAGGACCCCTCTTTTTATGGGGGGGTCCTACTCTCCTTATAAAAAGAGGTATCCTACATCCTGAGGGAGGGATTGTGGGAGAAGAAGAAGAAGAAGAAGAAGAAGAAGAAGAAGAATATTCTTTTTTTATTCTTCATATCATAGAAAAGAGATAAGAATGTGCAAATGTTGTTGACATGTGAAGCATGGAGCAAATTTTGCAAAAAATATGATATTGACATATTTTGTATGCATAAACTCTAATGTAAGGGAAGCTCCAATAATAATAGTTGTCACGTATAAAGCCTAAAGAAAAAAACTAGGTGTGATCTTACAATGATGATTTACATTACAAAATGGTTTATAATGAGTGAAAACAATATAGACTTACTTAGTTTCCTTGTTATACAAGAAGGCATTTGTGTCGTGGCATCTCCTTGTGAGTTTCTTTTTCAAAAAGCATAGTATGAGCCTTAATGGCAAAAGTCGTTTTCAAATGTGATGGCCCTATGGGATACATTAAATGGCATTAAATGCCCATTTATCTTGGATGGGCAAGCTAAGATGCTAGCCCAAGGTTTAGATACTAGAAATTTTGTATATTTGCTATTGTGAGCATCGCCATATATGAAATAGACTTGAGAGGTCGATACAAAAAGGATAGATGTGGCTACGAAATAGAATTGCTTAGATATGCTAAATATTTGAGATATTCTGGCCTCCGTACAATATTGCAAAGAGGCCCAAACGTATGAAAAAGCCCTAAGAGGAGGTCGCATGTAGCATCCGGCTTAAAAAATGGAGGTCGGTCTTGTTAGAGCTCATTATTCTGCTATTTGATGATGTTTCTAGCCTGCTATACAGGAATAGCCGAAACTGAGATTCTGTGATCAGAGTTTTTGGTTTTTTTTGCCATGATCTTTTCATATCCATGGATGCCAATGAGGAAAGCTGATTGCATGTTGCCAGATGGTCTGAAGAAACATCTATTGCAAGCCAGAATAAGATATCTGCGCAAACGGTGAAATGCCATGGATTGCTCAAAGCTGCAGATCTACCAACAAAGCTATTTCTCTGTGCTGATACACAAAGACAGACCAAGAAAGGTATTTTGCAGTGTATTTGATGAGCAATCATTACCTCATTTAATTAGTTTGTTCCTGCAAGCGAGATCATACAGTGGCCTTGATGCAAGTTGCTTGATGCAAGTTGCTGGACATTACAAGCTGATACAATCTCAAAAATGCTGATTAACATCATGTGAACCTGGAGGGCGAACTTTCTAAGGTTTGAATCTTATTTTAAAGATTATACGGTAATGAACAAGCTAGCTTTGCTTGATGTACATACCGTGCTTGCTTTCTAAATCAAGAATCTAGGATTCCATAAGGTTTCTTATGCCTTTTTATGCTACTTTAAGTTGTTAAAGTACAAAGGCTTATGTGATATCAGTTTAAATAGAATGCGAAATAGAAATGAGTCTGCTTTTGCAGTTTACATTGCGAAAGATGATTGCAGTTCTAGAATATGATTAATGCTGGTAGGATAAGAACTTTGATTGCTAAAATTTTACACTGGATCTATTTTCTGCAGCTAAGATGATTTCAAAAATAAGGTGTCTTGATAATAACAAGAGAAGGAAATTCTAAGACCATATCCTTTATGGAAGAAGTGAATTGCCTTATGGATAGATACGCTTTTAAGGGTCAAATTAAAGGGAAATGGGCTGAAATTTATGATTTACATGTGCATAATAAAAATATTATGCTATGTTATGACGTTGATTATGAAATTGACAATGATTATCAAGGTTGCCAGCTAGATTTGGAACTAAGAAATTAGTTCTCGTCTAATGGTAATGCTTGAGATCATAAGGGGAAGTTTAAAATAGTATTATTCCAGTTTTCTTTTTCTTGTTAATGTCATCTCAGGGCAAAAGGATACAATTGGTGATCAGTGATAAACTGAGAGACCCAATGTACCTTTTGGCCCTTGCACATTTACCGTTTTCACGCTAATTGTGTATTGATTGGCTGCAGGTACGGGTTCTCTCCTCCAATTGCCTCTATTTTGCTGTTAGAGTTGGCGTTAACGTGGAAATGGAGTAACTGGATGCGTAAAAGATGGAATAAGCAATACTTTGATAGTGACACAGATAAGATATTTGAATAAATATGAGAATTATACACTTTATACAGGAATGCTATTGAATACTCTATATTTTGTACTTTATGGCACTTGATATTTACACTTTGAGAATACAAAATACGTTGCAGTTCAACTTTACATTGTATAATTTATACTTGGTACTTTAAAATTTGAGATTTGCACTGTACACTTTGAAATCTAAGATTTATTCTTTGTGGAATATGTTTTTCAAATCCAGGAAGTTATATGGGCTTTGGTTTGGAGAGTGCCTGATGTGGCCTGGCCTAAAAACCAGGGTGGATATTGGGATAAGTGATCTTGCCTTGAACAAGGTTCTTTTAATGTAATTGTTTGCATAACCGAAGATCAGTACGTAGTCTTGGCAAGAACATGTACGAAGAAGAAGAAGAAGAAGAAGAAGAAGAAGAAGAAGAAGAAGAAGAAGAAGAAGAAGAAGAAGAAGAAGAAGAAGAGGATATTCTCTTTTGATTCTTCAAATTATTGGAAAGAGAAAAGAAAATCCAAATGTCGACATGTCCCATAAATTAATGTGGGATGCTTGCATGTACTATATTATAATAGATGGTTTAGGCCTAATAGGATTTTCCTATAGAAAACTTAAGCATATGGAAAAGGATCAAAATATGGTTAAGAAGATTTTCCTATATATGAAGCTTCTCCATACGAAAAGGACAAAGATATTTAGTGCTTTGAAATGTTTATGTGCATGGTTTAATTTTTATTAAAAGCAAAAAGCTCTTTGAGGCATTTCTGACATCTAAATGGATTAAAACTGTGAATGTGAAACGTGTGTTTGGCAAAGTTCTAAGCCTAATATGCCCAAGATGCATCTTGGTGTCATAATTTGCCTATGGTTGGTTTTGGCACTTTACACATAAAGTGTGTATTGGTTGCTAATGGAAAATGAATTTGGCTAAAAAGCTATCCTTAAATTTCTAGTATAGACTAAGCATAAAGCCTATGGGATTTTCTATAATCTTGTGCATGCATTTGACTTTAAGGCATTCTTAACATGTGGCTCAACATGCAAGTGTATTTGCATGCCACTTTTTTCTTAGTTTATGGGTTTTGTGCAAGCGCTCATTTTTCTTAGCTTATGGGTTTTGTGCAAACGCTCATTTTCCATGCGGTACTCTATGGTACTTTTAGATGATTTAAATATGTGCAAAGTGGCACATATACAAAAGCTAGTTTACACGTTGAAGCAAAGGAGAGACATGGGGTTGTCACATAAGCATACGTGACGGATTGAGAGAAGCAAAGTACCAAAAAGCTCTTAGAGTGTGAAATATATGGACAAAAAGGTATAAGTTATAGCTCTTAGAGTGTGAAATATATGGACAAAAAGGTATAAGTTATGGCTTTGCCTTGGAGAACGAAATTACGTGAACCAAATTTCCCATCATGATTTTCCTTAAAACATTGGCATAAAAATAATAGATGGTTCATATACATGGGTTTATTGTGGCACGTTTATGGCGCCAAAATGGATGCCGGCATGAACAGATAGTTCCCCCTTCTGGCTAAGGCAAGCTTTTGATCTAATCGATCCTAGAAATGGATGCTACGGATCTGTGGCCTAACAGTTCCTGCTTAGGCGATGAAGCTAGGGTGAAAAATGCCGTTTTGTATTTGAATACAGGCTATGAACTGCATCAGAAATGCTGGCAACGGAGCTAAGGTATCAAAAAACTTTCGATGCCAGGTTTTTATTCTTTATTTTCTATATGTCTTGAATCTTCAATGATACTTGCTCTGAAACTTGTATCTAGTTCTGATTATACATTTTGCGAATCATAGAAAATAGAGAAAAACTTGTATGTATGATGCTTGCTTTTAGCTTAAATGACTATTTCTGAGAAATGCATCTTGTCTACAAGATCAACCAAATGAAAAGAAAAGGCATTTTCGCTTGCAAGTTTGTGTTGCTACAATATGTTCTTAGAACTTCATTACTGTGCTAAATCTTTTTGCCTTCAAATAGATGATGGGAAATCAGAGTCTCTTGAATTAAAGATGCTGGTGATGCTTGCTTGTGGGAAAGCATGGATACCATGGCATGAAGGGCAAGACCCTGTTAACTGTTAATAGTGACGATTCACCTAAAGAGACCAAGTGGACTAATTCTTGAAGGCTGTTATATGATGGTGAGACAAGGCATTACGCTAAATATTTGGGCGTCCTCAATCAGGTCAGATCTGATTCTTGGTGATTGAAATAAAGCATGATCTAATTTGGTATTTATACCCCTAATTTGTTTAAATGGGCTACTTAGTTAAGGCAGAAGTAACAGCTCTTTTCTATAGCTCTTTGTGCCACTAATGCATGGTTGTACTTCACTATACCTTGTTGCCTTTGTTAATATCTTGTTACACGGAGTTAAATATGCCTTTTAGAGGTATCATGCAGCTTATACGAGTTGGCACTAGCCTACATGATTGACATGTTTTGGTTAAAGTTTTGATGCTATAAATGCTAATATGATGGTAGTCTTAGAGGCTTGGTTCACATATAACTTTATTCAAGCATTCCGCCATTGCTATATTTGATGTTCTTATATGTTGTATTTAGAGGCTATAAAGTCTAATACTTAAGAAGAAGCTTGTGTCTCTTCAATATTGCTGATTTTATGTTTTCATAACACATTTCAGGCTGCTTTAATCTATTAATGTGCAAAGGTATATATGAGATAATTCTAAATAGAAGGATTCTATTCTGGCTAAAATAATATTTTTGAGATCATAACCGGCTAGATTTGGGACTAAGAAATTAGTTCTCGTCTAATGGTTGTGCGTGAGATCAATTAGGATATATATTGCTAAAAATATTAATATTCGAGTTCCCTTTCTTGTTAATTGTCACCTCAGGGCAAAAGGATACAATTGGTGATCACGATGAGTCGAGAGACCCAATGTACCTTTTGGCCCTTGCACATTTACCATTATCATGCTAATTGTGTATTGATTGGTCTGCAGTGCGGGTTCTCTCCTCCAATTGTCTCTTTTTTTGTCGTTAGAGTTGGCGTTAACTTGAGATGGAATTACTTTGGGCGTAACTAAAGCTACACTTACTTTGTACCTCTATTTTTTTATTTGACACACATAGATGGGAATAATTCTGTAATACTTTATGTCCTTATTTTCATCATACAACGTAACTAAAGCTACACTTACTTTATACACATAGATGGGAATAATTTATAGTAATACTTTATGTCTTTATTTTGATCATACATTGGAGTAATCTCAGAATATTTTATGTCTAAATTTTATGTCTCTACTTTGATCATACATGGTTACAATCTGATTAACGCGCAGATCTTCTAAAATAATGCTTTGCTACTTTATTGTTCTACTTTCATACTAATATCGTGTTTGAGGTAATGTGCCTTCGGTTGTGGCACAGGTAACGCCCGGGATGGATATGTGTTGGGTAATCTTTGCCTTGAAGCGAATACGGTTTAGTAAAATGTTTTACTATAATCTGTTAGTGGTCTTGGTGAAGATGTGTAGAAGAAGAAGAAGAAGAAGAAGAAGAAGAAGAAGAAGAAGAAGAAGAAGAAGAAGAAGAAGAAGAAGAAGAAGAAGAAGAAGAAGAAGAAGAAGAAGAAGAGAATATTCTTTTTTGATTCCTCAAATAATTGAAATGAGAAAAGAAAATCCAGACGATGTTATGCAAGAGGATGGAGTCTATAAGGCCACATGAGGCAAAAGAATGTTATATGATTATACTTTCAGTAGTATGGGGTATGAACCATGCTAAGATGCAAAAATGCAACATGAGCTACTAAGAAAATTATGCCATGTTCATCATGACAGATATTGCATATTGGGCTTGTTTTGAATATGGCTCTTTAGACAAATGATGGAGTCCCACTTTACATGGAAAATCGAGAAAGTTCATGTGCATTGTGCAAGTTAGCTTCTAATTGCTAAGTGCCTATGGGAAGGAAGTGTCCCTTCAATGGTACACCACGTTATTTAATGCTATGGTGGAACCATGTAAAAGGCAACTTGTGGACTTGTGGACCCCATAAAAAGGATGCTAAGATTTGGGGCTTCGTCTACTTTTAATAGATTGTTTGCAAAAGCCAAGATTGTTTGCAAAAAGCCAAGTTTTGGTAAAGGCAAAAAGCAATAAAAGGGTTTACATGCTCAGAGATAGTCTACATAAAATAACCATGGCGATTGCGGGTGAAAAGGGCCGATTGTGGCTTTGTTCATTATTTGACTTTTTAATATGTGATTTTTAGGACTCTGCCTAACAGAGGCTAAGCGCCAAAATGGCCGTCTCTTTTTCTAAACTAGGAGTACAGTTTGATTAGCAATATTGTATAAAAAATGGTCGCACAAAAGAGCTTGGCGGATCATTTAGTGATGAAGAAAAATCGTGTGCATATGTAGATGCCTAGGCTTGGCCAAAAAACATGCATCTGAGGTTCTAGCTTGGATCATGGCATCGTTTCTGCTTGGGCTTTGAAGCTAAATTTTGGAAGATGCCGCTTTATATTTGACTATGGGGTATGAACTGCATCGAAATGCCCGATAGCAGTGCTAAGGTATCAAGAAACTTTCGATGCACGAAGTTTTGTTAATATATGTCTTGAATCTTCAAAGATATTGGCTTTGAAACTTCGTATTTAGATCCGAAAATACATTTTGCAGATCATAGAAAGTAGAAAAAGCTTGTATGAAGCATTTTCAACAGGATGCCAAAGGCTAGTCTTGATGCCATATAATCTTTGAATCTCGGCAAGAAGAGCAAAGGCCAAGCTTATGAAGGTCTTGCCATGGAATCGAGGTAACATGTTCTATTCAAAACACTAGCATCATAATTATTCATACATTCAAAGATGTGATTCATAGTGCTTGTTTAGTTTGCATACTGAAAACAAATATTTGCTTGTATCTATGTTGTCCCCGCAATAAGGGAATGGCTGATCTATATATATATATCATTCTTGATAGATAAAGCGCCTTTGTAATGGTAAAAATATTTTTCTTTCTTGTCAAATTAATTTTTCCATACCGTATGATAAACATAAGAATGTTTAATGCGCATTTCAGAATATGTTTGCAAATGTTGGTATCAGGTCTTACAAAAAATCAAGTGGACCTTATGCTTTCCTACTTGGATAATGGAGCTTCGTAACATTTTTGGAGTCTTTGCAAAAAAGGTTACTCTAGTCTATTTGCTTCAATATCATGAGCACTTAAACTATGTGTTGGTATCAATGTATTATATTTGATGGCAAACTATATTATGTGCATCTCATTTAAGGGAAATGTTCAAAGCTGATTTAGTTCATTCTTTGGTGATACTTGGGATATGCCCATAGAATTTTTGCACAAAATGAATTGCAATGCTGAAACAATCTTTTAAAATCGTGGCGAGGATATTTAAAATAGTAATAATGTTATGTTATGCTATGAAATTGATTAGACTACGATATATCGAACAAATGATCAAGTTAACCAGCTAGATTTGGGACTAATAAATTAGTTCTCGCCTAATGGGAATGCTTGTGATCATTTGGGAAATTTAAAATAACATACACTATTCGGTTGCTTCTTTTCTAGTTAATGTCACCTCGGGGCAAAAGGATACAATTGGTGATCATTGATAAAACGAGAGACCCAATGTACCTTTTTTGGCCCTTGCACATTTACCATTATCATGCTAATTGTGTATTGATTGGTCACTGAGTGCGGGTTCTCTCCTCTAATTGTCTCCATTTTGTCGTTAGAGTTGGCGTTAACTTGGAATTGGAGTAAATTTGGATCCGTAAGAGATGGAACGAAAGTGCATTTTGACAAGGACACAAATAAGATATGTAGACAAATGTGTTTTATACAAGATGGCAAGTATACTGCCTTTTATACTCTATATTTTGTACCGATTATTACTTGAAAATTAAATGGAAAACTTTATACATTCTTAAGATTGCTATCTGATTTGTTACATCTTGAAATTGATTAGACTGAAAAATAATTATTGTGAAATATTCTTTATGCATCTATTTTGCTATATGTGATCATAATTCCAACCAAATAAAGGTTACCTTGTGCTGTGGCTTGGGTTTTACCCTTGATGGATATGTGGGAAACGTTTACATCTTGAACGGAACTATATTTTTGTATTTATATGCATATATGGTGTAAGTCTAGATGTAAATATGTGAATAAGAAGAAAATGTGACTTCCATTAGTTAGAGTCTTCTAACTAACACAGCTCCACTTTATTTGGTTGATTCTCTGGTTCATCTTTCTAACTTCACATAGATGGGGTGATGGATTTGAGAATGATTTCAATATCTATGATATTGAAGTTCATATGAGATCTTTTATTTGGGACTAACAATATTCTGTCTCTCATTTCTGATGTACAGAAAAAGACTATCTGGATACTACATCTCTTCGATGCAGGTTATGTGGTGGTTGGAGAACCCCATAAGTATGATGTTCAGGCCTGATGGATGTTTCGGAACGGCCACAAATATACTGTAAGCTTTTATACATCTATAGCTTCCAAAATTGCCTTTGGTCCATTATGCCAAGGCATGTACTTAAGGACTATTGTGCCTTTAGTACATTTAAACTTTAAATGCTGCCTATGGTCTATTGCGCCAAGGCTTAGAGATTCTGGGTCTATTGAACAGAATACTCTATGTTTCAAGATACTCTATATTCTTATATTGCCTTCAATGGCCCATTGTGCTAAGGCATGTACTTAGGGCCTATTGTGCCTGTAGTACAACTCAAATTTAAATACAGCCTATGGTCCTTTGCACCAAGGCTTAGAGATTCGGGTCTAATGAAGCATTGTCTACTCTATGTTTCAAGATTCTAGACAAAGTAAGTTACTTTTCTTTGGTGTAAGGAAGTAGGACCCCTCTTTTATAGGGGGTCCTACTTTCCTTATAAAAAAGAGGTGTCCTACATCCCAGGAGGGAGGGATTGTGGGAGAAGAAGAAGAAGAAGAAGAAGAAGAAGAAGAAGAAGAAGAGAATATTCTTTTTTGATTCCTCAAATAATTGAAATGAGAAAAGAAAATCCAGACGATGTTATGCAAGAGGATGGAGCCTATAAGGCCACATGAGGCAAAAGAATGTTATATGATTATACTTTCAGTAGTATGGGGTATGAACCATGCTAAGATGCAAAAATGCAACATGAGCTACTAAGAAAATTATGCCCTGTTCATCATGACAGATATTGCATATTGGGCTTGTTTTGAATATGGCTCTTTAGACAAATGATGGAGTCCCACTTTTACATGGAAAATCGAGAAAGTTCATGTGCATTGTGCAAGTTAGCTTCTAATTGCTAAGTGCCTATGGGAAGGAAGTGTCCCTTCAATGGTACACCACGTTATTTAATGCTATGGTGGAACCATGTAAAAAGGCAACTTGTGGACTTGTGGACCCCATAAAAAGGATGCTAAGATTTGGGGCTTCGTCTACTTTTAATAGATTGTTTGCAAAAAGCCAAGATTGTTTGCAAAAAGCCAAGTTTTGGTAAAGGCAAAAAGCAATAAAAGGGTTTACATGCTCAGAGATAGTCTACATAAAATAACCATGGCGATTGCGGTGAAAAGGGCCGATTGTGGCTTTGTTCATTATTTGACTTTTAATATGTGATTTTAGGACTCGCCTAACAGAGGCTAAGCGCCAAAATGGTCCGCTCTTTTTTTCTAAACTAGAGTACAGTTTGATTAGCAATATTGTGGCGCAAAAATGGTCGCACAAAGAGCTTGGCGGATCATTTAGTGATGAAGAAAAATCGTGTGCATATGTAGATGCCTAGGCTTGGCCAAAACATGCATACAGGTTCTAGCTTGGATCATGGCATACGTTTCCTGCTTGGGCTTTGAAGCTAGGCTGGAAGATGCCGTTTTATATTTGACTACTGGTATGAACTGCATCAGAAATGCCTGATAGCAGTGCTAAGGTATCAAGAAACTTTCGATGCCCGAAGTTTTGTTAATATATGTCTTGAATCTTCAAAGATATTGGCTTTGAAACTGTGATTTAGATCTGAAAATACATTTTGCGATCATAGAAAGTAGAAAAAGCTTGTATGAAGCATTTTTGGCAGGATGCCAAAGGCTAGTCTTGATGCCATATAATCTTTGAATCTCTAAGAAGAAGAGCAAAGGCCAAGCTTATGAAGGTCTTGCCATGGAATCGAGGTAACATGTTCTATTCAAAACACTAGTATCATAATTATTCATACATTCAAAGATGTGATTCATAGTGCTTGTTTCGTTGCATAATGAAAACAAATATTTGCTTGTATCTATGTTGTCCCCGCAATAAGGGAATGGCCGATCTATATATATATCCGTCGTGATAGATAAAAGCGCCCTTGTAATGGTAAAAATATTTTTCTTTCTTGTCAAATTAATTTTTCCATACCGTATGATAAACATAAGAATGTTTAATGCGCATTTCAGAATATGTTTGCAAATGTTGGTATCAGGTCTTACAAAAAAATCAAGTGGACCTTATGCTTTCCTACTTGATAATGGAGCTTCGTAACATTTTGGAGTGCTGCAAAAAAGGTTACTCTAGTCTATTTGCTTCAATATCATGAGCACTTAAACTATGTGTTGGTATCAATGTATTATATTTGATGGCAAACTATATTATGTGCATCTCATTTAAGGGAAATGTTCAAAGCTGATTTAGTTCATTCTTTGGTGATACTTGGGATATGCCCATAGAATTTTTGCACAAAAATGAATTGCAATGTTGAAACAATCTTTTTAAAATCGTATAGGATATTTAAAATAGTAATAATGTTATGTTATGCTATGAAATTGATTAGACTACGATATATCGAACAAATGATCAAGTTAACCAGCTAGATTTGGGACTAATAAATTAGTTCTCGTCTAATGGGAATGCTTGTGATCATTTGGGAAATTTAAAATAACATACACTATTCCAGTTTGCTTCTTTTCTAGTTAATGTCACCTCAGGGCAAAAGGATACAATTGGTGATCAGTGATAAACTGAGAGACCCAATGTACCTTTTGGCCCTTGCACATTTACCATTATCATGCTAATTGTGTATTGATTGGCTGCAGGTACGGGTTCTCTCCTCTAATTGTCTCCATTTTGCTGTTAGAGTTGGCGTTAACTTGGAATTGGAGTAGCTGGATCCGTAAGAGATGGAACGAAATGCGATTTTGACAAAGGACACAAATAAGATATGTAGACAAATGTGTTTTATACAAGATGGCAAGTATACTCTCGCCTTTTATACTCTATATTTTGTAATCGATTATTACTTGAAAATTAAATGGAAAACTTTATACATTCTTAAGATTGCTATCGATTTGTTACATCTTGAAATTGATTAGACTGAAAAAAATAATTATTGTGAAATATTCTTTATGCATCTATTTTGCTATATGTGATCATAATTCCAACCAAATAAAGGTTACCAGGCCGTGGCTTGGGTTTTACCCTTGATGGATATGTGGGAAACGTTTACATCTTGAACGGAACTATATTTTTGTATTTATATGCATATATGGTGTAAGTCTAGATGTAAATATGTGAATAAGAAGAAAATGTGACTTCCATTAGTTAGAGTCTTCTAACTAACACAGCTCCACTTTATTTGGTTGATTCTCTGGTTCATCTTTCTAACTTCACATAGATGGGGTGATGGATTTGAGAATGATTTCAATATCTATGATATTGAAGTTCATATGAGATCTTTTATTTGGGACTAACAATATTCTGTCTCTCATTTCTGATGTACAGAAAAAGACTATCTGGATACTACATCTCTTCGATGCAGGTTATGTGGTGGTTGGAGAACCCCATAAGTATGATGTTCAGGCCTGATGGATGTTTCGGAACGGCCACAAATATACTGTAAGCTTTTATACATCTATAGCTTCCAAAATTGCCTTTGGTCCATTATGCCAAGGCATGTACTTAAGGACTATTGTGCCTTTAGTACATTTAAACTTTAAATGCTGCCTATGGTCTATTGCGCCAAGGCTTAGAGATTCTGGGTCTATTGAACAGAATACTCTATGTTTCAAGATACTCTATATTCTTATATTGCCTTCAATGGCCCATTGTGCTAAGGCATGTACTTAGGGCCTATTGTGCCTGTAGTACAACTCAAATTAAATCCGGCCTATGGTCCTTTGCACCAAGGCTTAGAGATTCTGGTCTAATGAACAGATTGTCTACTCTATGTTTCAAGATTCTAGACAAAGTAAGTTACTTTCTTCTGGTGTAAGGAAGTAGGACCCCTCTTTTTATAGGGGGGGTCCTACTTTCCTTATAAAAAGAGGTGTCCTACATCCCGAGGGAGGGATTGTGGGAGGAGAAGAAGAAGAAGAAGAAGAAGAAGAAGAAGAAGAAGAGAATATTCTTTTTTGATTCCTCAAATAATTGAAATGAGAAAAGAAAATCCAGACGATGTTATGCAAGAGGATGGAGCCTATAAGGCCACATGAGGCAAAAGAATGTTATATGATTATACTTTCAGTAGTATGGGGTATGAACCATGCTAAGATGCAAAATGCAACATGAGCTACTAAGAAAAATTATGCCCTGTTCATCATGACAGATATTGCATATTGGGCTTGTTTTGAATATGGCTCTTTAGACAAATGATGGAGTCCCACTTTACATGGAAAATCGAGAAAGTTCATGTGCATTGTGCAAGTTAGCTTCTAATTGCTAAGTGCCTATGGGAAGGAAGTGTCCCTTCAATGGTACACCACGTTATTTAATGCTATGGTGGAACCATGTAAAAAGGCAACTTGTGGACTTGTGGACCCCATAAAAGGATGCTAAGATTTGGGGCTTCGTCTACTTTTAATAGATTGTTTGCAAAAAGCCAAGATTGTTTGCAAAAAGCCAAGTTTTGGTAAAGGCAAAAAGCAATAAAAGGGTTTACATGCTCAGAGATAGTCTACATAAAATAACCATGGCGATTGCGGTGAAAAGGGCCGATTGTGGCTTTGTTCATTATTTGACTTTTTAATATGTGATTTTTAGGACTCTGCCTAACAGAGGCTAAGCGCCAAAATGGCCGCTCTCTTTTCTAAACTAGAGTACAGTTTGATTAGCAATATTGTGGCGCAAAAATGGTCGCACAAAGAGCTTGGCGGATCATTTAGTGATGAAGAAAAAATCGTGTGCATATGTAGATGCCTAGGCTTGGCCAAAAACATGCATCTGAGGTTCTAGTTTGGATCATGGCATACGTTTCTCGCTTGGGCTTTGAAGCTAGGGTCGGAAGATGCCGCTTTTATATTTGACTATCGGTATGAACCGCATCGTAAATGCCCCGATAGCAGTGCTAAGGTATCAAGAAACTTTCGATGCTCGAAGTTTTGTTAATATATGTCTTGAATCTTCAAAGATATTGGCTTTGAAACTCGTATTTAGATCTGAAAATACATTTTGCAGATCATAGAAAGTAGAAAAAAGCTTGTATGAAGCATTTTCGGCAGGATGCCAAAGGCTAGTCTTGATGCCATATAATCTTTGAATCTCGGCAAGAAGAGCAAAGGCCAAGCTTATGAAGGTCTTGCCATGGAATCGAGGTAACATGTTCTATTCAAAACACTAGTATCATAATTATTCATACATTCAGCATGTGATTCATAGTGCTTGTTTCGTTGCATACGAAAACAAATATTTGCTTGTATCTATGTTGTCCCTGCAATAAGGGAATGGCCAGATCTATATATATATCTGTCTGTGATAGATAAAGCGCCCTTGTAATGGTAAAAAATATTTTTCTTTCTTGTCAAATTAATTTTTCCATACCGTATGATAAACATAAGAATGTTTAATGCGCATTTCAGAATATGTTTGCAAATGTTGGTATCAGGTCTTACAAAAAATCAAGTGGACCTTATGCTTTCCTACTTGGATAATGGAGCTTCGTAACATTTTTGGAGTGCTGCAAAAAAGGTTACTCTAGTCTATTTGCTTCAATATCATGAGCACTTAAACTATGTGTTGGTATCAATGTATTATATTTGATGGCAAACTATATTATGTGCATCTCATTTAAGGGAAATGTTCAAAGCTGATTTAGTTCATTCTTTGGTGATACTTGGGATATGCCCATAGAATTTTTGCACAAAAATGAATTGCAATCTTTGAAACAATCTTTTAAAATCGCGGGCGAGGATATTTAAAATAGTAATAATGTTATGTTATGCTATGAAATTGATTAGACTACGATATATCGAACAAATGATCAAGTTAACCAGCTAGATTTGGGACTAATAAATTAGTTCTCGTCTAATGGGAATGCTTGTGATCATTTGGGAAATTTAAAATAACATACACTATTCGGTTTTTGTTTTTTCTAGTTAATGTCACCTCGGGCAAAAGGATACAATTGGTGATCGGTGATAAACCGAGAGACCCAATGTACCTTTTGCCCTTGCACATTTACCATTATCATGCTAATTGTGTATTGATTGGTCCGCAGTAGGTTCTCTCCTCTAATTGTCTCCATTTTGCTGTTAGAGTTGGCGTTAACTTGGAATTGGAGTAGCTGGATCCGTAAGAGATGGAACGAGCTGCATTTTGACAGTGACACAAATAAGATATGTAGACAAATGTGTTTTATACAAGATGGCAAGTATACTCTCGTCTTTTATACTCTATATTTTGTACTGATTATTACTTGAAAATTAAATGGAAAACTTTATACATTCTTAAGATTGCTATCTGATTTGTTACATCTTGAAATTGATTAGACTGAAAAATAATTATTGTGAAATATTCTTTATGCATCTATTTTGCTATATGTGATCATAATTCCAACCAAATAAAGGTTACCTTGTGCTGTGGCTTGGGTTTTACCCTTGATGGATATGTGGGAAACGTTTACATCTTGAACGGAACTATATTTTTGTATTTATATGCATATATGGTGTAAGTCTAGATGTAAATATGTGAATAAGAAGAAAATGTGACTTCCATTAGTTAGAGTCTTCTAACTAACACAGCTCCACTTTATTTGGTTGATTCTCTGGTTCATCTTTCTAACTTCACATAGATGGGGTGATGGATTTGAGAATGATTTCAATATCTATGATATTGAAGTTCATATGAGATCTTTTATTTGGGACTAACAATATTCTCTCTCATTTCGATGTGTAAAAAAGACTATCCGGATACTACATCTCTTCGATGCGGTGTTATGTGGTGGTTGGAGAACCCCATAAGTATGATGTTCAGGCCTGATGGATGTTTCGGAACGGCCACAAATATACTGTAAGCTTTTATACATCTATAGCTTCCAAAATTGCCTTTGGTCCATTATGCCAAGGCATGTACTTAAGGACTATTGTGCCTTTAGTACATTTAAACTTTAAATGTTGCCTTATGGTCTATTATGCCAAGGCTTAGAGATTCTGGGTCTATTGAACAGAATACTCTATGTTTCAAGATACTCTATATTCTTATATTGCCTTCAATGGCCCATTGTGCTAAGGCATGTACTTAGGGCCTATTGTGCCTGTAGTACAACTCAAATTTAAATACAGCCTATGGTCCTTTGCACCAAGGCTTAGAGATTCTGGTCTAATGAACAGATTGTCTACTCTATGTTTCAAGATTCTAGACAAAGTAAGTTACTTTCTTACGGTGTAAGGAAGTAGGACCCCTCTTTTATGGGGGTCCTACTTTCTTATAAAAAGAGGTGTCCTACATCCAGGAGGGAGGGATTGTGGGAAGAAGAAGAAGAAGAAGAAGAAGAAGAGAATATTCTTTTTGATTCCTCAAATAATTGAAATGAGAAAAGAAAATCCAGACGATGTTATGCAAGAGGATGGAGCCTATAAGGCCACATGAGGCAAAAGAATGTTATATGATTATACTTTCAGTAGTATGGGGTATGAACCATGCTAAGATGCAAAAATGCAACATGAGCTACTAAGAAAATTATGCCCTGTTCATCATGACAGATATTGCATATTGGGCTTGTTTTGAATATGGCTCTTTAGACAAATGATGGAGTCCCACTTTACATGGAAAATCGAGAAAGTTCATGTGCATTGTGCAAGTTAGCTTCTAATTGCTAAGTGCCTATGGGAAGGAAGTGTCCCTTCAATGGTACACCACGTTATTTAATGCTATGGTGGAACCATGTAAAAGGCAACTTGTGGACTTGTGGACCCCATAAAAGGATGCTAAGATTTGGGGCTTCGTCTACTTTTAATAGATTGTTTGCAAAAAGCCAAGATTGTTTGCAAAAGCCAAGTTTTGGTAAAGGCAAAAAGCAATAAAAAGGGTTTACATGCTCAGAGATAGTCTACATAAAATAACCATGGCGATTGCGGTGAAAAAGGGCCGATTGTGGCTTTGTTCATTATTTGACTTTTTAATATGTGATTTTTAGGACTCTGCCTAACAGAGGCTAAGCGCCAAAATGGCCGTCTCTTTTTCTAAACTAGGAGTACAGTTTGATTAGCAATATTGTGGCGCAAAAATGGCTGCACAAAGAGCTTGGCGGATCATTTAGTGATGAAGAAAAAATCGTGTGCATATGTAGATGCCTAGGCTTGGCCAAAACATGCATCTGTGTTCTAGCTTGGATCATGGCATACGTTTCTGCTTGGGCTTTGAAGCTATTTGGAAGATGCCGTTTTATATTTGACTACTGGTATGAACTGCATCAGAAATGCCTGATAGCAGTGCTAAGGTATCAAGAAACTTTCGATGCCTGAGTTTTGTTAATATATGTCTTGAATCTTCAAAGATATTGGCTTTGAAACTCGTATTTAGATCTGAAAATACATTTTGCAGACCATAGAAAGTAGAAAAAAGCTTGTATGAAGCATTTTTGGCGGGATGCCAAAGGCTAGTCTTGATGCCATATAATCTTTGAATCTCGGCAAGAAGAGCAAAGGCCAAGCTTATGAAGGTCTTGCCATGGAATCGAGGTAACATGTTCTATTCAAAACACTAGTATCATAATTATTCATACATTCAGCATGTGATTCATAGTGCTTGTTTCGTTGCATACGAAAACAAATATTTGCTTGTATCTATGTTGTCCCTGCAATAAGGGAATGGCCAGATCTATATATATATCCAATGCGTGATAGATAAAGCCCTTTGTAATGGTAAAAATATTTTTCTTTCTTGTCAAATTAATTTTTCCATACCGTATGATAAACATAAGAATGTTTAATGCGCATTTCAGAATATGTTTGCAAATGTTGGTATCAGGTCTTACAAAAAATCAAGTGGACCTTATGCTTTCCTACTTGGATAATGGAGCTTCGTAACATTTTTGGAGTGCTGCAAAAAAGGTTACTCTAGTCTATTTGCTTCAATATCATGAGCACTTAAACTATGTGTTGGTATCAATGTATTATATTTGATGGCAAACTATATTATGTGCATCTCATTTAAGGGAAATGTTCAAAGCTGATTTAGTTCATTCTTTGGTGATACTTGGGATATGCCCATAGAATTTTTGCACAAAAATGAATTGCAATCTTTGAAACAATCTTTTAAAATCGTGGTGAGGATATTTAAAATAGTAATAATGTTATGTTATGCTATGAAATTGATTAGACTACGATATATATCGAACAAATGATCAAGTTAACCAGCTAGATTTGGGACTAATAAATTAGTTTCGCGTCTAATGGGAATGCTTGTGATCATTTGGGAAATTCAAAATAACATACACTATTCGCTTTGCTTCTTTTCTAGTTAATATCACCTCGGGGCAAAAGGATACAATTGGTGATCGGTGATAAACCGAGAGACCCAATGTACCTTTTGGCCCTTGCACATTTACCATTATCATGCTAATTGTGTATTGATTGGTCGCAGTACGGGTTCTCTCCTCTAATTGTCTCCATTTTCTTTGTTAGAGTTGGCGTTAACTTGGAATTGGAGTATTTGGATCCGTAAGAGATGGAACGAAATTTGCATTTTGACAATTGACACAAATAAGATATGTAGACAAATGTGTTTTTATACAAGATGGCAAGTATACTCTCGTCTTTTTATACTCTATATTTTGTCTTCGATTATTACTTGAAAATTAAATGGAAAACTTTATACATTCTTAAGATTGCTATCTGATTTGTTACATCTTGAAATTGATTAGACTGAAAAATAATTATTGTGAAATATTCTTTATACATCTATTTTGCTATATGTGATCATAATTCCAACCAAATAAAGGTTACCTTGTGCTGTGGCTTGGGTTTTACCCTTGATGGATATGTGGGAAACGTTTACATCTTGAACGGAACTATATTTTTGTATTTATATGCATATATGGTGTAAGTCTAGATGTAAATAGAAGAAGAAGAAGAAGAAGAAGAAGAAGAAGAAGAAGAAGAAGAAGAAGAAGAAGAAGAAGAAGAAGAAGAAGAAGAAGAAGAAGAAGAAGATTTTTTAACGTCCACGGAAACCCAATCGGGTTATGGGACGAGTACAATGAAAGAGGGGTGTAACCCCAAACAAGAGCTCGGGGGCAAAGCCCCATCACAGAAGCCTAAAGTAGTATATATACATGCTGAGGGCAAGTGCCCAAACTAAATGAATGCTATTTATTCTGATGATATGGTACTGCTGAGAGACCCTAGACATAGCCTGTCCACGGATTAGACGGCCAACGGTCTAGGATAATTGATGCTCCTCCTCGGTATACCGCCCATTTCTTGTGTTGACGGGCTTCCCTAACCTTGCACAACTCATTCCGGTGATTGCATAGCTGTATGGGAGAAAGATCTTCCTGTAATGAAAATGTAGTGCCCCTCAAATGATTTCCGTGCTGAAGAACACTTAGACGACTCAACACATCCCGAAAGCGAATTAAAAGGTGTCGAGGTTGTCAAGGTTGCACCAAGAAAGGGAGAGAAGGGGATGCACACCAATATCCGAGAGCGCAAGCTCCCAAAACAAAGGCAAAATGGAATTGTATTGAACGTATGTATGAATACAAGATATAAAAAGGGGCAGTAGATAATAACTGCTCCCGTTACCAACCACACCTAATTATGCCGTAACTAATTAAGGCAAGTCGGTGCCGTAGATAATTAAGGCAAGTGGGTGGGCTGGTGTAGGTTTGATGAAGTGCTGATTCGAAGGCCACATAGTCGCTACCTCTGTCTTTGAGGTCTTTGTCGATCTTTGTCAAGCGACAAGATGGTGATCTCGATATCATATATCTCGACCTCCTCCTTGATGAGAGGTCACCATCTCCATGCTCAACCTCCTCCTCCTGGAGATGAGATCTGGAATCTATCAAGACCAATACCAAGTCGATGTCGCTCAAAGAGCTCACGAGCCAAAGGCTTAGTCAAGAGATCTGCGGTATTGTCCCGTGTAGGAACATGCTCAATCTGAACACGCTTATCGACCCACAAGGTCCCTTACAAAATGATAATGCTTGGGAACATGCTTAGATTTTGGATGTCGAACTTTATTGAGCACCAATCAATGCCACCTTTGTTATCCATGAGCATCCTTGCTGGTCGAGTGCGTTGCCCAATCTTAGGCAAGAAAGTCCTTGAAACTAATGATCTCACGCCGCTCGCGTAGATCTTTGCAACATACCGCCAGTGGATGAAAGAGATACATGCCCTTGTTTCTTGCTGATCCAAGCAATGGCAGCATTGGCAAGCAGAAAGCAAATGCCGGATGTGGACCTGGAGTTGTCTATCACATCGCTAAGTGAGGAATCACTATATGTCAGCAATGAAAAAGCATCACTATTGCTGCGATATGTAAGGCCATAATCAGCAGTACCCTTTAAGTAGCGGAGAATGTGCTTAGCCATTTCCCAATGCTTATGACCTGGATCTGCTGAAAATTGGCTGAGAGCTGGATTCATAGGAACTTTAGATGGATTGCAATCAGCCATGCCAAAGCGCTCAAGCATTTCTTCAATGTACTTCTTTTGAGAGATATGAAGAATCCCATTTTTCCGGTCTCTTGCAATTTGCAAACCCAAACAATAGCGAGCTTCACCCAAGTCCACCATTGGAAACTTAGCGACAAGCCTTGTCTTGAATTCACAATGTGCTCATTATTGTTGCCTATGAGCAAGGAATCATCCACATACAAAGCAATGATGAGTAAGAACTTGCCTTGACGACGGATGTAGACATTAGAATCAGCCTCAATAGGCTGGAATCCTTGGTCTTTGAAGAAAGAATCTATGGTCTTGTACCAAGCACGTGATGCTTGCTTTAACCCATAAAGTGCCTTCGTCAATCTGCATACTAAATGCTCAGCACCAGCTTTGACATAACCCTGAGGTTGCTTCATATATATTTCTTCATCAAGTTTGCCATTAAGAAATGCTGTCTTGACATCTGTTTGATGAACCTCAAGATTATAATGAGCAGCAAATGCAAGAAGAATGCGAATGCTCATCATTTTGACTACTGGAGAAAATGTTTCCAAGTAATCAATGCCATATTGCTGGCTGAAACCCTGTGCAACCAAGCGTGCTTTGTAGCTGCTGATGGTACCATCAGGATGGAGCTTGCATTTGTAGACCCATTTGTTACCAACGACCTTCCGATCATGAGGAAGAGGAACCAAATCCCAAGTGCCATTTTGAACAATAGAATCCATTTCGTGGTCCATTGCCTGCTGCCAATGAGGTGCAGCAGCACATGAAATAGCTTCACGATAGCTGGTGGGTTCACTGATAATAGCAGCACCACAAAACTCCATAATGCTGGGCATAATTTCAGCATAGAAAGCAAACCTTTGAGGAGGAAAACGTTTCCTTTTGCCTCGACCAAGTTCTTCTTCAACTCCTCCTTGATCAAGATGATCAAAATCACCTCCTGGATCAGATGGGTCAAGATCTCCTCCTTGATTGGATGTGTCAAGATCTGCGTCGTGATTAGAAAACTTGGGGTGCCGGAAGCACCTGCAGTCTGCCGGACCGCCGCAGTCCGGAACCGCCGCAGTGTCGGAATATCGAGAAAATTGATTAGATGGATTGGAAGCTATGGCGTCATTATCCATCCATGCGTAGATATCAAGAAATTCCACATTAGGAGTTTTGAACCTTCTTTGAAATGCCGAAACATCTTCATGAAAAATAACATCGCGACTAACACAAAGCTTCTTGGTATCCAGATCAATCAGCCTATAACCATGCTTGCACTGGTCAGAGAAACCCACAAAGATCATTTTCTTGCTGGTATGCTCAAGTTTCTTGCGATTTGCTTTGGGAATAAGCATAAAGGCAAAGACATCCAAGACACGCAAAGCGAGACAAATTTGGCTTTATGCGCTGAAAGCTTCTTTGAGTCTGATTTTTTCACGACAAGCGATGGGCAATCTATTGAGTAGGTAAACCGAAAGTACCTTTACGCTTCAGCCCAAAATTGAATGGGTGCCGAGGATTGAGCCGCAGCAAGCAACGTGCCATGTCAACAATCTTTGCGATTCTTCGCTCAAGCAACGCCATTATGTTGTGGAGTATGAGGCTCGGTAAGTTGGCGCTCAATACCATGATCAGCACAAAAATGATTGAATGCTTGACTGGTAAACTCTCCACCATTATCAGATCTGAGCTTCTTAATCCGATGGGTTACTTGGTTCTCAACAAGCGCTTTCCATTCTTGGAAATGGGCAAATGCATCAGATTTCCGCTTCAAGAAATAGACCCATGTTTTCCTGCTCAAATCATCAATGAATGTCAGAAAATAATAAGCACCCGAGAGAGAAGGAACATGAGTTGGACCACAAAGATCCGTGTGTACTAGTTCAAGAAGAGCAGTAGTTAACGAGATCCAATCGAGTAAAAGATCTGCGGTCTTTGTTTGCCCAATGCACAAGCCTCACAACTTGCAAGAGTAGGGTGTCTGATGAAGGTCAAAACCGTCTACAAGTTGAGGCAAGCTGGTTGAGTGCTTTAAGACCGATGTGTCCAAGCCTCTTATGCCACGGATCACGGGTACCATTACCAGCAGCTACAAGAACAACTTGATCAGCATATTCTTGGCCCAAATGGTAGAGATTACCGATGACATTTAATAGCACGAGCAAGGCTCTTTCCCAGTAACTTTTCTGCCTGCGAACAATGCGTCATCACTATCAAAGGAAACTATTGTGCCCATATCGGTAAGACGCAATGTAAATCAGATCTTTACGCCAAAGTAGGAGCATACATTACCCTTTTAGAGTGAAATTACCAAGACTTGTGGGTACTTGAATGTCACCCATTCCCAGATTTGATGCTCACTATTGTCGCCAATTTGAACAATGTGATTTGAAGAGGTAGGGCCTGAAATTTTCAAACCAATCTTTGTGCCAACTAATATGAGTGTAGCACCGAGAATCCATGATGAATTTGATAGAGCGAGGGGCTCCCATTTGTTTACAAAGATAAACATAATCCGGCCGTAAGGGAACCACATTGGCTACGCTTTACTTCTTCAACAATTTGGGCCACATTGGCTGAAGCTTTGTTTGTCTCCAAAGCTTTCAGTTTGTGCTCAAGATCCTTCATCTTCTTCCTACATTCTGCTGCGGTATGATGCCTTTCTTGCAATAGTCACAAACCTGCTGCTTGGATGCTGTGCCTTTGCTGTCAGCACCCTTGAAGGCGTTGCTACTACTGTTATTCTTCTTTTTCTTAGCTTTTTCATGCCCTTTTGCATAGGATTTAGGCTCAGAATGACCTGCAAAGAAAGCATTGTGCTCGTCTTTGATAATCCCAGCATCCTTCCTCATCACGATCTCCTCCTTGACGGAAGTGATTGCACGATTGAGATCCATGTCGGCAATTTGCATGAGATTGCTGCGCAAAGCATGGAAAGAATTGGGTAAGGATCTAAGAAAGAAGAATAATTGCAATGAAGGAGAGATCTTATTCTCTTCTCCAGAGGCTTCAATCTGCCGAAATGTGTTCTTCATGCAACTGCAATGAATTTGTCAAGACTCTCGGTCTCTTCCCAAAAAGATATTCACCACTTCAAACATACAAATGCCCAATTTGTGTATGGGTCTTCTTTTCATGCTCTTGGATGAGAGCATTCCATAAATCATGGCTGTTCTCCTTCCTCAACCTCATCAAGAAGAGATTCAAGAACTTGAGAAGCCCAATCGTAGCCATAGCCTTGTCATCCCGGCGTTGCCAAGCATCAAGAACAGATTTATTCTTGCCATCTGATGCAAGCTCGGGTGCTGGTTCTTGGCCACTAACAATTCCCCAAACTTCTTCAGCCTTAAGAATGAGAGTCATTCTTCTCTTCCATTCTTTGGAAACCCGTGCCATCGAAGATTTGAATCACCACGACCGCCGGGGAAGGTAATCTGGTTGTAGCTTGCATCCTTCTCCATTCTTTGTTGATCTTGAATCAATCTCGGCACACCTAGTGCTCTGATACCATGTCAAGGTTGCACCAAGAAAGGGAGAGAAGGGATGCACACCAATATCCGAGAGCGCAAGCTCCCAAAACAAAGGCAAAATGGAATTGTATTGAACGTATGTATGAATACAAGATATAAAAAGGCGATAGATAATAATGCTTGCTCGGTTACCAACCACACCTAATTATGCAAGTAACTAATTAAGGCAAGTCGGGTGCCGTAGATAATTAAGGCAAGTGGGTGGGCTGGTGTAGGTGCCTGATGAAGTCTTGATTGGCACATAGTCAGCACCCTCGTCTTCGAGTCTTTGTCGATGGCCGTCAGCGGCAAGATGGTGATCTCGATATCATATATCTCGGCGCAGGTCGATCAGACGCCGCAGCCCCCACCCTAGCTGCGCACACAAGTCCAATATTTGGGGACATGCATAACCCCACGAAGAACCGCTAGCGACCTCCAAATGCATGCGACCCTCGGCGTCTGTCTCCTCTACCCTATAATCGTAAGTTCAAAGCTTCGGTCTTGTGCATCCGGGGCTTGATTGCGCAACCAAATGGCGTGGCCCCTCCTCTGTTATTGTATCCGTCCCCTCATGTACGTCGGTCTGTACCGCAGTGTGAACATGCAGGGGCGCTGCCGTCTGGACACTAGCATCAGCACATGATGGCACATGAAATGGATCTTCAGTCTGTATGCTAGCATCAATGCATAATGGCCCATCAGCCCCGAGGGTGTCCGTGAACCTGGACCGCTTCAAATAGTGGCGTAAAGCAGATGAAGGTGGTCATACATGTAGGTCCGCTCAACACAAACCTCCCGCCTGGATTTAAAGTATCCCTTGCCCCAAACCGCTCGATCATATCCTGGTCCAATTCCACTTCGAAGCAAGAGACCACACGATCTTTGAATATCAAGCAATTCGTCGCGGCGTGGTATGGTGTTCCATTTCTTTGCCGCCGCCATTTTCTCCGGCCTATGGGTCATGGGAGAAGGCGAGGTTGCTAGGCAAAGGCAGGTCAAAGCAAAATTTGGACCAGGCAAGAAGAGATAGAGCTAGATATGGGAGCCAAGCAAACCAAAGGATATGGTGCAGGTGCAGTCTTAAAGATGTGGCAGAAGCTGTATGGGCCTGGAGGTTGTGGCAACCTGCAGAGATTTAGGCGTGGCCTGTGATGCCTGGGCTGAAACACGATCCGGAACGAAACCGATGCAAGATCTTCACTCCACCACTGCCCAATCCGGCCTCCAAATCGATTGTGAGCAATAGAAAATTAATTCAGAATTCAATCTGTATACCTCGGGGATGTGGTTGCTGGTGCATGGCCTGTCGCAAAAGCAAAAACCCCTCTTTGCAGAATCGGATGGCTTGATTGATGCTGGCCCTTGTCTGAGATGACCTGAAACCGCCACAAAGCAACTTCGTCTTTGGGCAAGATCGTGCTAGATGGAATCGTATTAAGTCACCTGAGGCTGAGCAGACCAAGACTTTCACCTATAAGGAAACCGGGAGCAAGATATGTGGCTCTGTGCAAAGCCCAACTCTGACAGAGGCGCCAAACCAAGTTGAAAGCTGGAAAAACAAACTGAACCGGGGGGTTGAAGACAAATTTGGGCCAAGAGGTTGCTATACGTACCGATCTACTTCTCTGAAGTATTCTTGCTGGCCGTTGAGATCTGCTATTGGTATGGCTGGGCTTGGGCTACCACCTGAACGGCCCTGGGCGCCCAGGCGTTTAGGCGGCAGCCCAGGCGCTTAGGCGCTTAGGAACACACTTTAAGCATTGGGGTTTCGCTTGCACAGATGTAGGTAAATATATGGCAAAGAAAATATCAGAAGCAATTGCTTGCAGAGGCCCACATAAAAGTTTATACCTTTCAAGCTTTAAGAATTCAAAACGTTTTGATGCAGGAGGTATTCATCTAAAATTGCTGCTTTTGATTCCATTAGTACTATATTTTGTGAATGTTTTTTGAAATGTAAAGCAGCCAGATTGCTTTACA
The DNA here is from genome assembly GCA_021234155.1 of Isoetes taiwanensis. Classification (NCBI taxonomy): domain Eukaryota; kingdom Viridiplantae; phylum Streptophyta; class Lycopodiopsida; order Isoetales; family Isoetaceae; genus Isoetes; species Isoetes taiwanensis. The sequence goes on along the minus strand of JAJEKV010000077.1, from coordinate 3,654,205 downwards.
TTAACTTAGAAACAATCTTTGATTATTTGCTGATTGATAAGAAGTTATATGCTTTGTATTGAATAGCCGTATTTCTATTCTTCTATTGAGATACAATGACCATACTTGCTTTTGCTTTGTCAAACATCTTTCTTCTTTATTGACATTTCATATTCTGGGGCAGAAGAAGTCCAAATGTTGGTGAAGATCATGTAAGAGTGTGTTGTTCCTGGTTTACAGTGATGTGTTCTCATCATCATCTTCCATCTTCGATGATTGTAGTGTTATTATACAGATTTGTATTCTTGATGGAAAACATGGTAGCATTATGTTGCAGATTCATTATGGTTTACCATTATCATCTATGGGGTGAGTACATATGCTTTCAAGAGTTTTGTGGACATATTTATAGCCTTCACGTTATGGGAGTTAGCCTGGAGCTTATGGACATATTCCCTGCCAATTTGTGAAGGTGTACATAGAGAGTGTGCTCTTTCTTCGAGGTCAGTACATATTGAACATGGGTAACATCATCATTGTTCCTGTAACATATAATGTTGGAAATAAAGCAACGCTGCTCTATTGTATTTTTCTTATTTACTACATGCATTCTTTGTAAGGATGGAAACCTTTGTTCATGTTGCCTTTATTCATGTATGATTGGGGTTGTGGAATTCCTCAAGTTGACATTGCAATGTTATATAAGCCATCATACTGCATATAGTTTCGTCCTCCATGACAGTCTAGATTTGAGTGCAAAATATCCATTGCAACACTTACAGATTCAAGCTATTTCTATATTCAATGTTGATCGCTTGAAGTGATTGAGTTCTTCATTCAGGACACATTCAAGGATGTTTTATAGCTTGGAAACAACTGCTTTATACTCATTCAAATCTGCAACATATGCCCCGCTTCGTGCATGGTTGCAGAAGTTCCTCTCCATTTGCAGAATTGTTGTTCAGGAAAATTGATATGCTCTTACATAGATTGCATACAATTACTATCGCTTTTTTGCATTTGGAAAGTTTGAGCCTGTGTTGGAGCATCTCAACTATTCTATAAAGCAACAAGGTCTCTGAAGCAGTGCTTTTGAAGCTGCAGATCCATGAAACTGATGTGATATAGATTGAAAGAACTGAACCTTGCTATTAGTCAGAGAGGTAAGGTTTTGTTTATCTCTTATGTAAGATAAGTGCTATTTCCATTCTGCATTTTCAAGCCTCTCCCATCTGCAGGTTATCATATTGCCGACTTAGAGAGATACTTTATTGACTCAAAGGAGTTCTCACACTGCACTTGATGGAAACTAAAACTAAATAGGTGTTGCAATGGGTGTTGCTTGCAACATGTATCAAAGTATTATGCTATATAGTAGGTTAATATGAGAATTAGTCAAACCTGATTAGAGGATGTTACTCCATGTAGAAGGCAATAAGAATCACATGAAGAGGATGATAGCAAGAACAAGCCATTTTAACACTATCATCATTCTATAAATAGACCCCTACGATCCATATTTTTATTTTCCTATTATACATACAAAAGTCCACCAAGAGCTCTAGATATGGAATGCACAGTTGTCAATAATCTCCTCCTTAACCAACTACTTTGGATAAAAATGCACATATTACTTCCTTAGCTTCTTGCTATTTTTAAAACACATTCTATTGCCAACAAACTTAATTCTATGCCCATAGGTTGTATTCCATTAAACGCATGCTGATTTGTAAACCACGACATCCCATACTAAAACCCGACATTCTCTTTCATAATTTTTTTTTTTTTGGAAGGTAAGGATCCGTCTTATATATTCAAATGATATCAAAGCTACTACTATTTTTATTATAGACTACAAATATGCCATCTAGCATTTAAGTAGACGGTAATTCTATCTAACTTTATATGGCTCCCATGGTCGATTCATCTTCGTGGACTAAAAACTTATTCTATTTCATTCCTAGCTCTCTCATGCCTCCTAGCAAGGAACAATGTGAAATCTTCAGAACAACTCTCTGTTCAAACTTTTAAGAGGTAATCCTCAAAACACAATGTAATCTAATCATCCAGCATAGGACTAGAGATGAATGCTTAGGATGTTTTAGAATTTTTGTTTGCAAGTGATGGTCACGAGCCCTATAATCACAATTGATTTAGAAGCATTGTTCAACCAACGTCTAGGGAAACATTTCAATCTAAGGAAACATCCACTATAACATAATTGATTTTAAATCTTAAATGCCATATACACAAAAACTAATCTCATGAATTCTATGTGTGCAAAAAATCTACCTTATGCATTACAATTGTCGATATGGCCACCTTTATATTGGATCCATCTTTGTACTCTTTTCTTTTGTGCCAAATTGGTCTATGCTCTTCCAATAAAAGTACACAACATTCTAGACCAATACACTTGGTATATACAACTTCTTATGCTTGGCATCATTAGGCTTCTATGTTCAACCACCCCACCCATGAACTTATGGACACTACAAGTAGAGAGAGAGGCAATTACCTTCTGCTCTACTATTTCCATCAGCTATCTTGATGCCATCTTAGAAATTACCATTGATGTAATTGGTTACCATGTTTTTTGCGTGATGAAAAATGTAAATTCAAACAATGGTATGGAAGCTCTGAAGGTGCCAGCTCCAAAGTTGAATGCTGACCATTTATTTGTTGTAAAAGCGGCAATTCCCAAAAGACTAATGTATGAGAAGAACCATTGTTTCTCTTTTTTGAAACTTTGTATTCGATGGATGCTTTTGAGTTTTCCCATGGGTGCTTCTTGCAATCTTAACGTAGCCCATATGTAAAGCTCTTATCAAGTCATCAGCACACAGAATGCCTTTCTTGACCCAAATATCTCCAATACAACATCCTAAGTTCATATAGACATAGGATCTTGCATCATGCTTGCCCTAGATAGATAGATAGATAGATAGATAGATAGATAGATAGATAGATAGATAGATAGATAGATAGATAGATAGATAGATAGATAGATAGATAGATAGATAGATAGTATTTTAACGTCACGCCACTAGGCAGCATCCAACTGGACATGTGACCACACACCACACTACATTGCTCGATTGGGCCCTGCCCCCAACCACCTTACATTGTGTCTGTTAGGATTTGACCCCCAACAGTACCGAGTGCAAGAATATTTTATATTATTGAGTTAATGACGCTTGCATATAAAATGATAATCTTTGATAAATTTGCAAGTAGTTTGCCTCGAGACGATAAAAGAACCTTCCTTCCTTCCTTCCATGTCATCTTTTCTACATTCTCAAGTTCATGCTTTAATGCATCAATTACACATTACAAAGTTCCAAGCATACTATCACTAGCCTTTTTTAAATATACAACATACCCATCCATCTTCCTTCTTTCATTTTACAACAAATTCAAAGAAGGTACAAATGTCTACAACTTTATAGATACTTACAATAGAATTGTATTCATGTCAAACAACACCGCATGCCACAATCCAGATGAAGTTCCACACACTCAACGTTCATATGAAAATCCAATGTTCTAGCCAACAATGAAACAATCACGCTTTCAAGTTGTTTACTAAGCTCGAACGCCGAAGCACCATAAGTAGTCCTTACTATGTTGAATAAGCCCGTTTTTTAACTTCTACAAATTTGGAGGATATAATTTGAGGTTATAACAGTGGTCGATCGGCTCCATATATCTCTTTTACAAATTGTCGACTTCAAAATTGATGGACTTCATATGTCATAGAGAATTATTCTCCATGAAATTAATGAAAATATGGTGGGTTTGAATGATGAAGCTTATCTGTAAAAGCTATAATGCTTGAGAATCAGAGGAAAGAAGAAATTATGGTAGACCACTTTGTATTGCCGAGATGGTTGATGTGGAGATGGAAGCATAAACACTAGTCTGTTTCCATTGGCTATAATGTGCCAATCTTAGGCCATATAGTCCATAATACACATGATATCGGCCTAGAGATTTTTTTTGAGAATAGAATAGAATAGAATATGATTTTATCGTCCACGGAGACCAACTGGCCTATGGGACCCAAGTACAAAGAGAGAGCAAGGCATTATTACTACCGTGATTAAAACCCCCCACTCAAGGGTTTTTGGGAAAACCTTAGTAGCAATAAGGATGTCTACATACCGCATGCTTATATATACATAATCACAAGTACAAATTGAGGTTAATATCTGGATGGGGGCATAACCGAACCACAGATTCATTACCTCCCCTGAGGTACGATCCCAACAAGCCTAGAGGCCGCGGCTCAATAGCTCATGCAAGGCCTCGATGGGGCACAACTAACCCACCATACCGAGCCCTGATATGCTCGACACGGACAATGCCCGGAGGGCGTGGACTTTCATCCTCATGGCTCGCTGGACAAAGATCGATGCATGGCCCTCACGCTGCTCTAATCCATCTCCCCGCTCTCAACGCGGAGGTGGGTGCACTGCGCGAATGGAAGCAATCACCTCGCGCTTTTCATGGGTAGATGGGTGCGCGGGTAGTGGTGTGGGCCCCTCATGAGCATGGGATTAACCTCGCCGGTCGATAATTTGCCACCTTGACATGTGACAGGCCTCGCGATCCCAAAGTTTGGCCATGAAGCAAGCATCCGTATCGCTTCAAGGCAAAGATTCCTTCTAAGTGTATGCAACGGTCCACATCTGTGTGGTGGCTCACATTCCATAGAGAACCACCGGCTTGTTTGTCTTTCAAAGCCAGCCTTTGAGTCGCTATGGGCCCATCGCCAACGCTAAAGCAAGGTTGGCAATGGGGCTTCATCCATAGCCACCACCTTCCGGAAGTAAATAATGTGACGTTCGGTGCAGCCCTCAGAATGGAAGGAAGCTTTGCTCTCTTGGAGCAAGATCCGGATATGGGGACCGTGGGATTTCACTCCCCCCGGGCCAAGAAAGCCTTCGTACCTGCTCTAGATCGTTCCAAGTGGTGAGGGATATCACCGGGCCCCACACTTCTGCCCCCATAGAGGAGGACCTGGTTCAACCAAGGCCCTCAACAAGTGTGCCCGGTGACCCCATGCATACTCGCCAGGATTGTTTTTTGCATTGCATCTGTGGCTTTCCAGCCCGAAGCGGGACTCAGTAACCGATGGATGCATCCCGGTGTGTGGTAGTAGAAAACTCAATGCCCAAATACTTATAAGACCTGAGCCACCTCCACTACTTGCCCCGGGTAAGTGAATGAGGGAAGACGTGGGTCTTAGGGATGATGGGACCAGCAAAGGCACCTTTGTTCCTGGGCCAAGTTAACTCTCATGTCGGTGAATTGGCGTAGTGTCCAAAGCATCCGGTGGCGTTGCATGTCCTCCGGGTATATATGCGAGCAGTCAACATCATCAAAGATATATGAGTTCTTGGGATTATGGGTCTAAGTTAGATATTGGGGTACAAAAAGCGCGGCAAAGCGAAGCCGAGAAAGCATCGCTAAGCGTGCCCGACGCACCTTTCGATTTCCTACCATTTCACAACAGAATGATTTTCGCGGGTAACCATGTCATCGATCCGAAAAAGCAATTTGCTAAAACGGATCATCGCGTCCCGGGCTCCAAGCACCTCTAAGCACAATAGACCAAAGTGCAAGCTAAAAGTCCGGATGGGTGCTTTTGTACCCCAATATCTAACTTAGACCCTTATGTGGTGCATCAACCCAGCCGGCCCCTTCCTTCGGAGTACCAGCCATTCTTCTAGCTAGTCAATGTACAAGCCGAAGAGGGGGATAGAGGGCAGCCCAAGACCCACCCCAATGCTACTAACAACTGCTCCAAACGGTGTGAGGAGAGCCCGGGAGCAAGCCTGCAGATAGTCTCAGATATAGCATTTCAAGTAAGTCCACGGGGTCCCTAGCTGTCTCAATCTGTCCCACAACTTATCCCGAGGCACCGTGGTCAAAAGCACGGGTATCTAAGAATGCCATAAATTTTTGGTTTAACACTAGTGTGATTTCACCCTTAGTTGAAGCTCTTAAGCAAGATTTTAAGAGGGAGAATGTTGGATTTGGAGCTTGTGTCAAAGACAGCTTGCTCATCTTCTCTTCTATACAATATTTCCCATGCCTTGATTTTATGCATTGTTTCTATCTTCTATGTTCTTATGTTTATCGTCGCTCAATCTAGACCTTGAATGAGATCCTACAACTCATATTGCTTTGGGACATATCCTCACAGTTCGAGATGGCTTGGGAGTTTTTATATAAATTTTATATATACGCATCATACGGGTCCGAATGATTTGATCCCGTCAATTTAAAATCCTACGCCTCAAAGTTGCCTTGAGATATATCCTATGTTGCACATGGCTTTGCGAATTATATATATAAACATCCTACGGTCCAGGTTGATTTGAATCCAGATCGTCGATTCGAGATCCTATGGCTCACATTGCTCTAGGCATTTGGCATGTGGCGTGATCTCAACCCTTGATCGGGTCCAAGATCCAACGGCTCATGTTGCATGCTCGGTCCTTAAGGAGATGCATTAGGGATTTAAATCCTGGTCATTGCTCCCCAAGCCTCCCATTCTAAGCACTAGACTAAGCATTCATTTGTCAATAAAATTGATTTTTTTTAATATAATTAAGAGTAAGACTCTAATTAAAACATACCCATATCTCTAGGGTGTTCTAGATTGTTTGGAAGGTTCTAGAAAGTTCTATAATATTTTAGAATATTCTGGATGATCATGGCTAAGCATCTCAATCTAAAAATAGGAAGTTCTTTTTTAACTAGGTTGTTCTAGAATGTTATGGAAGGCTCTAGATAGTTTTAGAAAGTTTTTGAATGTCCTAGAGTTCTGGACTATTGTATATACTTATGGGTATGCGCCTAAATCTAAAAATAGATTTGTTTCTTTAATTTGCGAAAAGTCAAAGAATGTTCTATAATGTTTTAGATAGTTCTAGAAAGCTCTCTAATGTTCTAGAATGTTCTAGATGTTCATGGGTAAGCACCTCAATCTAGAAAGTTTATTAGAAATGTTGCAAAGAACCAAAATAGAATATGTAGCAAAATAACAGGGTTTTTTTTGTGTTTTTATACTATTTTTTCTATGGTTTTATGATTTGGTAGATGTATTTGATGGAGCGTACGAATAAGTATTTCTAGAGTGCACATACACCATGTGTTTGTATAGATGTATAAGAAAAATATTTGTATAAACCTCTCTTTGCATGCAAGAGTCGAAATTGCATATTTTAGGGTTGGATAAGGTCCACCCTTTCCCCTTCTTCCGAAGAGCTACCGACTTGGTTTGATCTATGTCTTGCGGCGAGCGGATGGAATTGGCGGGAAGAAGAGTCGCGATGCGGGGCGAAGAGCGCGATAGTAATCGGTTCTGCCGGATGCCATAGTCTTTGGACAGAGTTATAATACAAAGGTTCTTTCTCACAAACCCCGCCAGAGCAGCTAGTTTTTAGAGCAAATTAGCATCTACGTTGAGTTGAACCGATGGCAAGCAGTTGAGTTGAACCAGATGGCATCACGTTAAAGATAATTTCTTTGTAGAAATATGTTGCTTTGGTCTTAATCATTTACTATATTTCGGTACTAAAAGTGGACTATGAGGTGGCGGAAGGTGTATATTCAGGCCTCTATTAAAGACACAACCTCCATGTGCTTGTAGCTTGGTGCAAATGTCATGTTGGAGTACACATATGAAGAGGTTTGGCCTTACATATATGCAAGAGAAGCCATAGAGTCTTACTTTTTTCTTATTTGTTGATGTTGATGATTGATCAATATATTGGTGCGGGCGAGAATCTCTTTTAAAAAAATTTGGATAATGCAAAAGCGTCGGGTTTGGAAGCCGATAATGACGACCGAAGTTTTTGCAAGATCAACCGAGGGAGGTACAACATAATTTTGTTTGTCGTGGAAATATTCAAGCATTTACTTATGAATTAGCATTTATGCAGTCACAATAGCATGTATTTATACTTAGGGCGTGCACCACCAAAAAAACAAAAGGCGCGCAGAGCAAGGATGAATCATCATAATAGAATGTTATCTATGTTTCAAAGGCTTTTTAATCCTATCTCGCCAATCGCCAACTTTGAATTGAAAGGTACAAAATTTACTACATCCTGTTACCTTCAATAAGTCCAGTTCAACTTATTGTTTGCAAAATTTTATCTCCGGCATTCTTGTTTACGGTGCCCAATAATGGATCTTGCATAAGCAAACTTCTATCTCATGTGGAGTTCTATTTCTTCATCACTTTTGATGAAATGAAGATGGTATTTCTTCCCATCTCGCGCTTTTGCCAAGAATTTTAAAGAAGGAATATGGCAAAGAGCCATTTTTATTGCCCGATGTAATTCCACCTCTGCAAAAGCTTGTTCTCGCAAGGCGGTTATTCGGGCCGGCCTTGGTGGTGCTTTATTTTCAACAATGCGATGTTTTTTGCAAATGAATGACCGGTCTTGTCATAATGTTTCCCTTCAAGGAGACTTATTTACCAAAAACCGGGATATATATTGGTAATATTGAATGATGATGTGCATCAATTTGGATATTATTTCCTCTAACTACTATTATATTATTAAAACTATTGAATTTATGAGATATCTCTCGGTGTCATAATTTTCATTCTAATTTTCATTATTCGAACCGCAGGGCTTCTATCTTTACTGGGAAGTTGTGCTTGAGGGATTTGATTGGATACTCATGCAATAAGTACCTTGCTTTTTACATGTATTAATAGTACAATGTTTTTGTTTGAAGTTCTCATTTGTTGTTGAAGTTCTCTGGGGGAGCATTGAGGAACCTGGGAACATTGAGGAACCTTTTTCTTTGCTTGTATAACATTTGTAAATGTATGTAAGAGGTGCTAAGATATTTATAAATGTACTAAGAGGTCCTAGCATAAAAACCATGTTGTGCTGCATGTTCAAAAAGACATGATGATGTAGTTTGTATTAAGCGATTTTCTATGTTTGCTTTTGTTAGAGCCCGGTAATTTTAAATTAAGGGGGTCCGAAGGGCCCATTTTTAATATAACAACCAACACATCACTACCATTAACATTAATTAACACAAACTATTGCATTCAACACATTGAAATTAAAATCCCCCTGAAACCCCCTTTCGTTTGGGTGCATATTCACATGGGGGGTTACGTAGGGCAGCGAGAGCCCCTAAAAACTTACAATACATGTACAAAATTAACACCATTAAGTACATTCTCACAAACCTTATAGTATTTCGCAAATCTCAATATACAGTATACAAAAACTTGTACATGCATACCCCACAAACGAGGATCGCTATGCACGGTTAAGATCAAAGAATAAAGGGCAAATATGCCCATCTGACATGCTCGTGGGCAAGGGCCTCAATCTAAAATAGAAAGTTCTTTTGATGAGGATGTTCTAGAATGTTCTAGAAAGCTCTATAATATTCTAGATAGTCCTAGAATATTCTAGATGCTCTGGGTAAGCAGGTTCTTCAAAAGTAGAAAGACTTTTTGAAAACATGCAAACACTGAAGATAGAATGTCTTTGAATGTTCTAGAACATTCTAGAATGTTCTAGAGACCCATGAATAAGCACGTTAAGCCCAAAGTAGAAAGTTTTCACAAAGTATCTCTTAGGGTATCGTAAATACATATGCGCAAGCACCATAGGCCTAGAGTAGCAACATGAGTAAGCACCTTAGGACCAAAATAAAAAGAATAATTCTTTATAATGTTCTCAAACATGCCGATAGGAACTTAAGGCCGCATCTAACATGCTAAAATTGGAACACGACTTTGGTAGGACATACTAAATACATACATACATATATATCTTAAGCCAAGAAAATGTTGGGTTCCAAATATTTTAACATTATTAGCTTATTTTCTTTTATTTGAATGTTGAAAAAAAAAAAAAGTAAGAATTAAAGAATGGTGGTTTTTTTTTTTTTTGGGGGAGCTACTTTAGAAATATTGGACTTTGTCTTGGTCTCACAATCAAACCACTTGTAATAGTAATCAAGAATGCAGTAATGGGTTAAAGAGGAAAAAGCAATGGGTTAAAGAGGAAAAAGCAGAAAGACAATGAGAAAAACACCAAAGCTACAGGTTCTTCTCTTCAAGAAACATTAGACTTTGTCGTGGTCTCATGATCAAAGCATTTGTAAATAGTAAATGTCTAATGTGACAAGTAGGTATATGTGAAGAATGGGACTCGAACAGGCAGGGCATGGTTATTTAAACTAGTAAAAAAGAAGGGATTCCTTCCGAGGAGATTTTTGCATGTGACAAGTGGGGTGTTTGTTCAGAGGCAGTGGCCATAACGTGCTATTTAAGAAGGAAGAAGAAGAATTCTCCTTCCAATGTGTAAAAGGGCCTTTTAAATGTGTGTTACATAAACCATAGGAATACATCCATGGAGACCATAGAGCTTTGTTTTTCTATACGAAATCTAGTATGTAGAGATAATACACTAATATATGGTATTAAAAATTATTATAAATAATAAGAGGTGTTCTATCCACATTGTGACTCTCTTCACATTGTACCAACTAAGCACGTCACACGCGTCTCCAACGGCGGGGATTTCTCGTGGCCTTGCACTGAATGCTCAGGGACGTTGTTCTCACGTGTGCCCCTTTGATTTTTACGAGCTGGTCCTCCTGGCTATAGCCGAGCTGCGCCTTCTTCAACATGCGCCATGCCTCCGGAGCTCGATTTTTGCTCCATGCATTGCCGGATTGTGTTGAATATTGGATCCATCCTTGCCCCCTGCAGTTTTGGATTTTAGGATTCTCATCGATCATGGTTCAATATATTTTTCTCTTAGGCGCCATCATGCATCGCCCAAACGAATAAGCGGCGAATTTTGATTGAAATTAAAGCTCTGGAACTTCCGTGGAATCTAAATCGCTCACAATTTGACACGGGCTTACTTTCAAAACCGGTGAAGAAATTCTACCCTTAACATGCGTTTTGAACTGTCTATTTCAAAATGACGTTGTCCCGTCCTGCAAATTCCGGGAACAAGGATATTGTGATACCTGTATGACGCATAATTGCCAGGAAAATTCATGCATTCGTCTGGTGCATTCTAGGTACATGCCCATATGAATGATTTTCACAAGAACATAGGCTTTTTAATGTCTTATACGCATCAGGCTTCACTTATGCTCGGCAAAGGAAAGCCGGGTATTGGAGGTTTTGCTTTTCATATAAAAATTGAGCAACTAGCAGGGAGAAACAAAAATGGAACCACAAGACCTTGTGAATGACATAGCTGAGGTTGGAGATAGCAGCCTTATCTGGAGCTCTCCTAGTCCCAGGCTAGGAGTTGAGGCCATTGGCTTCAATCTGCGATTCGTCCCAGTTAAAAACGAGGTAGGTTTTCAAACAAAGATGGATTGCTAAACACTGCAGATACTGAGAAGAGCAGGGGAAAGGAAAAAGGGAAGCTTGGTAGACATGTAAACCTGAAACTACCACCTGGAAAAAAATTGAAGTCTCATTCTGCTCCCTGCTAGCCCTAGAGTGCTCTTGTTGATTCAGTTGATCCAGTTTGGGCTGCTAGTGGATTCCGCGTCCCCATAGAATTAACAGAATTAATCACCTTAACTTGCCACCTCTTTTGCCAGCACCTAAGTTGGGAATTGATGGTGTGAGAGATACAGTTCAAACACCTGGGGGCGGGAGACATTGGACGAATGAAGAATGGATTAGAAAAAGCTTGATCTCGAAGTAGTGCAGCGGTCAAGAGATGCCTCTGAGCCTAATGAACAGTTATGGAGAGATGAAATTGCAATTTCTGAGAAGGAATGCTCCAGGGTAGCTCATCATGTCTATCTTTGGTGATGTGGTTGCAAGAAAACTAAAAGTTTATAGAGAATGGCATCACTCATGTGCTGGTGTGTGGGATTCATATGTGAGGAGTATTTTCCTGGAGACATTTATATAAGACCCTGTGGTTACAAGACAATCCATGTGAGGATATTACCTGCGTGTTATATGATGTCTTTGATTACTTGAAGAGGTCAGAGAAAGTAGTGGCAGAGTTTTTGTGCATTGTTGTAAAAGGCATTTCAAGATCAACTTCTCTTGTAATTTGCATACCTTATGTGGAGAGATGGCCCAGCTTTGAGGATGCCTTTCATGATGTAAAAGGCTGCAAGGAGTATCACTAATCCCAACATTGGTTTCGCTTGTCAATTATTACAGGCTCAGAAGAGAGTCCATGCAACTCCTGCAAGTCGAACTCATTATTCTGGATGTATCGCATGGCTCCCACAATCTTCCTATGACCCATTACATTTGGTTCGAAAATCAGGAATGGTCCTGGGGTGGCAGCTTTAGACTCAGGGGCCTTTGTTGTTCATGTTCCTGGTGGCATTTTTGTCTGGTTAGGAAATGCACTGCAAGGAGGATATGACTAAGGCAGCAAAGGCAGCAGCTTATCAGGTTATCGTTATGAAAGGGCCTAAGGACCAATCTTCAACGTGATAGAGGAACTGAACCTCCAACGTTTTGGGAAGCAATGAACTCTAGCTTGTTGCATTGTGAAGGATGAGCAGCATAACTCTAGTGAAGAATCTATAGGAGAAAAAAGTTCATAGTTATGATGTTGATTTTGAACTCTATGAAAAAAGCTCAAGAAGGAAAAGTTAGATCCTTGAATCAGACTTCACAGGTATAGTGGCTGGACTAGGCTCCGGCGAGAAAGATTTTCTCAGGTCTATTGAGGGAAAAGATTTTTTGTCAAATACAACAGATAAAACTTTAAGCCAGATTGAGGGAGGCAGAGGTGGTGTGAACATCAATGCAGGAATGTTTCTGTTTTATTGAATATATTTTGAGTCATGTTGCCAGTGTCAGGAACCTCTCTCTTCAGAAATAGTTTATTGCATACCAACCAGTTCTACTGTCTTCGATGTCTAATTTAGTTTCTTGGAGAAATAAACAGTCAAAAAGCTATGAATACAATGATCTCACCCGAATATTTGTTTTAATATTCAAATTACTATGTATATATATGGAATAAAAGTGATAAATAAGATTTATAGCAACATGCTAGTCCAAAGTGAATTGCATATTCTATGAAAGAGTATATATTCTTATATACCACAATTTTGAAGTGCTGAAGAAAAGTCCCTTGGCCCATGTTTACCACAACATATTCTAACAATAGACAAGGGCTAGATCATGAATGGATAATAAATATCGCTCAAACATCCTCAACTTTTGGGCCTCACAAAATGAGTAGTGACAAAATTCTCTACCTAGACAAATGTACAATGTTGCAAGACGATACACAATGTCACAAGATGTATGCCCCCTCGCAGCTGGACTCAGTCTGCAAAAGTGCCTCAGAATCCAAAAAGAAAAACCCAAATCCTCTTTTAGTAAGAGTATACCATGGGGAGCTTGTGTGTAACTCCCAAAGCAATTCTATGTTCAGATAATTAGGAAGTGCTTTCAAAAGCCACACAAAGACCTATTAAATATGAAGGGACACAATTAATCTTAATAAAGGTTCTTTTAACTTATCCTAATTATAGTGATTGTATATCTCTATGCTTAGATTTGGAATTCAACACTTGATTCTTTCAACCTAATTATGATCTTTCGCAACCGAATTAACACCCCGGGATTGTCGGCTACAAAACGAAATTGTTCTTTTTAGATGGGAATCCAAAATCAGTAAGGAGTCTTCTAACCAAACTAACCTCACAAGCAAATGCATGTACCTACATTCGACTTCAGAGTGGAAGTTTGCATTACAATTCCCTGCTTTCAGATGCCTATGATATCAAACATTAACGCAATGATAAAACAATTGCCACTTTTAGATTACATTAGATAGTCGAACTGCCTAATCTGCATCCCCAGATACATTGAAAGCGTAACTTTCAGTGTTTACCATCTTGCTATGAAGATAGAAGTCCATAGTTGGATTGCTTAAGCAAAGAATGTTCTTCTGAGAGGAGGAGACATAAAAATTGACCCATAAGATTAGGTGCAAATGGAATATCGGGTGAGAAGCATGTGCAAAGTATTGAAGAGCTCCAAACGAGGCGGCATAAGGAATATCTTCCATTGCATCACGCTCTTGATCTTTTAGGGGCAATGCAACTTAGACAAATGCAAATTTTTGACTAATAACCATAGGGATGCTACAACTTTGCCTTTGATGACCGGACCAAACTTGTCCACAACCTCTAATATAGTATTTGTGTGGCTCAAATGCATCTTTGAATGATCCAATAAATATTGAAGCCAAGACAAGAACGGATATTTTCAAGATCGGGTCATCTCAAATGTTGATACTACCTTCTTGATGAGGTTAGAAGATCCAGTATCATTATAAGCGAGAATATTATGATCAACATAGAGTGCAATGAATGAATGACTTGCCATGATGCCTACTATAAAGATTAGGATCGCATGTGATGATCGAAAATAAATGGAACAAAGAAAAGCATTCATTTTCTCATACCATTTTCCTTGAAGCTTGTTTCAACCCATAAAGGGAAGGATTCAACTTACAAACGATTCACTCCTTTTCGAAGTGCAAAAACTGGCTTATAGTCCAAGTACCTTTAGAAAGCAAAGAATCATATTCATCGAGGCATTGCAATTTTCCATATCATGATTTGGTGAGGAGATAGCTTGCTCATATGTAACAGGATCATGAGAAACAACCAAGCGAGATAATCAAGAATCTTCTGAGTAGGAACCCGAGTTCATGTTGTGCGCCTTAGACTACTCTCTAGATGAGGCTCAACATTCTACGGAATGATTTCATCAACAAAATTGTCAAGAGCATCAATGTCAGCAAGAACATCAACATTTGCAAGGGGCACTTCTACATTCTCACTTCGATTAGCAACATGCAAAATTGGAGCATCAACTTGACGAGCGTGACACCCACCAGGGTTCAAAACCCACTAGCTGCCATCGGGTGGGAGATGTGGGTGGGTGCAAGTCCCACCAACCTTGCCTTCAAACAAAAAAAAAAAACTTGACGAGCATCGAAAATTGTAGCGAGTAAAATCATCATCTAAAAATGGTTAGAATACTATCTGAATGATTTATTTAGTCTGCATCTCCACCCATTGCAGATTCATCAAAGATAGTGCTATGACTAATTGACACTTTACGTGTCTCAGAGTCAAAAAATCTGTAAGCCTTTTGAATCTGTAGAATATTCCATAAAACAACTTTTTGACCTCTAGGGCCAAGTTTCTTGCGATCTTTATGAGGAACAAGTACATAAGCAATACATCCAAAGATTCGGAAATGAGAAACCCATGGCTTATACACCTCGCCCAAGCCTCAACATGAGTAATAGATTTTAGTGCAGATGTAGCGAGATGATTTTGAATGTAAACAGCAGTGAGAACGACTTCAACACAAAACTGCACTGACAAATATTGAATTTAAAACAGTGCGGTTCTTTTATTCAGAAACGCCATTTGTTGTAGTGTCTTTGGTACAGTAAAATTCATGTTGAACCCCATGTTCTACGCAAAATTCCTGAAAAACTTTGGGTTTATACTCACCACCATTGTCAGTGTGTAAAATCGTAAGAGGAAGGCCAATTTGAATTTCGACAAGTTTGCAAACAACTTTGAAAATATCAAATACATCTAATTTCTTTTCAACAGAGATAGGCAAAAGTATACAATGTGTAATCATCAATGAACAATAAAAAAATAAGAAGAACGCCCAAGGAAAAGGGAAAGGACCATAGACATTAGGATGTACCAACTCAAGAATTTGGGTAGCACGAATAGCGAAGTGTGAAAAGGATTAGCAATGTTGCTTACCCAGGGCGCATGACTTACAAACTTCCAATTTGGCATGACTCTGTGAGTGTAGACCATGTACAGTGGCTAGATGTTCCATTTCTAGAAGTCTTTGAAAAATTTAAATGTGCAAACGAAGAGTGCCACAGTCTTTATGCGGGGTACTAGAAGTTGTAATGGCATATGCAAAATTATTATCTATAGAAAGTTCCCATAAATCATTCGTACCAGGCGCTATAGTAAGAAGCTTTCCATTCTGTGTTATCCTGCATTGTTCAAGAATGAATTTAACCTTAAGACCAAGATCCAAAAGTCGTGCCATTGAAATAAGATTCTTAGCTAAACCTGGCACGTACAAAACCTCCGCCAACATGCAAGTTTCTACAAGATGTGAAATAGCAATATTGCCAATACCATCAAATTGTTGTGTACCATGATCAGCCATGTAAACAAACGTTTTGACAGTCAAAGCATGATAGATTTGTAACCCACTAAATAGAACTAGCCATATGAGCACGCGAATCAATAAGAAAATTAGCAAAATCAGAAGCATGAAACACTCGGGCATAATCTGTCATAGCACAACTAGCATACTCAAGGAGAGTAATGGCTATAGCATGCATTTCATCATAAGCTTTTTGGTGACATTTTTCCTCAATACGACTAGTCTTATGACAATAATCGCATCTATCATGACCAGAACTTGTATTGTGTTCAAAGGTTTGAAAAACAATTTATTGCAACACGGGTCGCTTTTGAATTCGTTTAGAAATCAAGACAGCCTTCTATGAGGAGCCGTGGATCAAGCGGACAAATCTTAGTACAGTGTGTCACGCGAGATTTTGCAAGAGACTAGAACAGATGGAATGAAACAGAAAAAACAAGAGATTATAAGCCAAGAAAAGAATCCTTGAATATCAAAGAGAGTACATGAGATCTCGTTGAGACGAGAAAATCAGAACAAGGCGACACTAAGTCTCATCGAAAACTTGAGATTGAACTCTCGATATATACATAGTACAATGGCCTTAGGCCCGCAATAGATATATCATCCACCAACTCCTAGATCATACACTTGATTTGAAGGAATCTTTGCAAGTCTGCCATTAGTGCCCAAATTAGCTTAATTTAAGGCCAAACTCCCCGAGAGGCGTTGATTTGTCTTGTCAGGCCCTCTTCTTTGGACCAGAGCATGGGTTTTGCGTGGTTTTTAGCGGGGCTTTGCTACCTGATGCTTGACCTCGACCCTTGCCTTTAACCTGTATTGTGTTGAGGAATAGTCCAGTGCCTTGTTGCACGGGACTAACACTCTCCCTCACCAAAGAACACTCAGGGGAGAGAAAAGGTTTGAGGTGAAAGCCCGGTATCTTCTAAAAATCAACTCCAGACTCGACGAGCCTTAGAGTGATATTCCTTGATAAGATCGTAGGTCGCATCTTTGCCAGAGCATCCGAAGTGTTGACCCCATGGAGGATGACGCGTCTATCAGAAAGCCAGACTGCGCCATGTCTTCAAAAGCATGGTGAGCCTCGACGGGGATATACCGACATTTAATGAGCAGACAAGTCTGGAGACCAAAACACCAAAGATTGGCGATTTGGGATTGCAATAGTAAATGTGGATGTCTGCGAGCAATTGAACATGTGGAGAAGACACTTCAAAGCAACACAAAACCTCGCGCTGGCCGGGCACCCGGACGAGGCGATGACGGCGAGGCCCAGGAATACATGAGTGGGGTTTTGCTAACTCGCTCATTAGAAATGTATTTCCAGTGCGGGTATGATCCAGGGTTTTTCCTTCCCGCCAGCTACATCACGACGCAAAAGCGCCGATCCCACCTAAGGTCCAGAGAGATGTATGCCGAGGTCCAATCGCCGGACCAGCTAGAGGCTTGGTCCAAAACGAGGAGCCGGTCGAAATAAGAAACTAACGGGCGTGGAGGTACTTCTAATGACGCATAAGGGTATCATGTTGAGGAGGAGGCTACATCATAGGCTGCTGAGCAAGGTTGCAGAATTCTTGAAGTAGATTGGCATCCAGGATTTGACACCAACGTTCCCATTCAGATGATACCTCATGACGGCTTTATCCAGCCCGGCGTAATGAAATACATTTCATAATTGGAAT
Organism: Isoetes taiwanensis; assembly: GCA_021234155.1. Lineage (NCBI taxonomy): Eukaryota > Viridiplantae > Streptophyta > Lycopodiopsida > Isoetales > Isoetaceae > Isoetes > Isoetes taiwanensis. The sequence goes on along the minus strand of JAJEKV010000077.1, from coordinate 3,636,304 downwards.
AAGCGGTTTACGCTATAGTTACACGAGCTCCATTAGCTGCATTAAAGATAACTTCCCACTTCTCACATTCAATATTTTCTTTTGCAGCAGCCAAGAATCCATTCCCATAATGAGATCATAGCGCCGATGTTCATAATCTCGGCTCCTAGAGCAAGGGGTGCTCATGGCAACCGGATGTTCAAATTAATGCATTGGCCTTGATATGACGACGGCCCTACTAGCCAACGAATGGGCGTGGCTTTGATTTGAAAGGAATAAGCCATAAGACCTCTCGCCATTCTAGGTGAAGCAAAATTATACATTACTACCCATATTCATAAGGATGACAAAAGGTTTATTGTCTACTTGGCCCACCATGGATATGGATCAGACGTTGACCATCCGCTTGGCTCGTTTTCAATGGCGATATATGTGGGACTCACCTTGTATATAGTCCGAGCTTCATCATCTTCTTTTATGCATCTAATAGACATGCATTGCATGATTGGGGTAACTTCTTTACAAGTTATCTCAATGACTTTGCCATTTACGCCTTAAGGTCACGCTCCGCTTCCCACAATCAATTCTGACCCTGTAGAGGCCAAGGTATTCCATGCCTATGATCAAGTCATACTTGCCGATGTTCGTAACCTTTGCTCCCATTCCAATATTGATACCTAACAAGTCTATCTTCGAGTTCCCTCTTTCGCTATGTGTCGGATTGCCCCCATTTGCCAACACAACAGTCTAGCTTGGCCTTCAAAAACTTCAACAATTCTACCATCCTTGACGGCAAAATTATGGTGCTCCCCCGTGGTCTATCAACACTATGAAGGATTTGGCTTTGACTTTCCCTATTGTTAAGATAAACCGATATTGACTCTCGGCATTCGAGTCAATGGATAAGCAAAAAGATGTGGCACTTACCCCGGATGTAGTCGCAAGCATCTTCATCATCGTCATTTATCTTATTATCAAAACATCCAAGAATTAGCTTGCAAAATTTGACTCCAAATTTATGTGCAAATTTTTCATCGCGTCTTTGTCCATGCAAGGGTTTGTTATAAATTGTCTTTTCTTTTTCCATCTCTACTTTGAATGGTTATGGACACTCACAAACTACTTGTTTCAACAAAACATACCAAGGAGATGCCAATACAACGATGTTAAAAAATATATGCAGCGAATGCATGCTTATAAAATAGAGCCAAATGCCTAGTACGATATGTTATTTAAAAAAGCATCCATGCAAGATGACTTCCTGCAACACGAATGCACGGCTAATTCTTTGGACTGCAAGGAAGATGACAAGTATGTATTACAACCAGTTTATCACCATATGGTATCAAGAAGCATGTTTGCAATGCCCCTTCTCCACTCTAAAGATTCAAATTTCTCGGATACCACATCTGGCTCTAACAGGAGTGTCACCATAATATATATTACAATCTTTCCTAAATGCAAAGCAGCCTCATCTCACACATATGATGATTTATACCAAATTCCCTCACATATTTTTCATTTCCAAGTGCAATTGTGCTCTTGTTTACCGAGGATTGGATGAGGAGCTCTTCATAATCAGTAACATAAAAACTTTGGACATTTGATTCATCAACCACATAACCTATAACCTTCCTCATGTACAGCTGCACAACATACAAATGCCACATACCTCTAATTCTAAAAATCTACGTCCCTTTATATTGCTATTCACCAGAGCATCATCGCAATGCTTAAGTAGCATCTTTCGCAAGAAAAAAAAAACGGAATGCATATCTTGCATTTTTTAATAGCAACCATCCTGGCGAAAGACCCATCTCATATAACAGCTGCAACCTTCATGACCTGAATGGTTATATGGCAAAATTTAAATGGTTTTTTCCCAAACAAAAAATATAGCATAAGAGACAGAGAACATTACTATGCACTCTTTTGGCAAAACAAAAATTAGTTGAGTTTCCTTGAGATCAAGCATAGCTGCAACTCTTTCCCTGCATTTGGTGTCATGGAATTACATATGGTTCAGAATTTACGTACCTAGAAATGCAAGCTATAGTATATCGTGAACTAGATACTTTGGATGTAACTTATATCCTATATACCATTTTATGATTGTCTTCTCCTGCAGCATACGCATAACCACAGATTGGGCATGCCTTGTATGAGAAGCTTGCTTGGCCGACTTCATGTGGCTCTTTTAGACCAAGCAAACTCTTGTACTGGAGTGGGAAATGCAGTGTCCATGCAAATAGCCAACATTCCAAAGCATAATGTGTAGAGAAGCCATTTAATTCTAATCCCATGATTTTGGTAGGGTTCCCTTAATCTGCATGTAAGCTAGCAAAGTAATAAAGAATTGAACAAAAATCATAACTACATCTGTTACAAAGTGAGCAAAATAGAGCTGAGCTTCCGTCATAACTGTCGTCTTCTTATAACAATAAACATAAGAACCAAGAATGGCCGCAGGCTTTATAGCCTCCAAACTTGCAGATTTTTGAGCAACCTTCAAACTTGCAAATCTTTTAGGGGTCTATTTTCGCATGTTCTTTGGTTTAAAAAATATCTAAACCGGCTCTGTTCAGAGTAGAGCTTGTGGATCTAGAGCAGGGTTGCTTGTAGAGCAAGAAATCTAAAGATCCATCTGTAGACTCTTGTGAGACAGAAGCCCTTTCCCACTGTCCGCCTAAACTGCTGAGGCTTGAGATGAAGCAGGCCGTCGAGAAATGTTTGAAAAAAATGAGAGGCTAACATGGTTCTACAATATACAGAAAGGGAGGCAACTGCTTCATAGAATGCACTACAATAATTTTACCTTGTAAGGAACACGTATGGTGGCATGGCCCACCGGGACCCATTCCGTGTGGACGGTGGGCCCCCCGACCGCGGAGCCGGGCGGGTCACCGCCACACCGTATGTGGGGCCGGGCATGGGTTACCGGGACCACATTCCGGTGTGGATCGGTGTTGGGAACCCGCGGCCGTGCCCGGGCGGGAGCTGAATCACCGCCACACCGAAGGGGACCGGCTCAACCATGCCACCACAACATGGAAATGAGGGGAGCCATTTTTTTTTTGGTCCGGCGATGGCGATGGTCCGCGCGGCGATGGCGATGGCGCCTGCCCGAGGGTATGGCCCTCGGGCATCCCTTGTGCTCGACGACCATGGTATTTCGGCATTTCTGCCACGTGGCAGTTAGAGGCTCATTTTCTTGGTTGTGTTTCTTCTTATGAAGATTTATTTCACAATTTCCTACGTTCTTGAGGAAAAGCGGCTCTTTCATGATTCTGGGTATGTTCTTGAGGAAAAAGCGAGTAGATAGTAGTGATCTTTTTGTGCTTCCAATGTAATTTTTTCTTCTTTTTATGGTTTCAAACTATTTTGATGCTTTTTTTTCCTTGCATGCAGGTCCAGGATGTTGTTTCATGCACGCAGATGGGGATATAGGTCATGCAAAGATTCAGAAAGTTATTCTAGTGGTTTTGTTTTTGGGATTCTCTTCTTGTTTCTTGTTTCCTCTCAGATCTTTTCTTGTATCCTCTGTTTCCACAGTTTTATGGGCCATTTATGCCGGTTTTGCTCCTTTCTATGTGCAAGTATACTTGCATTTACATCCTAGAAATTACAGTCTCTTTGATTTTTGGTAGAAATTGAACTTAGTTATGTGCAAAACTGCCTCTCTGCAGAGGGATTCTTATGATGCTCTGAAGAGTTTTGTTTACCATTCATTTCATCGCCTATTTGGTTGCATGAAATCCGTGTCAATTTTTTCTCAAGAAACAGGGGACTTGCTGTTAGTTGTCTTGTATACAAAGGGTACTGTGTAAAACTTGTATTTCTGTTGGCAACCGACTGTAGCCTGTCAATTTTTGTATGCTCCGGAATTGGCTTCCCACTTTCCATTCCGGATTGTAGGGATGTGCCAGATGGCAGCATGTGGTTTATCTTCCGACCAAAACGGCGACCCAATTTCAATGTTGTGAGCAAGAAGAACTGAAGATTCCAATGAGTCTGCACAGGAACGGCTCTGGTTTTGGACTGAGTTGAAACCTAATCTTGTGACTAAACCCTGCTTAAAGCCAATAGAGACGATGCAGGGCCGCTGCCTCAGACTGGAGAGCAAGCATCCTAAATATTTTCTGCGGCAAGCTATGCTTGCTTAACCTTGCCATCTAAGGTGGCTAAAACTCCATGCAGACCCATACCAAAATTTTTGTAGGCTATGGCAGTGACGTACTGTGATGTCACATAGTCTTTCCTTTTAAATTTTTAGTTTTCTTCTTTCTTAAGTACACATGTTGCCCTCGGGTTTTTCCTGGAACGACAATATTACATCAAACAGAGAATCAAACTGCATTATATATGTAGTGACTATGGCATGTAATTTCGACAAAATCCATTTTCCCTTTTAAAAATGCCTTTGTGGGCTTTTACATAATACATAAATACAACCTGCCAAGCACTACGGGTTGCCCTTATGGTTTTGCCACGTCACATGCAATAATATATCTTTTAGTACAAGCTCTTGAAGAATGTGCTAAAACATGAACAATAGAGAAAACCAGTTGACGACATTGAATATATACACCGTTATACTCCTCCATTTAGTGGGGTTCTATTGTGGCCCATACAAGCCAAGGCAAGCCCTAGTAACTATCTCATATTACCACTACTATACTATGGTACTCACTGTTTTTCCTTATTAATGTTGTATTTGCATATTGTTAAGAATAGAATAGAATAGATTTTTTATCGTCCACGAAGGCAATGGCTACAAAATGTAATTGTTTCACCAGAAACTGTAGTGATTAAATCTTTTGATATGCCCAGAATATATTTCAAGATGACAAAATTTCTCCCAAACCAATTGCCCTTTAACAGGAGACAATCCAAAAACAACTAGATATCATGTCAATTTTTTTTAGGAATACTTATCCACCATAGACGAAAATTGTATATTATGCACTCTAATGGTATATTTTACGAATCTAGCAATGTAGTTGCTTTTTTTTGCTGGCAGGCATTAACGTATGCAACCTATGTTTAAATCAACACCTATAATTGTGCAGAAGTTGGAGACATGGGCCATATTCCCAATGGTTTTGGGCGTATGAACTTTTATATTTTCTATTTTGGGATATTTTGCCCAACATCTTTAGGCATAATAACGTATGCATGTACTTAAGATAGTATACTATTTGTTACTATTCTGAAATTAGGATTTTTCCCCTATTTTTATGGAATTTTTTTTTTTGGTTGTTGGTTGAAGGTTGAGATATCTTGCCTAGCACATTTAGTGGAGGCGTCACATGGCTTTCTATTTTTGTGCACTAGAGTTTTCAAAATATGAAAGTATAGAGATCCACCAAAGATCAAAGGATATTTAAGTTCGGGTCAGAAGTTCTCGCTAAGGACAACACAGATCCGCCAAATGACTATATCGATGGTGCGATGCTAAGGCATGCGCTTTTTCCCTTTGTTTTTCTTGCATTTTATATATTTGAATAGAGTTGCAAAGATAAAAATGAGTTGGCATCTCCTCTTAGGTTTTGTTTTAAGATGGTCCTACATATTTATCGCTTTCTTTTTTTCTCTTTTTTTTTTTTTTTTCGCTTTTTTTAATACGTAACTTATGGATCCTTAAATGAACTCTTCCACCTCCAAATTTAGATTTTTGAGAAGCTCTTGATTTGTTCTGGAAAGGCTCTTATGTTGACATGGTAGGATCTATGAATCTGATGACATGGCATTGGTTGATTATGTTGCACAGATGTTGCTTGATATCTTAATATGGCATTAATTCTTAAACATGTTTAAAAGGATGTTCTAATGAATCTGTCTGTTTAGGCTGGTTTATTTGCTTCAATTTAAAATTGAAATTGATGTTATTTTCATAGATGAGAGCTAGCTCACATCAGAACATCCATTGTGCACCGGTGGTGTTAAGGCTACGGTCTCCGCAAAGAAAGTGGGGGTTTCTTGCCCGGGAGGTCGAGACGTGGGGGGCAGAGCCGATGCAACCCTATGGAATGGTACCGAGATGTTGCTTCACCGCCGCTATTGAGACTAACCTTGTTGCTACTACCCCTCCCCTTCCCCGTAGTCCTATTGCTACCACTATCGCCGGGCCGCTCCCTCGCTTTTACTAGCCGCTCACACAGTCATCCCTCGGGGTGCTACTACTACGATTACTGCTTCTTTTTCTACACTACATCAAGATGCTGCCTCCCTTGTTGCTGCTTCAACTCCTACAAAGTCTACATCTAACACCCTCAAATAGAAGCAATGCTTGTGTATGGTCTCCTGGAATTGTAAGAGCTTCCCTTGGTGGAAGGGAGATAGTATGAGAGGATATGGATTTCGCCTCTTCCTTATGGAAAACCCCGGAGCATACTAGGCACATGCCACTAGATCTAGGGAATATCAAAGACTACCGATGTTCGACTACATAGACAAGCGAGAATACGGGGTATAGGCTACTACTATCGAAACCTTGACGCCGTCCCTAATGTTGATGTGAGATTTCATATTAAAGAAAAAAGGGGAGTGGCTACATTTCCTTCACTGATATGCTGAAAAAAGGTTATGTTTCTTTCATAAACTAAAATACTCTATGCCAAACTCCATCGGAAAATGAAGTAAACACATAGGCACATAATCGATGCTCTCAACTTCCACCTCTTTATTGTCAACGAAAACTGCCACTCTAAATAGAGAATCTGGGGTAAACATGACTTTCAAGTTGGTTTTAGCTCTATTTCAATCTCAGTCTTCAAATTATTACTCTACCATAATCTACACAATTCAGGGTGAATGTATCGATCATATCCCTTCTCCACCACAACCATTCCTAGGCCTAAAAACATGGTTATAGCACGAAAAAATGGAACAAACTAAGCTTGTTCATGTCGTGACACTTTGATGCTAGAGATTCACTATGGTATAGGGAATGGCATTTGGGATGCCATTTTTTGTTTATCCATGGCTGCTTGGTCGCAGCAGTCATCGGATAAACAAGGAATAACATACTAAATGCCATTCTCCTACAACAGACGAGTTGGAGGAGCCAGCTTTAAGCATATATTTGGCGAGTTTAAGCAGAGATGCGGTAGGTTTAACCATAGATTCGTGAGTTTTAGCAGAGGTTCGACTCGGCGAGTTCGAGCAGGTATAAGCATAGATTCAACTTTTTTTTTTTTTTTTTTTTTTTTTTTTTTTTTGGCATAAGGAAGACAATCAGCTCCAGTTTTGCACAGATCCACTGCCAATCCTTCAGTTGTTTTCCCTGATTCAGCTGCACAAATTTTCAGTTGATTGGCATCCTTTTTTGCATAAGGAAGACGATCTTCTTTAGCTGTTTTCCACACTTGATTCGACTGCACAAATTTTCAACCGCTGCTTCGCACTTTTTTTTTGCATAAGGAAGACGATCTCCGGCTGCTTTTACGTAGATCGGCGCCAATTATTCACCGTTCTATTCTTCCTATTATTTTCGACACTTGATTCTACCGCATGATCTTCGGGCTATTCATTTGCATGTATCCTCCGCTGCTTTTTTGCATGGGCGAAGTTACAACAAACCGACATGTTGGAAAATGAGCCTTTTTTATTGAGTGGATAGGTTGGGAATCGATTCATTTACACAGACCGCCGCTTTTTGCATGGGCTTAACCGCAAAGAAATTGACGTGTTGAGAAATGAGCCTCCTTTGATCTTACTTTGCAAGCCAAGTACTCTATATCACTGAGCTACCGACCCATTGATAGACTTTCGACATTCTTCTACTGGGTCATTCTTCATGTGTGCTCATTACATATACTCCAACATTCGAACACCGGCGCTCAACCTAATATTTAGGTGGATGAGCGGAATGGAGCACCGAACTTCTATTATTGTGGGGTGCCAGGTGTGGGCATGAGAATGCACGCCAGACAAAACTAGTTCTTTGTTGTGTGATGGCATTGGCTTTCTGAAACCATCTCGTATTAATCATATTTTGGAAGAAGGCCCATATATGTAGTCGTATTCAAAGACTCACGTAATGCCACGTCCGCCATCGTGTGCACAGCTTATGGCACGTCGGAGCATGGCAAATCACATTTTTCGTCTCTTAATATCTGCATTCCTTTCAAATCCGTTGATTCCTTGTGCTTCTAAGCTTTTGTTTCAAAGGAACCGTCTACAAGCATAAGGTACGTTCTAATTTTTTTTTAAACCTCACTTTGGTCAAATTTTTGTGTCTTTCTGATGATTTCTTGCATGTTTTCTAGGATATCCGCATATTTGGATCCATCATGCTACAGCATCGATGGCTATGGAGTGATTTGATTCTGCTTTTGCCATTACTGTGGGTTGCAAATTCATCCTCAGATCACGAAAAGGATTCCCCGGGTTCAGTTTCTAGCGATCTTGGAGGGGATTTTGATCCAAGAACATGGCAGGATCCGGCGGTTTTAGCAGCAATGGCAGGGCAAAATGTTGCAAGAAAGTTGCTGGAAGAGGAAACGGACTCAATGCCTGATAATAGAAATCTTGAAGATTGGAAGGCATTAGATCATGACAAGAAACTGGAAGAAAATGTTGAGGGCAAAATTGTAGCCAATGAATCCAATGCTCTGTTCCCGCCAGTCAAATTTGAGGCAGAAGAAAGCGGATCTGGTAAATATTTATTTGATCTTGGGCCCCGGATTAGTGCAGGCGAGCTAGAACAAGAACAGGTTGCAAAAAGAGGAAATACTCCAATTATGCCGGATAAATCGCTACATTTGCAGGAAACTCAGCAAAGGTCCGCCATAGCTAGCTCGGCACAAGCTCATCAACAAAGTAAAGCTGATGATCCGACAGATTTTATTCAGAGAAAAGAGAAGAAAGCGCCGCCCAAATTTGAGGCAAAAGAAAGCGGATCTGTTGAATATTTATTTGATCTTGGCCCGCCAATTAGTGCAGGAGATCAAGAACAGCTTGCAAGAAGAGGAGACACTCCATTAATGCCGGATAAACCTCTATATTTGCAGGAAAACAAGCAAAGGTCCGCCATAGCTGATCAGAGTAAGGTCGGAACTACAAAATTTAATGGCAAAGTTGATGATCCAACAGAATTAATTCAAACGAAGTCATCCGAATCGATCGCGAATCTGCAAGAGGATGTGGAAATTCAGCATATCAATGTTGAGGAATCAGCAAGTTTTAACGAGAGGAAAAATGGTGAAGGAATTGGGGAAAGGCATGAAGAAAACCCTGTTTCAACTTCTGGGAAGGCAGAATCTGAAGATATTTTAGGTAAGGTTGCAGGTTCTGCGACTAACAATTCAGCAGAATATGACGGAATTGAAGTGTTAAGACTTGATCAGAAAGAAGCGAAGGATCCAAGAGATGAAGAAAGCACTGTTTCAACTGCTGCGGAGGTAAAATCTGAAGTAATTTTAGAAACAAATGCAACTTCTGTGATTATTAGTCCGCCACAAGTTTTTAGTAAGATAGAAAATGAAGTGCTAAAAGTCGACGAAGAGGAAGCAAGGGGTGCACAGAATGAAGAAATTACTGAGAAGTTAGAACTTAATGGAGGAGGAGAATTAGATGCAAAGGAAAACTCAGTTTTAACTGCTGAAAAGGAGCAATCAGAAGAAAGTTTGGCAAAAGATGAAATTATTGAGAAATTAGAACTTAATGGAGGAGGAGAATTAGAAAGCTCTGTTTTATTAACTGCTGAAAAGGGGCAAGCAGGAGAAATTTTGGCAAAGGATGAAATTCTAGAAAAGGATGAAATTCCTGAGAATATTAATCTGGCACAAAAAGTTCACCTTATTGGGAATGAAGAAGAGAATGGAAATGCAATTTTGATTGAGGAAAAGCATGAAAACTCTTCTGTTTCTTCTGCGAGGCTGGAATTTGAGGAAAAGAACAAGCACCCACAGATAAATTTAGCCAGAGGATTTTCCCTGGAGAAGTCAGATTTGAGAAAGAATCAGAGCAAGGAATTTGAAGATTCTATAGATTACTCAGATTTGAGAAAGAATCAGAGCAAGGAATTTGAAGATTCCATAGATTATCAGCAATTGGTTGAAGAATTGTCAGACCTTCCTTCCAAGCTTCACGACACAGCAGACCAGGTTGCAGAGGTAGCAGAGCATCTTCTTCCCAAAATCAGAAAGCTCTCTCACAAATCAAAGGGTTATTTCAATCTTGCACATCAGCAGATTACAGAAAGAGTGACTCCAATTATAGGGCACGAATATGCATCCATAGCTGCCATCATAATCTCCTACTCCATCTTGCTGATACCAATTCTGTTTGTAATCTTTATGCTCGACAAAATCAGGGCCATCTTTTCGCTGGACAAAATTCTGCTCTTCATCAACATTTATCTCATAACTTCAGTAGCAATTCTGCTATTTATGAATCTAGTTCTGGGTACTGAGCCATTACAATATTTGCAAAAGAGTGCGCCTTCGGTCTTCATATTCCTGCAGCTGCTTCAGGGAAATGGGTATTTTGTATATTTGCTGCTATACAGTTTCAATTTGATCACAGTTTGTTCAGGGAATAAAATTCGAGCTAAAGTGGGAGCTCTGATGCAGTGGAGCATTGTGTTGTGCATTGCGTTACATTATTATGTTGCAGTTTTTCACAGGGCCATGGCTAGGAAGGCACCTAGGATTGGATCGAGGGCTTATGTGCTGTATTTATTGGGTCTGGCTTGGCTCTTGCTCTTCATTCGTCTCAAAAGAGGTAAGAAAGAGTATAGTGGAAAAGACACTAGGGTTTAGGGTTCAAGGGAAATCTCAACACTTTGCTACAACGAAAAAAGGACCCAGGCGCTTTCACTTGATGTGGATGGAAGCAAGAATATTGTCTATAAGGATATGTGTGGTAAAAATTTGTTAGTAACTAGCATCATCACACCATGACCATTCTTTGTGTCATGCCTCAATATGACCTTGCATCTCTACATCTTCAAGTATTAAGACATTATTGGAGGGCCCATCTCTCATATCTCATTATACATCTTCGAGTATTATTGAAGGGCCCATCTCGATATGTCATTATCTGTTGTAATCCTCTGCATAAAACTTCATACTAAAGATTAAGAGCCAACAAAATGAAAAAAAAAACAACAGACAAAAAGAAGAATTTAATGATGTATCTGCAATGATGTTGGATTTCGATGTATGCTTTGCCATTCTTTGTTACCTCTACTAAGAAAGTCAAGGTATATACCATTGTTTTGGCAAACTTTTTAGACCTATCCAAAAGTTCCTAAATCTTCCTTTAAAAAGTCATTTTACAAAAAAATTATTGCGACAGCTACATCTACATCGAACATTTCTCTTCATCTAAATGTGTTTCTTATGATTGATGTGTATATATAGTGTCTAATAAATTCCACACATTTGTTATGCTCTCCCTTGTTTAACTTATAGATGATTAATAATATACGAGACATGATTAGAGTTATTAACTGTAAATTTAGCATCAAAGATAGTCTAGGTACTTGCCAAGTGGTATTAGAAAGCATTGGAAACGAATTGAAGACATATTACGTATATGACTGATTGGAAAGCATATTGATTTCCATACCTTCTAAAAGAATGCTTTGCATTTGAATGAACATAATGTTGCCGTTAATTGGGTTGACTATCATAAATTATGTAGGAGGTTTGCTTTTTTTGGGTTGCCCCTAGGGGGGCAAACCCTTGTTTATGTGGGCTTTTGGCATATCCTAGGTATATGCTAGAATATCCCTAGGATATGCTGGTGACTGCTAAAAACTTATGATTGGCTGTAAATGCTAGGTCACTTCTGTTGGTGGGCAGCCGCTCTCGAAACCGGATAACCGGAGAGGTAATTCGAGACCACCATGGCCGCAATAGTCCCTTGCAACCACCATAGGGCAGAAACATCTCACTAACATCGCAGTGGTGCATCTGAAGAAACATGGCAACCGCTTTGAGATAGCTTGCTTCAAGAACAAAGTCCTTTCATGGCGGTCTGGAGTGTATGTTACTCCCTTTTCCTAATACGAAGAAGAAAATAAAAGAAGCAAGAATCATGCCTTAACCCGTTTTCGCTTTTGTGAACCGCAGGAAAAAGGATTTAGATGAGGTTCTTCAATCACGCATCGCCTATTCGAACGTATCCAAGGGGGTCCTAGCCAAGTCCAAAGAGCTTCTCCAAGCTTTTGGAACCACCGGGATGAGAACAAAATTTGCCTTGAGGTGCTAGGTCTTAGTTTTTTACGCCTTTAATCATGACAAGTTATACATTTAAATCACAGAGATAAGTTCGCCCTTAGACAGATTTCGAGGTCAATCAATCTCTCACCAAATACGATCTTGCTAAAGCTTTATTATGCAATGATGAACGTTATGTTTGTGAGATGATCATGACCCAAGACCGCCATTCATTTAAAATTGACTATGATCTGTTCTCTTACATGTGACCTGTATGCATTCTTGAGAAAGGTGAACCGCAAGTGGTCGGAAAAGAAAGAGAAGCACAATTATCAAGTCAATTTTCGGATATAGCAACAACTATTGCATTTATTTCCCTTTGCAGTTGCAAGAGCTTAGCCCTGAGTATTGATGTTGTTTTGGAGTTGGAAGATTTAAGAAAGAGCAACGTCTACCTTCAAATCCCCAAGAGAAGATCGTAGCATGGCCCAATGTTAACTTGGAAGTGGAAAGAATTGCTACAAAATTGAAAGAATGTGTGAGCGTAAGGATGCTTTCGTAAGGTAAATGCTTACATGATTACATCATTATGTTTTTAAGAAACCACCTCATAAACATGTATGGAAAATGTGGGACTCGCATGATGCTCGCAAGATGTTTGATCCGATTAAAAAAAAGGACTTGGAACATCATGCTTTCTCAGATTTGTTCAAAGATAGACGCCTTTTGAAATATGTGTAAAAATGCAGTTTTTATAGAAGGCCCTTATTTGTTTGAAGTGAACCCACATAGTTTTGAGGGCATATCCCGGCTTTTGGACTGGCTCATGTACTTTGGTCTATTTTACCCATTTGTACTATGAATTTGAAAACATATACCTAGCATCTTTTATAGGTTGTTCCCCCGAGCTTTCCAATGCATGCTCATGTTTAGGAAATGGAGCTTTCTTCTTAAAGTTACTTAACCCTATTACTACTCGTTGTAAAACTAGACCAAGAAAATGCAATTTGTCATATTTGACATATTTAGACTAGGAATTTGAGAACTGTGGTGCCTAGGATTTTTTTAGGTCTTTCCTTAAGCTTTTTAAATGGATGCCCCCTGTTGGTGGAACAGAGCTTGCACTTGCTTTCTAAATGACGCATTTATTCTACATCATTTGAGTAAGAATTAAGATAGAAAGCAATGCCGATCTATTCATGGAATTCCATGGCATCCCTCTTGGTGTATCGAGAACTAGATATCAAAGAGAGCATGGAGCAGGTTCATTCGCCCAATTGTTCATCAAAGATAAGCTCCCTCTTCACCGCTTATATCATTCCCCTGTGATCCTTATTGTAAGTATAATAATTCTCTTCAATAAATCGTAAGTAAATGTGTTGCATCCGCACAAGGCTATTATACAAAATTTGAAACCAAATTGTTATGGAGCAGGAAATAGGAAATGGAATCTATTATTAACAACCGGATATTCTAGATGGCTGTTTTGTAACACTTGTCATATTTTGGAAGAGATGTGTTTATCCAACAATGAGCTCGTGTATATCAACTTCTCGCCCATGGAATGACTATGAGGAGCTAGGGAAATGGATAACATTATATCACGATGCTCATTGTAAAACTAGACCAAGCAAATGCAATTTGTCATATTTGACATATTTAGACTAGGAATTTGAGAACTGTGGTGCCTAGGATTTTTTTTAGGTCTTTCCTTAAGCTTTTTAAATGGATGCCCCCCGTTGGTGGAACAGAGCTTGCACTTGCTTTCTAAATGACGATTTATTCTACATCATTTGAGTAAGAATTAAGATAGAAAGCAATGCCGATCTATTCATGGAATTCCATGGCATCCCTCTTGGTGTATCGAGAGAACTAGATATCAAGAGAGCATGGAGCAGTTCATTCGCCCAATTGTTCATCAAAGATAAGCTCCCTCTTCACCGCTTATATCATTCCCCGTGATCCCACCGTAAGTATAATAATTCTCTTCAATAAATCGTAAGTAAATGTGTTGCATCCGCACAAGGCTATTATACAAAATTTGAAATGGCATCTGTTATGGAGCAGAAATAGGAAATGGAATCTATTATTAACAACTGGATATTCTAGATGGCTCGCTTTTGTAACACCGTCATATTTTGGAAGAGATGTGTTTATCCAACAATGAGCTCCAGGTATATCAACTTCTCGCCCATGGAATGACTATGAGGAGCTAGGGAAATGGATAACATTACATCACGATGGTGATAGAAAATATAGAGTTGCTTTTCATATTGGATCTACTAAGGCAAATAGAAGACTTTGTATGGCAAATCAATTTATTGTTATTCTTCTTCTTTAAACCCCGTGGTGGTAATACGAGGGCACTAGGGCAATCGCTAGGTGAAACTAATTGAAGCCGCAATTCAATCAATATTCACTTTTGTCTACCAATTTAAACATCTTTACTTTCTTTGTTGTTTATGAAAAAACGAATTTGAAGAATATGGAAAATGCTCATGGATAATGACACTCATGGAGCTTGCAAGGAAACACTTAAGGTTATTATTTGTTGTAGTGCTTTCTAAAATGGAGTGTGTTTGGCGCCATGACAATTGTTTCACATAAAATAGACTTGAGCAAGCATTGCTTTTTTCAGATATTCTCGCTAATGTTACTTCGTATAACTTTTACTTGATGTAACTTATAATATAAGCAATAAACATCCAGTGTCATTCATTATCTTCATGTAACATACATAAAGTAACCGACATCGATACAAAGGTTCAACATTTTTTGATATTGTTTACATAATCCATGGAAAACGTTGTTAAAGCTTTGAAAAAAAAATTGTTATAATAAGTTACAAAAGTTGGCTTATTATCGCAAGCCCCCTTCTTATTGCGGCCAAAACATTTACAAGGCCGAACTTATGCCCAAAGAACGCCGGGCACCGTAAGAACCGATCCGCTTCTACAGCTTGTGTGCAAATTTGCCAAACCTTCAATGCTGATGTGAGGAGCGTTTGCTTGTGGTATTCTGGCATCATGGACCACTTTGGGTATTGGAACAGGGATGCCTATCAACTATACAGCATTGCTTGCAAGTGGTTGCATTACCTCTCAAAAAAACACGAGAGAATTGGAGTTACAATCAAATTCTCGGGGTCCCAGATGGTCGAACCACTACCATGGAATCTTTGCCCGAATGATTCCAAAAGTATGAGAGTCGCTATGGGTTTGGGAAAGTTGGAGATTTTGGCTTCAACTCACGAATGCGTCTTTGTGGCAAAATCGAGTTTTGCAAATATTTGGCATGCAAAGGGCTTCGGGATTTGCAGGCGTATCTCGCGACATGCATCTAAATCCATTTGCGGGATCCTCCCCGCCCATTTCGTTCCTCGGGAGCTTCATTAGACCTAACCGTTTATGCCTTTGTTCTCGTAATATCGGTGCGGTGCCTTTGTTCTTGGAGTTTTCTCGCTATGGCGTGCATCCGTGGAGGAGTTTTTGCATGGCGCTCTTAGCCCTTGTTCTCTTTTTTTTTTTTTTTGTTATGGTGCCATTATCCATAGTTCCCGTACAAAGAAATCATCGTTGGTGGATCTGGCCGCTTATGGAACCGACCTCTTATTTTGTTGGTGATCTGTTGTTTTTTTAGATTGTTTAGCTGTTATTTTTAAACATACTTTGCAGGGTATGGAAATTTGGCATGTTATTTTTAGACATACTTTGCAGGGTATGGAAATTTGGCATGTGTCCAACGACATCCATATGCCAAAGGCGATCAGGTCTGGTCATATAGTTTGTGTGGATAGTACAATGAATCAACCAACCTTTGTTAGTAGTTAGTCTGATGAGTAGAATATGCACAACACAAGTTGAGACAATATTTTTCTTCTTACTTAGAAGATTTCTCCTTCTCAAGAATAGCAAATCAGTGCATCTGCGCATAGGTTTTACCCTTTCCATCTCACTATTACTATTTTAAAGACTTATGTTCTTATTATTTTGTGCTTGCAATGCGCATGGAATGCAGATGTGCCATCCTCAAGTGGCTCTTAGCAGCAAGGCCAAGATGTGTTATTATATTCGAGAATTGATTCATTTTATCGCTGGAGGTCAAACACTCTATCCCTGAAACCTCACTTATATTTTAATTATTAAAGGAAGAATTTGTGCTCAGCCTATTTCTTAGACAAGGATAGCAACTTGCTACTGTGAATAATTTGTCCATCATTGCAGGATGCCTTTGAAATTCATTGATAAGTCATTTCGAAGGTATTTACTGCTTGGTTACTTTAGAGATGATCATTTGCTTCCGTCTTTTGCTTTTGTACTGCTTTATGCTTGGATCTTAGCATACGATTCTAAAGATAAAAGGCTACGCAGTTGTTTTCTATGTTGGTTTATCCAAAACCCTGCTTGGATCTACTAGAGCAATTTCTGTGTATATAGTTGAGCATACCAGGTTGTGGTAGACATGCCCAAACTGGGCAATTTTCTCTGGACATTACAACATAAACTCTGGAAGGTAACATGCTTAATAGAATAACGGTTGGATATGTGACACTTTTATTGGATATTTTGTTGAGATCGTGCTGATATGCATGCATGCATTACCACCAATACGTCCTCTATGCTTGCTTACAAGAAAGACCCTAGCCTTTTGTATGTTCTGTGATTTTAAATGTATAGATTGTTAAGAGGTCCATTTGTGTTGGATCTCTCAATTGTGAAGTGTCTTAGCAAGAAGGCAAGTGTGTGGGAATCGTAGTCATAACCATGTGCTTTTTGTTACTAAAGAAATTATATTAAAGCCTCGAGAGGCATTGGGATTGGTTCCACAAATAATTATCTGTCATTCACGGACATATGCTTGCCATGATGGCAAACCCATAAAGTGGTGGTTTTACATTTGTAGTTGGTTTTACCTTGGTTCATATTCTCGTGTCCCTAAGACATTATAAATGATTTTACATTGGATTGAAGGCTAGATGTTGAGACAAGAGCAATTATGACAATTATGATGTCCATTGTAGCTATGATTTTAGCTTTAATGTAGCCTCCTCAATGAGAAATATGACATAAAGTTCTCATTTTTTATCTTTGGTGCATTAGACAGAGATTTGGAACTTTGTCTCATTGCCATTCTGTATTATGGAAGAGAATATTTGCAAATGGCCGAACAATTGCTAACTTGATACTCGGTAATTGTGTTCCAACTAGAACTTGCATTTAAAGAAAACACCAACTAAATCATCATTCTTGCTTCTCGTTTTTCGATATGTTCAAGGTTTGAATGGAACCAATGGATTGTGTTTCTTTTTCCTCTTTGCAACATTCAATTTGTGAGTTATTAGCGTATTTGAATGCCTTGCCTTATGAGTTATGAATTGGGCATGGAAATAGCATTCCACTGATATGTTTGAGTCCAGTTTTTTGGGTTGCCCCTAAGGGGAAAACCCTCATCCATGTGAGTTTATGACATATTCCAAGTATATGTCAAGATATGCTAATAAAAAACATGACTTTGAAGTGTGATTTAAGCCATTTCACTCTCGGGTCACGGAGGGCAACCCTCCGTGCGCAGCACCTTGTTTTTTTTTTATCATTGCAATGCAACTTATTTTATCCTGTATTTCAATGAATATAGTTCTAGTTTTTCTCATATGAAAAAATAATTTTTATATCCTTCGTTCCCAATTATATATTCTTATCGATTGTAATATGTTGATGGTCTTCAGCATTCTCTCAAATGAACAATGATTATTACTATGTTTTGGATAAATGTTGTTGCTCTACATCATAAGATTCTATGTGCTCGAATCAGCTCATGCACCATGGAACAGATAAACTGTGACGAGTCTGCTGAATTGACATATGCTTAAGCTTGACACACAAAATTGCAGATGGTGAAGAATTGAATCTTCATTACCATTGAACTTTTATACTCCAAATTCAATGGACAAATGCTTATGAGTTCAATATAATCAGTAATATTAACATTCAAAGGAATCAATATTTTCAATTGATACAACATCCAACTTTATCAAGTCAACTCGGAAGCTTCCAATTCAACCACGATCCTCAGCTGCATTGCTGTCGTCACATTGCCCGCTGCTTGCTAATTCATTGTACATGCACTCACTGGGGTTAGTCCTCGTGACTAAGTAAGGATCCCTGACAGCCACTGCATGCATGGAAATATCTTGGAAACCTTGGATAATAATAACATAAGCACAAGCAAAGACACCAGATTCTATATGAGTACAGTGCTAGCCAATGACAAATAATCCAAGGAAATACCAAACATGAGTATCCGAAGCAGAGAAACATAGTCAAATTAACAAAACATCGTAACCATAGCTCCGGGACAATGGGAAGCTCAGCCAGCCTACATGCAGGCCTTGTTAGCAGAAACATGCCCAGCCAGCTCACATTCCGAGCCCTGTAGCGGGAGTGGTAGGGTGAACCTCTGTATGTGCATACCCTTCCCAATCCATGTCTAATATTTTGAGCCCTATATATTTATAGATCAATATTGATGGTTTACAATGAGGCCATGTCAGATTTTATGACACATGGATAGGTTAGACTTTTAGATAATATGTGACATTCAAGTTGAGTCATTTATGCTTAAAAATTTGATAGTAATTTCAAAAAAAAAAAAAACAAGGTGCTGCGCACGAGGGGTTGCCCTCTGATGGCTCGAGGTTGTGGTTTCATGGGTTCTGTTTCGTTCTTTTGTGTTCGAATGAACGCAAGAACAATAGTGTTTTTTATTAGTAAAGTTGCTATTCATTGGGATGGTTGTATATGTTGTTCTATCATGTAGTGATTGTTATGTAGGTTTTATTAACACAAATTGACTGAGTTCATGTGATTATATTGGTTATCTAGAGTTGTAACATTTTGATCAGCATGTATGCCAAGTCTCATTCAGTTACAGAGGCACAGAATGTCTCTGACCATCTCGTAATCAGAAATGTAGTCTCATGGAATGAAATGATTGGTAGGCTGTATTGAACATGGATGTGGAAATGAAGTTCTGACCAGATGTTGTCACATTTTTTTGTGGCTTAAAGTGCTATGGCAGCATAGGGGCTATTGACAAGGGCCAAGAGATACATAGAAAGGTGCGAAGGGTTTGGATAAAGACCGGTTTTGTGGGCACCACATTGATTGACCTTTATGCCAAATTTGGCTTGCTGTCAGAGGCACATGAAGTTTTTAATAAGCAGGAATTTAGGACTATTGAGTCATGAAATGCACTTGTCTCAGGGTATCCTGACAATGGTATCTGGTATGGAAGCTTTGAGATACTTTACACATATGCAAATGGAACAAAAGCAACAATTTGAATGAGAAAGTTGTAGACTTTATTAACCACATTTGCAGTCGAAAATTGATGAGAAAATCTAGGCAAACCTGTGAATGTTTTTAACCCTTTATTTGGGGGGTGCAAATACTATCATTACACCATTGCAAATAGAAGGCACACATTTGGGCAGTTGTCTTGATTTTGGCATATACTATAGTATTACACACATATTGCGAAAATGCTCCTGGACTTAAAGTCATATGGTAGTCATTGTCAAAATAAATGTTTAGCATACATAATTATCCATAGAACATCATTTTGCTAATTTTTCCTTTACGCCTTTAACCCCATTTTATGGGGACGTTGGTCTTCTAAATATTAGCAAATCTTTGAATATACAACATCGCAAATATCCATAGAACATCATTTTGCTAATTTTTCCTTTACGTTTTTAACCCCATTCAATGGGGATGTTGGTCTTCTAAATTTAGCAAATATTGAAATTACAACATCACAAATACGTGGCATGCATATTTGGGTGGTTGTCTTGAATTTAGCATATACTATATCATTACACATGTAGAGGATCTTCATTGTCAAAATGCTTCTTGACTTAAAGTCAAATGATTATGAAAATGCTTCTTGACTTAAAGTTAAAAGATTATCACGTATGGTTATCCATAGCAATAGCAATGGTGCACAATGTGATGCAACAGAGAATTAGTTTATTGTTTTTATTTCCTCATTTCCATAAGTTAACGATTCTCCATATGTTTGAGATACAAATTATTGTTCCAATTTTATATTTCGCCCATATTATCTTCTATTTCTCTCAAATATGATATTTCATTAGTTACCACATCTATTTGCGTACCAACGAATTTCTATGCTTATGTTTTTTGTATATATGCGGAATCCAAATAGAAAGATTCCACAAAGAAAATCCTTGAACCCAATTTTATCAACCTTCACCACACCTATAGTACTTCTCATTGAGTAAAAAGAGTCCCCGTACAATCATCATTTTTATGCAGCTTTTTGAAATACACTGCCAAGTTCTTGCCAATATTTGGAAATTGTCCCATCAAGACCCAATATATATGCTTACTACCTCTTGATACCTGTGTAGAATGCATGTGGCCATGCAACTGTGGTGCCCATAAAAAGAAACATGCTTATAATGTCTGTAAACATTTGAATTCATTGGAAACATAAAGGAGAGATTCATTGGCCAGTTTGTTGTTCTAGAAATGTAGCTTCTTAGATGATTGACCGTGCAAAAATAATCAAAGAAGATGGTAAAAATCAAGACAAGCTGACATTCTATGTCCACCAATTGGCACTTTAAACACAAAACCAGAAAAATTAATAACATCTTCTCGAACACGCCTAATATTTGTTGGTGGTCACCACGGCAGGGGACCTTTATATCTTCTCGACATCTATCAAGCCTACATTCTGATACATCAAAAATAAAAAATGAGAAATCTCCATCTCCACATGCGGTATGATTTAAAAAAGCTTACTTGAAGAATCGCCAACACTGACTTTTCCATGTTAAGAGTGTACATATGCAATCCTCTAATTCCACTTGCAACCTGCCAAGGGACCTCTTAAGCTCATTCGGATCTTGTGAGACGAATGTGACACACCCCTCGCATGTCAACTTCACGCGACGCTCAAGAGCCATCATCTTGTCTTCATTTATATCACATGCAATCCGCATTGCTTCATTTTATTATTACAATTTATAACAATGTTGCAGGAAAGACTTGGTGACGTAATCTTCTGCAATCTATAAAAGCTTTACAAGATGTGCAAGTAGAATTATGATGCTAATTGCAATTTGAAGAGAATACTGACATTTCCCTACATTATTCGTCACTTATTAAGCACTTGAACATAGAAACAGTTTAACAGTTCCCGCATATAGATGATTAGTGGTGCTACGGTTCTGATTGAAATAGTGGGTTCAGGAAGTGCACAAGTAACTGATGATGCTGCAAGAATGGTGGATAAAATTATAAATGCAGGCCTCTGCAATCTGGTTAAGTACAGTTTAAATAAGACTTTTTAACAAGGCAAGCTGGCAGAACATTTTTAAAGTTAGTGTAACCCAGCTGAGTTTTAACCATCGATAAAGCATTTGATAAAGTCACCTGATTGATGATGCAAATTTACAGCCCTTACCAAGTGTAAAAAGGAATTACCATTAAGACCTGGCTGTACCACCACAATCACCAGCTTAATGTTCCTGCCTTTAATGGAGTTCCTGCACCCATTGATAAAATAACTAGTTTTCAAAAATCTGAATATTCCACAATGCCTGGGTGCATGTTTCTAGACATGTCATAAAAATCCCCTCGGAATATCCGCACCATTCCAAGTTCATTAAGGTTTTTGTCAAAGCTTCGTGTTCTAAATCTAAGATCAAATTTCGAATTTGGGAGGAGAGATTCAGCCTCCTTAGGCAATCAAGAATTTGAAGGAGTTGGATTTAAGTGGATGCAATCTAACAGCAGGATTAGACCTTGTTCAAGAATTTTCAGCTTTTACAAATTCTTCAACTCAATCTTAATGCAGTTGGGTGGAACAATAGAGTGGTTGGGAAACCAGATAGACTAGAGTTTGCAACGTTAAGTAATACAAAATTTTCGGGATCAATTCTTTCAACAATAGGGCCTATCCAAGCTACAAGACTTGGATTTGTCTTCTACATTCATATCGGGAGCATTCCAAAAAAGCATTGGCACCCTCTCTAGTGCGCAATGCCTTGAGATTACAAATACAAAAATATCGCCTCCTTACCGCATCACTTGGCAAGCTTTCCAATGCAACAATTACTTCTTTACAACAATCACTTGAGTGGAAGCCTCCGACTCATTAGGAAACTTGCATAATCTTACTTATCTTGATGTTTCTACTAATTTGGGTCCGAGTGGCACCATTCCAAAATCTTTTGGGCAGCTATATAATCTGGAGTTTTGATCATCTCAAACACTTCTATGTCGAGGGCAAATTCAGCTACACTTGGGATCAGCCAAAAGTGAGGCAAATAGACCTTTCATATAATCATCTTTAGGGCTATTCTGCGGGCCTTGTTAGAAATCTGCCGGTCTTGATAGCCTAGATCTAAGGCACAAATGTAATTACTGACTTTGCATTCTTATATGAGTGGTCTCAATAGTTTGTCTTCATTATTAATGCACAGCAACACCCTTAGTAGTTTCAATAGTATTACAGGGGTTGCAACAATTCCAAATTTGTATATTTTGGGTCTCTCTAACTGTGGACTCAGTGGTAATATTCCAAACGTATTTCCTTCAAGCTTTGGAGATTTAGTCCTCAGTCAGAATAGGATAACAGGTGTAGACTCAGATTACAGTAATCTGCACCGGTTGACTGATCTTGTTCTAGAACAGAATGCGATAAAGCTAGACAAACTAGGTGGACTTTATGGTCTTACAGGCTTGCTACGACTTTCACTTGCATCCAACAAATTACAAGGCCAAGTCAAGGATGGAATTCTGCCTTTTTCTTTGGTGAATGACAATGATCTCAGTTTTGAGAAGATAAGTGGACTTGCCACGGTTCCAGCCTTGGAAATTCTTAGATTCAGAAGATGCAAATTAACAGGGCAGATTCCGAAATGGCTTGCTAGATTACAAATGTAAACTTTGCCCGGAAGGTCGTTCATGTCACCAGTGGAACTACACTTGTCTTTTAACAACATCAGTGGTCAAATTCCTTCAGAATTTGAGGAAAACACTAAGCTTGGTTTATTACACTTGTAGAACAATTTGCTCACAGGTGGCATTCCCTCTACTCTTGCAGGAATGAGCTTGCTAAAAGTACATTGATTTCTAGCAACAAATTGTCGTAGTATTCGCCGGTTTTTAAATCGAACCACAACATGGCAAGAGTTTAATGTGTCAAATAATTAGTGGTTGGATCCTCAAGGTCCCGCCTTTCAAGGACTTCATCGCATCTTGTATCATCCTACCATTCCTTTCTCACTAGAGACAAAAACGTTAAACTATCATTATTTTTATCACCATGAATAATAAAGTTGAAGGCAGAGACATCACAAAGCAAAAAGAAATTACGACCACGTAACCATTAACGTGAAATGCATAACCACGATAAAACTCTAATTGAAAACCCATCGATGAAAATGCATAATCCATAGAAAGATCAACAACTTACTTTGTGGCAGCTTCATCGAGATCGGTAACCTTTTCACGGGCCCAACCTCTCCAAGATTTCTTGGCATCCTCGGCACCCTCAACCGCCCGATGGAGACTCATTTTTTCGCCAACACCCTCTTCTCACGGCATCGCCAACATATTTGAGGCCTTGCCCCGTGATGTTTTCGCTCTTGGCCTTGCCACATTGAGAAACCTTCTTGGAATCGAGGGCGGGTACACTGAGGGCAAGATATCCGATCAAAAAACCCACCACATACTTGCCATCTGCCGAAGAGACCTCTCCGGTTACCCGGTTTCGAGAGCGGCTGCCCACCAACAGAAGTGACCGAGCATTTACAGCCAATCATAAGTTTTAAGCAGTCACCAGCATATCCTAGGGATATTCTAGCATATACCTAGGATATGCCAAAAGCCCACATAAACAAGGGTTTGCCCCCCTAGGGGCAACCCAAAAACTAGCAGAAGGGCAGGCTTGGGGCAAAGGTTAGGAAAAAATTGAAGGGAGAAACAATGCCATAATAAATTAACAGATGTTTTTTTTTTCCTTTCTTATTTTGTTTTTGAGACGACTAATGCTAAGATTGATAAAGCTTGATGTTGTTCCTCTAGTTTCATGATGAATAAATGTTGGTTAAACCTTACCCAATTAAATGGGAAGTATAAAATCTGTATGCTAGAATAATAATTGCCAACAATAAATGAAGCTTCGCAACTATTGTATAAAAGAATTTAGCTAAACTATTGTCACGACATAGTCTTGGCAACGAGAGCTGTCGGATGGGCATATAACCCCTTTATTCCAAGATCTGGACCATACATAGCGATCCTCATTTGTGGGGTATGCATGTACAAGTTTTTGCATACTGTATATTAAGGTTTGCAAAATACTATAAGGTTTGAGAGAATGTACTTAATGGTGTTAATTTTGTACATATATTGTACTTATTTTTCTAGAGTAATATATTTTGGTTCAATTATTTAAAACTTGAAGTTCGTCATATTAGTTGTTATTGCAACTATTTCAACTACAATACAAGAAATTATAGTTTTAAAAATTACACGAAGTACTTAACCTACTATACGTAAAGTACGTATTTTATGTATTTAATAAGTATTTTATAATTCTATAAAATGTATTTAAAGTACTTTTTAAATGAGAGGTATGCATATGGTATTAATACTTGCGGTGATAATATGCAGGTACCATACTAAACGTGCGACAAAATCACAAGATATTTAAAACAAATGCGAAGACTAAACTCTTGGATCTCATGCTTCTGTCCTAATATGCACTCCAAACATGCATGGAATATTATAAATAACATGCGTTACACAAACGCATGCGAGGAAGTTCATTTTACTTGAGGCGATTACTCTTTTTCTTTTTGGCTACTCTTAATCCAGTGAGGGGAGGATAAATTTGAATCGAAAGTGAATTATCCCCCGGAAAGACAAACATTGCTCGGATTTTTAGAAGGTGACATGTTGGGGATCTTTCTCTTAAAAATTTTCCTCTCGCTCTTGAGTCGCCTGGCTTGTCCCAAACCCGACCATTGCGGACAAAAGGTACAATAGCACCACCATTTGATATGTTTGTCGGTGCGGCCAGTGTCCGTCAAGAGAGAACCGCCATTTAGATAAGTACTTCTCCTTTGATTTGAGAAGTTCTAACCTCGATTTTCTACCCTTGATATGTCTTCCTTAAGGGATAGCAAGTATATCCTTGTATCCGCAAACATGATAAGAGAAGTCATGTCAATCATAATTTCAAATGAACCCAATACTAATTTATCTAAACATACCTCATTTAATTCTTCCGGTTTCGGTGTCTCAATCAAGATAGAAACTCTAGCGTAACTTCGTGTTAACCACGCCTCTTCTTGTTCCATTTTCCATTTCTTACGTGCTAGAATTATAAGAAGAGAATCGATCTCTTTTGGTGACATTTCGCACCCCCGCATGCATTCGATAAACAACCATTTATATGCAATGGAGCATTCTCATGCAATGAAGACATCCAACCCGTCTTTTACGCTTCATTTTGTGCTTGAACTTAGAAATCCCTGAATAGAATGAGGAATCAAGGTTGAATAGGGCAAGAGATGGTGGGCAATTTGTTCGTGAAAGTCCAGCTCTAGTAGGGAGAATCTCAAACTTAAGGCACCGAACCATTCCGAAGCGGGGACCATCCCCGGAGGCTAGACTTGGAAAGGCAACCAAATCAAGGTTCTTGAAAGAGCTATGGGCTCCGGATCTTCAAGGTCTGGTCACTGGATCTTCAAGGCTTGTTCTCTGGGCAAAAACCACGTGCAAAATGGATTTGGAGAAGCCGAGTTTGTAGACAAGGGGGATCTGTGTTCGCACAGCTGCAGCTCAATAAAACAGGTACTTCATTGCTGTCCCAAGGTTGCATCTCGTCTACTCTTACTCCACTTAAGAAAAACATGGTGTCCACAAATCCATTTGGAAATGTGCTTTCGACCCTTTTCTTCTTTGCTTTATGCTTGTGCAATCTATTCACAACCCACCATGAATGTATTCATAGCAAAAAGATTGTTCTGGAACATCGGGAACATTTGCAAAAGGCTCAGTATATGGCATACTCTCAGCAATTTTGGAAGCCAGCCGACCACATAGCTGCTTAAATTGCTGGGATTGCTCTTCAAGATTATGCAAACTTGACAGTAAACTCTTAGGATCAAATCTTGTTCCATTCTTAGAAATGGACAAAAGGAATGCGCCTTCCCAATTCGCTTGCATTGGAAAACATCTGCAAAGAAAAAGCGCCATTTGCGATTACGCCAAACAAAGCGGAGCTTTGGAAAATTTGCCCGCCAATTGCAAATTCAAGCACCACCAATTGCTACATACCAGGGATCGCTGACTTGGACAAACAATCGGCCGATCCTCCAAAATTGATCCAAGATCAACCATTTCAGAGGTTGGAGAAAAATGGCGGGGAGGGAACAAAAAGTGGCGGATTGCCGGCGCGTCCGCGATGAAGGTCCGCCAACCACCGTTAAACACCCTATGTCGATTGGTACTTGCTTTTATTGTACACCACCAATAAAAAAGACCCAAATGCAGATGGGATACCGAGAGATAGAAAGTGCTACATTATAATACGCGTATACATTCAAACTGTAGTATCTTGCACTTCCCTTTCTAATCTTGTTTGCATAAATCGCCCGACTAGGTTAGCGAGAATGACTATATGCGATTACCAAACCCTCCAAGACAATGGGCGAAGCATGGTGGAACTTGGGAATAGCGAGGGAAGCATATTTTTCTTAGATTACTCAACCCAATCTAGGTACGCTAAAAATAAAAATGTATCTTGTGAAGCATCACAATGCATGATTGTGCAATGGTCATTAAGCTTCTAAAATTCCATCAACAACATCTTGTCGCAACAAAGGTATCTAATTCTTAATCTCTCCACGGTCTATGCTACGGCCAAGTAAGCTTCACGCACATACATTTGTTGCCGCAAATAAAAGTGGAATTACCGCTAAATGGTTCATAAAGCGTAACTCTAAGCTACAAAAATGTCTGCAGGACTGTAGAGATGTCGAAAGCAAGATAGATGAAACAATTAAACTAAATCATAAAAAGAAAGAGCATTTGCAAAGGGAAATTTAAGAGTATCATTCAAAGTGATCATCATCCAAAATTGATATGGGCTTGGAATGGGCACCCTCAAGAATAAACATGCATCGCTAACTGAAGTGGTATGCCAAATCTTGATGACATTATCTTGTAATCCGGATAGATCAGGAAATTGGAATAGGTGAGACATATAGGAACGAAATTGGCAATTTAATTCTATTGCCAATATTCATGTCTGCATGCCCGATTTGAATGTTGTGCCCCATCTCGTCTACAAGCATCTTTGGTGCAATCTATAGTGGTCTCGAGCAACTTGCTCAAAGATAGCCAAGAGCAACAATTGTGACCGGTTATTGTGACCCTAAATCCGTTCATCACCCTAAATATGAAAGGCCTACGAATATCCTAAAAACCTGACTGTGGTAGCCTGTCTTTCTGAAATAGTGATGGCCTACAAAGAAAAAAATTCAGTCAAATATATATTATGCTTTAAAATAGTACATGCTGCAGCATCCATAAACTGTGATGTGCCCAACATGTAGATTGTATTAGAGAATAGCATGTTGATTGCATTAGAGAATAGAATAGGCAGTGAGACACTTCGTAAATGGTATAGATGAAAAGATATAATTACCAAGCATGCAGAGCTGTAGCAGAGTGGTCATTTGTAGCAACTTCTCCTTCAAATGATAATATTAGAGCAGAATAATAGAGACAAAGCAAAGTAGTTATGCCAACATGCTATCTATGGCAAGACATATAGGATATGATCTTCGAATTTAGAAAATATCCAAGCATTTGAAAGCTGATCTAATGGTATCAAGCTCTAGCTTGTAGCTCTGGACATTACCTGGTGTGAACATTTTGGCAATAGATGATGTTCCAAAACTGAGAGATGTCAACCAACTAAATCGTCCACCATGTGCATTCCAAAAGCTCAAAAGCCATTCCAAGCAAGCTTATCCTTGTATTCTCTTTGAAATCAACGCGTTTGATCCTGCTTTATGCGTTTGGTTCTGCTTTTTTATTAGTTATTAATTTAATTAAATTAATTAAATTATTGTATAATTAATTAAATTAATTATTACTTATATTTTGATAATATGTATTTTTTAAGCGTGGATCGTTCCTTGCCCCTGCCCCTTCTTCTCCTTGCCCCTTGCCCCTTCCCCTTTGCCCTTGCCCCGTCCCCCTTGCCCTTCTTCTCCCTTGCCCCTTGCCCCCTTGCCCCCTTCCACCTTCTTCTCCTTTCCCCTTCCCCTTGCCCCTCTTCTCCTAGCCCCCTCTTCTCCCCCCTTTTCTCACTCCTGTCTTCCCCTTCCCTCCCCTTTCGATCTCACCTCGCTCAACTTTCTCAACTATTTATTTGGAAATTCTCCGTAAGAAAATATTATGAACCGGTCCGTGTTATATGATGTGAAATTTTGATGTCAATATGAGTCCCATTTTGGTCCAGAGTCCCAAAATTCAAGATTTGTCCCACTTTAATTAAATACGACTTAGTTGCTAAACTTTGGAGATCATAATAGCCCTCAAAGACAGAGCTAAAGAATGTCAAATTACGGCAAAATGCATATCTATGTGGTGGCATATGTAGATCCGGAGCAGAAAAAGGTCCACCCATATGGTCAAGAAAGAGGGCAAAGATCCGGGGTGTGGAACAAGAAGCTTAATCTATCGGCAGACTCCACATATGTTGCAAATGTAGAATGTAGTTCTAACGCTAGAAATTCTTGCCATAAGTTCGTCATCTTCCCAACCTGGTAGGGTTTATGAGAGTACCTCTGCCTGGAGATATTGCCGAGCATGGAAGCGAGTTTATGAGTATATCTTATGGAGTAAACAGGCCATTGGGGGGGGAGCAAGGCTTCGCGGTTCGATTGATTCCGGGTTTGTGCGAGGGTCAAAGGAGAGGAAGTATTTCAGAAATTTTAGGATTTACTAGGACCGTCGATCTCTCAATTTTAACAAATCAATGGCTTAAATTAAGTTTTCTTGACGTGGCAAGACACATGGCATAGCTACAATTGCAAATAAAGTGTGCACCTCGGGTTAGGCAATCCTTCTAAAAAAAATTATTTTTATTATTATGGATAAACAACTTCTTAGGTGGTAATAGATGTTCCTATTTTGGCAAAAGAAAGCAAGACCTTATTTAATCGGCATGTGTTAAGTTTTGGAAGCTAAAATAACTTCTTTTGGTTTGATGGATGAAGGAGCACTTGTATTTTTATCGTAAACGGTAAGAGGCATGGCTTCGCTTGAATCCCCACATCGAAGCTTTCTAACCCCAACACAAGCTGTTGTTTGTAATCTTATTCCGGAATTGTTAAGGCCCGACCGAATCGCATTGCTTAGAGCTCCATATGCATCTTTGGATCTCCGGTTGGATTAAGTGATCTCAGAGAAGTTTATGAAGATTTGCATCCACTTGACAAAATTCCCGCCTCTCTTGATCGTATTCGATATAAACAAATGTTGAGTTTGTAATTCCATCTTGAGCTTGAAGATTTTGGATTTATATATTACGGTCCCATTGATGCATTGATCTAGCTTTGATTTCAAGAATTCTATGGCCATAGTTGTGGCTTTGTTTGCCGGTTCTTTACCACATATGCCATAAATTTCTTCACTTTAGGGCTTGCTTCTCCGAAACATGTGAATAGGGTTCTTTGTGATGTTGGATTGTAAGATCTTGGCGGCTGTTTTTCTTTGAGAATCTTGATGAAATGATATATTGAGAGAGGCATTTTGGCTTGCTCTTTCCTTTGAAGGTTTTCTTGTATCACGGATCAGAATATGTAAATCGGCCAACATGCCTCTTCCTTGATCTTCAATTTGTTGCTTAATTTTCGATCGTCGGACCACCGTGTGGCAAGAATCGATACTATTGTAAAACATCCTTCCGAACCTTGTCGACCAAGCTCGCGAAAATCATCATCGCAAAACAAAAGTAATGAAGATCGAGCTAACTTTCATGCATAAAAAGAAAACATTCTTAGAAATTTCAATCCGATGCTACAAACTATAGCTCTTTCCTTATATCATCCAAACATAAATAAAGCAATTTCTTTCATGCATTTTCAACTGATATTACTACGGATTACTTCCTGAGACATTCTTAGAAATTTCAATCTTTGAATCCATTGTTCTATAATCTATTATGAGATGAGATGCATATCCGTCGGAAGAATGCATTCATCATATCGGAATTATCATCAAGATCGTCCAGTAAGAAAGAACAATAACTCCATGGCCACCGTGAATGGAAAACAGAGAATCCGAGGGTTTAGCTTGGGGTTACCATTTGAGACAACAATTTTTGAAATTAGCTCAGGTGAGGGTGAGCAGTTTTTGATCGTGTTAATTTAGACTTCGATATCTTTTACGCAAAGCGAAATCAATCAATCGAGTCGCGGCGCATCTGACGAACATCATTTACCACGGCCTTTCGGATAGTTGCAAGTCGAAAGGAGAGGAAGTAGATTTTTGAGAGATTTTTATTGAGCCGTCGATCTCAATTTTACTTGAGATCCAATGACTTAAATTAAGTTTTTGCCGACGTGGCAAAACACATGGCATAGCTAGAATTGCAGCAAATGTGCACCTCAGGTAAGCAACCCTGCTAAAAAAAAAAACTAGCAGAACTGCAGGGTTGGGAAGAAGGCTAGGCAGTTGGGTTCGCCTTGGAATTTTAATCGTGGTAATTTGAATTTTGGCGGCAACCTTCTTAAGGTCTTTTTTTGTTATGTTAGGGCGTACCAGTATGCTTGCGAAGGCTTGAATTCCATTGAGCAATAATACGGAGATTTAAGAATTACATTGTTGTTGGTCAACATTGTTCAATGTTTTTAGTCTTGATGTGTATACGGCATACATTGGTATTGTTGGCTAGGTGCAATGGACTTGTACCTTATTGTGTTTGGTATAGGAATTTTTTGACCTTTAACATATGCATAGAAGGAAGGAAGGAAGGAAGTTTATTTTAACGTATGCATAGAGTGTGCACTGTAGTTTGAATTCATTTGGAATCACCTAAAAGGCGAATAAGGTTGTCTCAATGATCTTAATATTTCTAAAATGAGATTAGCAAAAGGCGAATGTGTTTTACATCGAATGTGTTTTACATCTGAGGTGTGTAATGAAACATAATTACCCACCTACAAGATTGGTGTTTTGAAGCAAGTTCCTGATTTTCCAGAACATGGGCAGGAAGCTTCTTCCCCATAATTAGCTTCACCAGCAACTTGTTGCAATTCTCGGTTGCCTATGCCTTGCTTTAATTTATAAGTAACTAAAGGCTTGGAATTTTGTGATGATACATTGAAGTTATTCTTTAGCTGTGGCATAAACGTTTGACAGCAAGACATATCCACGATCACTTGATGGATCTACCTGAAGAAGCTGATACGTGGATCTCTTCGCCCGTTCTACATCATCATGAGCTATACATGCACTAATCAAAATTGTCCAAGCTATACTTTCCTGTGCAAACGGCATTTCATGGATAACATCCTCTGCTTCATCCAGTTGCCCTACTCGCCCAAGAAGGTCTATGATGCAATGGTACTGCTCTATTGATGGCATGATACCAGGGTCTTTGCTGACTGAGGCAAAATAATGGTAACCTTCAGCAAGAAGACCTGCATGACACAGGCAGTGAGTATAGCAACAAAGGTGATCATATCTGCCTTCACAGCATTTGACTGCATTTGTCACGATATAGCTGCAGTGTCATTGTGGCATTGCCGTGCTGGGCAAACATTGTGATTATGGAATTCCAGGAGATCCTATCCCAGCATCTGTGCCTCATTTAAACTTCCACATCTCCCATACATATTAATAATAGCATTGCCCACAGGCAAATCTGAAATATATCCATAATCAACAATCTGATAATGTACCTTGCGTCCTGTCGTTAGGGCAGAAAGGTTTGCATATGCAGTTAGAATAGCTACTAATATGACCCCATCTGGCTTGACAGCTTCTGTGCACATATGCTCATAGAGTTAAAGGGCCTCCTTGCTACATCCAAACTGAGCACAGCCAACAATCAATGTAGTCCAGGAGACCACACTGTGGTGAGGCACCCTATTGAACAGATAATATGAAGCCTCCAAGTCTTCACATTGAGCATACATTTTTATCAACGTTGTCATGGCCATAGTATCAGATGCAAATTCACTACGAATAATACAAGCATGGATCAGTCTACCTTCTACTAACATATTTGGAACAGAACATGCACCAGGAATAGTGAACAGGGTAATTCTGTCAGGTGTCATGCCTCCAAGGCGCATGCACTTAAAAAGATGCAAAGCATAGTCATTTTTGTCATGCTGGATGGAGGCCGATATCATGACTGTCCTTGTAAACACATTCCTTTGTTGCAGTTTTTCAAACATTTCACGGGCTTTATTGAAACTGCCACAATCTCCATACATTTTGACAATTGCTGTTCCAAGAACAACATCTGACTCTGAGGCATTACCAATGATGATGTCATGAATAAACATACCCTCTTCAAGGTTGCCAAGGCTGCCACATGCATTTATAACACTGGAAAATGTAAATCTGTCTGGCTTTTCTCCTTCTTCTAGCATTTTCTTGAAGAGTTTCATTGCTTCTGCACCATAACCTTGCTGTACATATGCAGATATCATAGCAGTCCATGAGATGACATCTCTATTCTCCATTCCGTTGAACACATTAAGGGCATCTAAAAGGCTACCACACTTACCATACATCTTAAGAAGTGCAGTTTTGACAACAATATCATTTTCAGGAACATTGATATTAATCCAACCATGAGTAAACCTGGCTTCACTCAAAGCTCCAACTCTAGAACATGCATTAATAATTGTAAGCAGGGTAATTCGATCAGGTTGCAGAGACTTATGCTGCATCTTGTAAAGTTGTCTAATGATCTCATGGTAATGTTCTTGCCTGTTGCATGCAGAAACCATTACTGCCCAGATGGTTTCATCTCTGTTAGATATTTGCTTAATCGTTTGCCATACTTCTCTCGACCTTTCTAATCCGCCTCCACCAGCATTAAGGCTGTTATCTCCTCTTCCCCCTTTAGAACCATGCAAATCTATCAAGTTAGTATTTTGTCTGATAACTCGACTTTGCTGATTTGCCTTTCTAGAATAAATATTATGTTCGTAAACATCGTAACAATCCATACCCCGAGAACATAATCCAAATTGGTATGACGTTGGCTTCAATCTGGAGATGGAGCTCCTCGTTGTCATGAATTTGCCTTCTGTGCAATATTCGATTTTGGCTATTTCACGTTCAGTGAGCTAAATCACAATAGAGAGTACTCATACATTTAAGGCATCTTCCTGCTTAAAGTACATGTCTTGCCATAACAGAGCATACCGCATAACAATGAGGCAAGGCCTATGAAGAGGACCTTTCAGACCACTGTTTCAAACTGGGGACATGCAATTCGAGCTTGACTGTCCCCTTTTTGCATTCCTTTCTCTGTTGTGATAAGTATGACTTTTCTTCTTACCCGTCACACCAATGTCAACCAATAAATAAAGGAAGAGCCTAACAGAGATAAACATAAAAATCACCAATTGACCAATAAATCCCCGCACTGGACAGAAATATGTGGAATCAAAGAGCTGAATTACATGAAATTTAAGCTATCAAAGCGTCAGACAACAATATCAGACAGAAGTCCTTTTTTAGTGAGATGGTCATGGATTTTTCTACCGTGCGTAATAGCTCCCACTATGCTACATGCCTTTAAATGCTTGAATATGTATGTTTCTCTGGATTGATGCTCTCATATTCCATTGTGTTATACAGCTGAAGTGCCATCTCACCTTTGCCAGATTTAGCATGGCTTGCACTCCATGTATACAAACTTGGTTTGGTAATCCTAGAAAATGCTTTGTCTGCTTCAACTAAGTTTTTAGAGAAGGAAAAAAAACACGTACCAAGTGATCAGTCAGTGCAGCATAGCATCTAGTCCATCATGGGCAATTACAGACTGCCCATCCAAAATCTTGTTCATTTGTGCCACTCATACATGATACATCAACCGGTAAGCAAGATCTCTAGATATAGCCATTCCCTGCAACTGCATAATTTTGCAGAGATAAGCACTCTGCCAACCATGCCATCATTTGGAAACTGAAATAAGCCCAGCTATGGCACCTCTGACAATCAGGACCATCCACAGGATTTTTGCGCTTGCTACAAAATCCAGATCCGTTTACAATCGAATCCATGTACCAAATTACCTACTAGTGCAAGGCTATGGCGACAATCAGGGGCAAATACTCCAGACACAAAATTCTCCAGGCCAGAGTAGTTGCCTTTGCCAAGAATGGTCAATTAAATATAAATATGGCTGGATCAATCGCCCGAGTGGATGCCGGAGTGAGGAGAATTTCCAGAAGCTCAAAAAATAGAAGGAAACAGAGAATGCGGAGAATAGAACGAAGGTGAAGTCGGAAACAAGCCCGGTATAGAAGGCCATGGCCACGAAGGAAAACCGAGACGAAGCAAGTCTCGCAGCAACAGCGGCTTGATCGTCCTGTCGAATTACTTGGATTTTCTAATTTTCCTGGCCCTAGGATTGGAAATTACAGAATCCGACGGCTCAACATGTTTTAAGCTGACGTGGCAAACCACGTGGCATAGCTAGAATTGCAGGAAAGTGGGCGGGGGGGGTTAGGCAACCCTGCTAAAAATCTTTTACTATATATAAACGAATTTGTGTCTAAAATTTACCACGTATTATTAGCATTATTGGCTTGATTGTTTACGGTGAATTTTTGCCCAAGCTGCGGAGGTCATTCGGCTATGGCGCTAAGGGACCTTGTAATGGGTGGCGGGGGCGTCTGCGCGATCCCTGGAGAGGGTCCGTCTTCATCAATCCCTTGGCCAATTTTGCTGGTTCCCTTCTGGGATCGACTTCAAAAACTCAGGTTGTCTTTGGCTCTGCTTCTCTCTTTGTTTAACCAATGGAGAGTACATTTATGCACTTAAAGTTGAGGAATTTAGGCTATGAGCATTTTCCGGATTTCAATATCTTATTACACTGCATTTTGTCCAGCTCAAACGAATAGTTGTTTGGTTGTATTATTGATTTTATAGGCGTTTCTAATCTGGATTGTGAGTATGACATCTGTTTATGTCTGACGCAGGAGAGGCTTCGCGAACTTCCAAATTTACCAGAAGTTGGTTCATCAACGCCAGATTTTGCTTCTGCTCCTGTAATTTCCCTTCCTGGTTCTGAGCAGGAGTTAGAGCACTTACATCAGACAGGTTCAAAGGTATATTTTTCTATGTACTTCTTTAAGTCTCTACCAAATTGGATCCTAGCAATTTGAACATGGATCAGCTGTTACACGTCGTTATCATTATAAGGCAAATGGGTTATTTAACATAATGAGCATGGATATTCCCAAATTGGCTGAGCTACTCGTCATGCTTGGAACTGGCAGGAAATAGACTGTATGGTTTTTGTATGTATAATAAAGAATGTCACCATGCTGTTTGTTCTATTGCACCAGAGTAAATGTTACTTGCACGGCATAGTATATGCATAGGTGCTTTGTACGCGAACGATTCATTAATATAAACAAGATATCGATTTCGCTGTTTCGGAAATCAATCTTCTCAGCATTATAATTCTATCTTCTCAGGTGCCACAGTTCTTTGCGCAGCTTTTCATAATGTTGACCAAACAGCATATACTAGTGCTTGGAATGATGTTACTGGTGGAGGGGTACCACTTGAGGCAATCAGATGCTGCATGCTAGGGAGCAGGATTTTGTGGATTTTGAGAGAATATATGCTGAAGGTGGTCAGCAGGAATTTTTGAACGGTACTCTCTACTAGTGGTGAATTGCAGTTGTTAACCAGCTAGTTCAGTGATCAACTTATTGAAAACTTCCTTGCATTTTATAAAGGCAAAATGGTAGCTCTGCATATCCATGTTCAACTGATGCTAAGGTCTCTTTATCTTAAGGTTTTATGTTTAGCTCTAGCATATGGTAGATGAATATTATTATTTGGACGTTACATTTATTATCTGAATAAGATTATATATGTGTTTGAGGTGACATTAACAAAGCAGATCTCTGTTATGATTTTACATTTATACTCTCTTTTGCAGAGCATCCAAGGGAAGTTCTCTCAGGATTTTTCCGCTCATTCGTAAATAGTAGCCGGGAGGGTGCACCCTTTCATGCTGTTCAGCTCCCGGAGTTAGGATTGTCAGGAGCTGATAAACAACGGATTCTAGATCGCAGCAGTATCATGGGTCGTCATTTCTTTGCAGAGAAAGGCGATGACTTTGTCAATGCACAGGTAACCAGAGACTTTTATTTATGTCTGATGTCCAATATTAGTTTGTAATTAAGCGCTTCTTAAATCACCACTTTTTAGACTAATTTTCTTGCTTAGTGTGCTTTATATATAATACACTGAAATGAAAAAAATTCAGGTGACTGTATGAAGGATAAGAATCTACCCCTGTGCTACAGGTGACAGCACTTCTTCAATCATTGGATATCGAAGATAACACACGTATGCGCGAGCCTTTGGGAAACAGATTTTCGGAACTGGAAGAATATTGGAGAGGAACACCCCCTGGAGGGACAGGATGGGCTATGAAAAATCAGTGGGCTCAAGAATATAGCCAGCAATATGGCGTGCCTAACAAGCAGGGCAGCTGGGCTGATGAATTTCAAGCACAGAATGAGTCAAATTCCTGGGCTGAACAGTTTACTCAGGTGATATACCTGTAAGATTTTGTCCAATCTTTTATCATAACCCAGTTCATATGTCTCATAAGTTGTCTTCACCATTAGTATTTCTTTGTCTATTCCTTTTCAAAACGAGTTTTTCCCTTTTTTGCAAGGCCTTGCCACTTTAGTATGGTCTGTTTGTCAACACATAAAATGATTAATGCAACTTTGAGTGTCTGGTTCTGTTGATCTGAAAGTAGATTTTAAGTTTTGTCAAAAAGTGCACCAATTTTTTGCCAGAGAATTCATCTCGCGGTTTTTTTGGTTTGAAAGTTTTCTTGATCTGTCATGGGCTATTATAAGAGCATATATATGTGTGCATGGTTTGATAGACTCTGTGGGATATCAATCAGCAGTATGATGGAAGCAGCTAGTTGAGCACTATGTTAAAAGCCTCAGGCAAACAACCTTTACCTTATTAAATTTAAGTATCTTATTGTATCAATTGGTGTTGGTTCAAGTGTAGATTTTTTGTAATCTAAGCATCTTTATCATCTTCCAGGCACAAGGTCATATGCCTGGACAGATAAGAGATATGTCGGCTATGGATCAGACACGCCAGTTAGTTGACACTTTGTCTAGGAACAACGATCCAAAATTTCAGGTTTTCCCCTCCCCACACCATCCATCCATCTCTGTCTATGTGAAAAACGTCGAAGAATGCTGGTATGCAAGGGTCCCTTTGTCAAAAATCCTGTTTTACCAAATCATGAAATCTCACCTTGTAAGTTTGTTGCTATGAAAAGTATAATAAACATAAAACTTATTTGTTAGGGGGCACTATAGTAATAATCAATGAGATTTCCAATTCTTGATCTAAAGTGGTAACCTCTGTTTTGTTCCTGTTTTATTGGATGCAATGTTTAGCACTTATGTTTGCAGGATAGAAAAACTGTGTTTCTTAGTATTTTGGAATGGTCAAGCGGATAGTTCATGCCTAAGCTTTTGTTGAAATTTTTACAGAATTCCAAGTTTCTTCACTTTGTTTCCAAAATGAGCCGGGGAGCTTATTGTTGAAGACAATCAGATCAAGGAAAACACTGCAAATGGTTGGGCAAATGAGTACGATGTACAACATCCCAATTGGGAAGGAAAATGGGCTGCAGAGTTTACAGCTGGAGAGGTAGTGCCTGGTTTGCGAGAGAATGTTATTTAGAGCGCTGGCTCAATGGATTTTTGGTTTTGAATGCAGCAGGCTTACCAGGATGGTAATTGGGTGAAGGAATTCGAGCATGGACAACATGCGGCTGTCCAAGACTCTTAAGGAAGAGTTTTCATTATCCAGTGCGAAGACCTGGGTTGATGAGTTTGACGAGCAGAGATTCAAAGATAACTCAGATCCCTGGGAAGATTCTTACGATAAGTACGAACTGAAACTGTTTCTCTTCCTTTTATAAAACTGTTGTTTCTTTTAACGACCTCATATTTGAAAGTACAGGTTTGTAGAGGAACAGCTCGGAGGAAACCAGGCATCTTCAACTTCAAAATGGATATATGTGTTTTCTGATGAGAACCCGTGACGTTGGACATCCTAATCCAATGAAGGAAGGGCAAGACTTGTTTGGAAAGGACTCCTTAGTGAAGCAGTGCTGGCATTGGAAGCTGAAGTTTTAAAAAATCCTCAAAATGCAGAGGGCTGGCGTTTGCTTGGAATTACACATGCAGAAAATGATGATGACAGACAGGTAAATTATTTAGACATGAAATTTGTAGTTTAGTGAGTAGCAGTAATCTGGATATTGTTTATGACATGACCCACAAATAACATCTCTCAAGCAAAGTTGCTAACGATAGCTTCGAGGTAGTAAACTAAAACATAGATTAGAGAGTTAAGATTCTGCTTATTAGGAGCTGTGAAGCTGGAGCAAGGGAGTACTTCTGGAATGATGGATGGGAAGAAATGGTCATTCTGGCTTGTCTTAAATTTCTATTGTGATGCGGTATTGTCTTCAAGTATTCCTTTTGAATAATGACATTAGAGAGCGCATTTTAAAGGCTGCATGCATTTCCAGTGTGTGCGTTTAGGACATATGACCATTCCTTTAGGACATATGATGGTTCGACGATCTCAGACACACTACACACACATGATCTTAATTTAATCGTTGGCTGACTTTTGTTGCAGGCGATTGCATCAATGGTGCACGAAGGGATGCAGATCCAACAAATTTGGAGGTTTTACTAGCTCTTGGTGTTAGTCACACTAATGGTATGGCATGGTTAATCACTAATATTCAAGCATCGTTAGTATACTTTGTGGAAAAGATACCTGTCTGTCTGCAACCACTTTTGAAAGGCTTGTTCTATTAGGGGAAGAGGGAGCAACATTGTTGGTGTTGATAATGCACTGGCATAGATTGTCAAAGCTCTGACTTGTTTAGTGTGAGATTATATGTTGAAATTTATTATTGTTTTTTATATAGAGCTTCTGAATGCTTGGCAGAACTTGAGCAAGTGGAAGCTTTAAAATATTTGCGTGGCTGGTTGCAATATCATCCCTAAATATGCCACGCTTGTGCCAGCAGAGGAGGTTGGCCACCTGAACCATGCAGAGGTAAGTCTGCCAATTTGTTTTTAATTTTATTGTCCATAAGATTGATTATATCTAGTTTTCAGGTTACAAAGTTGTTTCATGATGCTGCCAGAATGGCGCCAGATGATGCAGATATCCACACAGTTCTGGGTGTGTTGTATAACCTATCCCGAGAATATGACAAGGCTATACAGGCATTTCAAACTGCACTAGAACTAAAGCCAAGGGATTATTCTCTATGGAACAAATTAGGAGCTACACAGGCAAACAGTGCACAAAGTTCAGATGCAATATATGCCTATCAACAGGTTCAGTAGTTCTAGTTGCTGCCTTGTCACCACTGCTTTTCTTCTAAACCAACAGAACTTCTGTTATTTTTATGTTTAGGCCCTTGATTTGAAGCCTAACTATGTTCGAGCATGGACGAATATGGGCATTGGTTATGCCAACCAGGTAATGTTGTCCAAAATCAACATGGCCATTAGTTGCCAGGAAATATGCCTATTACTTATGCTTGGGTCTTCTTCAGGCTCACTATGAGGAGTCGATTCCTTACTATGCGGGCACTCTGTATGAATCCCAAGGCAGATAATGCTTGGCAGTATATTCGAATCTCACTAAGGTATTGCTTACCGTTTTAAGTTTTCCTTTAAAAGTGCCTATCTTATCATGAAGTCCATTCTAATGCCATTGACAAACAGCTGTGCTGGAAGATCCGATTTGCTGGCAGCCTGTGATAGTCGAGACCTAGATGCATTGCAAGAACAGTTTCCAATGTGATGGATGAGAGTTTATTTTCGTGACTCTCTCCTATATAGGGTCCAATCTGAAGTGGCCCTCTATCATTGGCGTAATTATGTGACAATATGTACATTAAAACAACTGTAAAGATCATTGAAAGTAAATACAGGCAAAAGGTTCTCATTGTTTCGGGTCCATCTTGCTTTCAAAAAACTAGCTTGAACTCGTTTGAGGATTAAATACAAATGGCTCTTTTTTTTTGCCAAACTTCTCTTTATTATCCTTTGCTTTGTTGGCTATGCTGCTGGTTCATCTTTATGTCCTACTAGAATTCTGTACATTTTGGAAGTTGGATCCAAATATCTAATCGTATAAGCTTGAAGGAACGTAGAGAGTACGTCTCCCTGTCTTGCTGTAGACTTGCAAAATGGAGTGTAGAAGTGTATAGCAGTTTGTACATGCTGCCCAAGAAAGGTTTTTTTCTAACTTGGGCAGGGGTTGTGGAAGCCCAGGATTTTCGTATCACACCTGCGCCCAAAATCTCTTCGCCCTATCAGACGGAAATTGGCAAATACACCTCTGGATTAAGCTGCTTTTGCTCCAAATTTGTCGCGATTAGACTCAAATTGCTTCTAATGGCATGGGATTCTCCTAAATATTTTTGAAATCATGTTTCTAAATCGCCCTAAATCCCAACTGATTACAAATCGTCCAGGTTTTCTTCAATTTCAGTTCGATTCTCTCTTCTCCAGCATGATTACAGGTGTTTTCCTGTTTCGGCATCACAAAGAACAAATCCGGTCTTGAAATCATGTAAAAAGATCGGAAAGAACGGGCAGACTATTTTCCGCCTTCTAACCCAATCCCATCATGACACATGTCCATGATTCTTTTTGCGAATCTCTCCTGATGTTGCCGCTGTACTTTCTGGACGACATTCTGGTCGTCATTCTGCTGCTGCACCACATTCTGCCGCATTTAAAATCTAAGCCGTCCACGTGTCCATGATCCACGGCTGAAAATAGTCTGCCCGTTCTTTCCGTTAGGTGAAAGCCCCTCGGGCTTGATTCCCGAGGACGGGCCTCGCAGGCTCCTTAGCGTCGCCAGCTTTCCCCGGAATCAAGCCCGAGGGCTTTCTTATACACCGGGTTTCCTCAAGAACCCTAATTTCGGACCGATCGACAATAGGCAATGAGTCGGCAAAGGCCAAGAATATGTGCCCCGCCCATATTCCTTTGGGCATGCCAGAATTACGCGTTGGGGCAATCGCCACAGTGGTAAGGGGTGCGCCATCGCTGTAGATACCTTAATCGACATGTTATAAACCTTAAGCTTTAAATGGCAAAAAAATCCGCTTAAGTCCACAAAAAACGCCGCTAAGTCCACAAAAACTGCGGTAATTTTTGGGCGTGGTATAACATGTCAAACACGGATATACCACTGGATATGCCCGTGGGTATAACATGTCGTCCGATATTTACTACGCCCAGGTGAGTGCAACAAACATAATTTTGAAATTTGATTCGTTGAGATGTTATAAGACTTGGGCCCACTAGTGTGATTTCACCCTAAGTCTGTTCAATTTAAAAACCTAGTTATGAATGGCTACTTTAGGGTGACGAATGACTACTTTAGGGGTGACATTGGAATAGGTAGAAGATCAATAATATCACAAGAAAGCGGGTAGATAACGCCGGGGAGGAGGCGTTTAAAGAAAATTCGAGGCTTGATGGGCCATGGCCGAGAATTTTTTCCAAGAACGCCCGAGGCCGCATGCCATTCCCATGATGGAAGATCCATGCGAGGTCTTGCCGCTTGTAGGTTGGGTCTACCGGTGGGTTTTGTTTTAGGGCTAAAACGGTGTTTTTTTCTTTGAAAAGCTTTGTGTTTTAGGTGCCGCTTTGGGATGAAATATGAAGAAAACTAGAAAGGATATTGAATCCATGGAGGGATTTTCAGAAATCTTGTGCCGCGAAATGATGATCCTAGCGTAAATTTGCACAACCCACCCCCGTGATTTGCCTCAATCTTCAACCTAGTTCAAGTTTAAAAACAGAGCTTTATAAAAACCACAGAGAAGAAAAGCCTAGAAAAGCATGCCGAAGTAAGTTTAGAACAGAGTAGACTAGATAGACCGTGGGTTTTTGGGCAAAGCTTTCTTGATCAGGGCTATGATGCTTGCATAACGCCCTAGAAGAATCGAAGCGCAAATTTTGTAACATCCTAGGAGAATCGAGCTCCGTGACCGTGAAAAGTTTTTGGGTCGGGCCGTTATTACCGGGTAATACTGCTCAAGGAAACCATCAAGATTTAATCTAACCGTGTAAACCCGAGGACCGGAGTGTTAAGGATGATTAACTTTTTTTAATTGTGTAATTTTGCAAAGAAGAAGAAGAGATTTTAACATCACGCCATTAATAAACAGCCCATCGGACATGTGACACTTTACAACACACCCGTGATGGGTCCCCGCCCCACCACTTTACATGATTGTCAAGTGGGTCCTTCCCCACCAACTTTACATTGCGGCCACTTTCACAACGAGGAGAAACTTTGTTTTAGTGCCAATAGCATCTATTAGAGTCTCCGCAATCATTTTTACTCTCGTGTTTTATTTTTTTTGTTGGAAAACATGATAGCCACTAGATTGGCTTGTTGCTTCAATGGTGCTTTTGTGCGGCTTAAAGATCATATTGTTTCTAT
Organism: Isoetes taiwanensis; assembly: GCA_021234155.1. Taxonomy (NCBI): domain Eukaryota; kingdom Viridiplantae; phylum Streptophyta; class Lycopodiopsida; order Isoetales; family Isoetaceae; genus Isoetes; species Isoetes taiwanensis. The sequence continues at coordinate 3,593,280 of JAJEKV010000077.1, read as the reverse complement.
TTTGGGTTGTGCAGCATGAAACCAAGCATCTCTTCTTCGATCTTAGCTATGGAACATAAAGAAATGGGCGCTTTTGAGGGAGACAGAGACGGCGCATTGTTTTGTAAAGAATGGATTGCCCCAAATTTGCAAAGGATGGCCGATTGGGTAAGATTTGAAGATGGAGCGCTTTGACGAGATGGGACAAATAGGTTTGTTTGCCTAAAAGGTCTTGAATTGTCCCGGATTTTGTATAAACAGACTTGATCTTTGAATTTGCACACGCCGATGATGGGTAGCGATGCTAGAGAGTAAATTTGGAGCATTCGCCATCTAGCTTGGTCGCCAAACTTGGTTACAAAGGTGAGACAGATAGCGCATCAAATAGAACTGGTTTGGAGAGTCTCCGCGCTCTTTGCGGTTAAACGATTCTTTCTTCTCTTTCAGCGGTGACTCCTCGAAAGCGGTGATTCAAAGCTTGTATTCTAAAGTAGGGCAGCCGTAATAAATTCGTTGAAAGTTTAATTCGCGCCAAGCTTGATTCCACCGCGGCTTGCTTGCTCGAATCTAAAGCTTTCTTGCTTCAACACCATGGCCGGATAGCGGAGGACTTTCGCCGCGACCGCCATTCTCTCCATGGGATCGCCACGCTGGTAAGATGCCATGCCACCAGATTGCGGCATCTAGACCCTCCAAGATAAAACCATCGCGGAAAGCAAGCCAAAACCAACCACAAGACATCTATAAGGTTGCCAAATTATCCCAAACCATAACAATGGTTGGTCGGAAAAAGGGGTTGCCCTCCCCACACAAATTTTTTTTTTTTTTTGGGGTTAGAAACGAATGGTTCTTAAATAGAATTCCTTGGCATCCGCTTCTCCTCGGCCGGAAGAAAGGCTAAACATAGTATAGCATCCCAAGCAGAGCATAGTAGGGAGCAAAAGATCGGCTGAGCAAATGTGTTCTCTAGGGCGGGGCTTTTTTAATGCAAAGCTTTTCATATGGTTCTTTCTCACCTTCTATTGGTGCTAGGTCGTTCGCGTGATAATTTGGGCTTACTACTTAGGTTTTGCTTTCATTTTAAATTTCTTGTGAAACAAAATCCTAATGGGCCATCTTATTTTCTTCATGATTATGTGAGAGCCGTAGAAGAGTTGGTGATGGAGTGCTTTTGGTGGGTTTATGTTGAGTGTAGATCGACTTGGGGAAATCCAAAAATGTCGCTTTTTTAGATTTATTACCCAAATTAGTGTTGTGAATGATATTCCTCTTCACTTTGTTGTGTGAATTGATCCGCTCAAGGTGGATTAGTGGGTTCAAATCTCACGCATGAAAGAGGCCTTCTTTGTGTTCATAGGATGTTGCTTTAACACATAATTGGAAAAGCCAACCATGTATTCTCATGTGATTGCCAATGTGGTAATTGGAATCATTATCTTATTTTCGCTCTTCAAATTCACGCTCGTTGCCAATGGTTGTGTGCATTGTATTTGATAATTGTCTTCGCGATATACATGCGTGCATACATATGCCGTAGAGTGCTCTTTCTACGGGACCGATGTAAATTCGTGGTGCATTCATTTGAGATATTCACAGAAGTTTTTGGGATCCAATGGTCCCAAGAAAACAATAAGGGAATAAGGAGTATGCAATTTGTTAGAATGATGGTTGTGTTGAGAACATATTAAGAGATTAACTGCATGCCCACAAAGATATCAATTTATTAGTCTGTCAAAATGATGGGTTCAGAAGATATTACACCATCAATATATCAAGAACCGAATTGAATTTAATTTTATCAGCCATGGAGAAAAAAATGGCCTACGGGACCCAAACCTGACCTATTACCTGACATGATTTGAAAACCCTCGCCCCGAAGAGTTTTCAAGGTATATTGTAGCTTAGAAAGAACAATGTCCATCGCTTCCTATTGAAAGGGGAGAGGCTTCTTTCGAAAGAAGTGGGCAAAAGGTGTAGGCAAAAGGCCATTAGCTACTCCGGCCCGAGACAAAGGGACCATCAGGCGCTTGAATAGAACATAGAGTCGAAAGTGTTGGCATTTCAAACGTACGCCCTAAAGAACATTTTGGAGCACCTGTCACCTTCCTTCAACCAAAGTCTAGTCCAGCTTTCACCTTTTATCTTATCTCACACCGATAGCCTCAAGGTTCTGAATTTCCTACATAAGTCGAAAGCCTCGTGCATGCATACCACCAAAAATATCTAATCTATTCTAGTTCAAAGATACATTAGGGCTGATTTGGGTCCGAAAATGGCCCTTATCTTGGGCTAAAGATTTCCACGCCGATTCGGCCAGACCAATCAGGTTTGGCGCCTTTTACGAAAGTCGTATTACTTGGCGGTGTAGAAGGATGCGCAAAGTTTTTACTTGGCATCCACATGGCGTATTTTCATAGGGGATGCTCAAGGCTTTATTGCAACCATTTTAATGGGTCAGTATTTTTGGGAGTCGCCACGCCCAAAATAATGGTGACTTTGACCTCTTGTCGCCGGCGTCACCAACTCCCTTTGTCAAAATTTTGGCTTCCAAACTTTAAACGGGTCACTCCCTTTCTTCTACGTCGTGCATCCTCTCCCGCCTTCACTCCCTCATCCGCAATCCATGTCTCCCCAGAATTTCGTGTTCTTGCCCCATTTACGTAACTCCCAAGGTCAAGAAGTGGGAGGTTTTGTCTCAATAGGTTCAGGTGAGTATGCTTCGCCATCAACGAGGGCGAGCATAGCATAGAGACTTGCCGATCAGGCGTCGATGGACACATTGGATAGGTAGGATAAAAGAGTTCAAGTTGAATTCTAGCGCCGGAAAGTGGAAAGTATAACAATACGACATGCATATACCCCTTCCGATATGGCCAAAGAGCTAATCTCCACCAAAAACGCTTTTTCCCAAAATTGCCCGCGAAATGGTAACCACCTTAAACGGATCACACGACCTTGGCTATTGTCACCTACTTAATCAGTGAGAGATAGTTTCGCCGCGGTGATCTTCTTATCTTTTCATTTCTTTTCGTTGACACGTGTTTACAAACAAATTTATTGTGCGTGTTTATGTTTATCGACGTCGTGGATGTCATTCCGCCGAAAAGTATTAGTAGTGTACTTTGTGTGGTATCACATAGACATCGGAATTGTCCTTTTCAAGGTATGGATGCCGTGACCTTAAGGGTATAGGCATCCGGTTTTTACGGACATGATTATAACGAAGGTCGAAACCGAAGCTTGAGGCCTGGTTGAATTGCCCCTTTTAAGTGAACTTTGTAAGCCACGGACTAATGAGAACAATGTAATTGCAATGAAGAAATGCATGGTGACGAGGTGCAAGCGGGGAATGTCCGAAAACGGAGGCGTGAGGATGAGTTTCAAAATCTTCACACCGCTTGAGGTATTTGCTAACATATTCAGATGGCGCAGAAGTTCAAAAGCTCCCAAGACATATACGTGCTTTCTCCCCCCCACGATTTTGTGGATGGCTTATTTTTGGTTCCGACTGGATGTTCGATTCCACCTAATCATCCGGGTCAACTAACGTAGGTCCGCAGAAGTTAAGTCCTCCTTTAAGTTCGATATACTTTCTTCCAAAACAATATTTATAACGCTAATTGTCAACTAGAACGAAGGAAACATGGTAAAAAGAGAGGCCGCACAACTTTTTTGGGAGCCGCTTGAGGACCATAATACACATCGCGCGGATATTCGATATGGAGAGGGGAGGAAGTCATTTATACCGCCACCATGGAAGTTTAATGGCCATTATCGAGCTAAGAGTGCTAATGGAGACAGAGGAAATTGTCGGACGACTTCCATTATTTTATTGATGGCATTAGGGTTGGTTATGTGCAAGAGGGAAATGTAAAGTTTAGTGAGTTCGCGATCAACAAGAAATTGTCTATCGGGCCAGCGCTTTGAATCTCGGTTTTTATTTGTGTTTTTGTCCGATGTTTTTTAGGGTTAAAGATTTTGTCCGATATTTTTAGGGTTCCGCACAATTATTTAAAAACGTTACCATCATATTTTACTTTAACTTCGCTTTTTACTATTTATCTCCCCGCCAGCTTGTCTATTTTGTCGGTGTTAAGTAGTATAAAGCGCCATCCGCCGAGAAGCCATGGCAAGAACTAAGCAAACCGCAAGGGATCCATCCAGTGGTGTAAGGCGTGATTACATTAGTCCGCTTCTTCATCGACTCAAGTCTCGATAGAGATTCTCCTCCTCCGACCATGCCTAACGTAAGACGGGAAAAGAAACCGCATGATGGCCGCGGGAGAAGCTCCCGAGTAAGTAGGGAGGTGCACTGGGGTTGGAGACGAGGATGAAAATGTGAGAGACCTGGCGAGAATATGATGCCGATTAATTATTGGGCAGCCGCCTCTTTCTGCTTTTCCAAGCCCTCCCTGCTCCTCCCGTGGAGGTGCCGTGACCTTCAAATCGAGGAGGAGGCCCAACGCCGTAAAAGGGAAGGCTTACCGTGAATGGGAGGAGACTACCGGAAGAGTCGGGCCGAGGAACAACCAGCAGATGCCGGTGAGGAGGCGGCCGGAAGAGTCGGGCGAGCAAATGCGCTCCAAATGCCGGGTGGGTGAGGGTAGAGGCCGGAAGCGGGAAGACCTAAGCCCGGCATTAAGAGCTCAGCGAGATTAAGAAGTATCGGCGAGTTAATCGATGGTCATTCCGCTGCCTCCCATTTGCCGTGCTCGTGGAGAGAGATTCTCAAGAGTGTGGTGCGCATACATCATACCAAGCATGTAATTCAAGCAAACCGCCTTAAATGCTCTTCAAATGGCTTCGAGGCGCTTGGTGTCTGGCCTGTCGGAGAGGACTCGGCAGCCTTTGCAAAGAAATACATGCTGCGGGTGACTGCCATGCCCAAGGACATGCCTACTGCCTTACGCATAAGGGATCCCCCGTGTACTATGGTCAAAATTTTATGGTGAATACAACAAGAAGAAAGACCCCCTAAAAAGGCGGCGTGAAGTGCCTTTGTGTTTTTTTCATATGTATAATATTTCTTAATGCAATGGCTTTATAAGTTTAATCTCTTAGTCCATTTCTTTCTTAGAAGCCTAGCTTCAAGACTTTGCATTTTTTTTTTAATGTTATTTTGGAGGATCAATACGGACGCCACAGAAAAAGCATTGTGCTTTTTGTTGCACATAGTAGTCTTCGCCGTGGTGATCCAACCCTAACCCTAACCCTAACCCTAAAATGTAATGAGAAATCTCCCCACAACTACTGTGTCCCCTTTCATAATCGACAAACGGCTACTTGAGTTCAAAAGTGACAAATACTTTTACCCTCCTAAACATCTTCTTGTTTTCGCTGCTTGTTTCGGCCATGGATTGTTATGTGAAGTTCGGAATGGTATGCATCCGCCCTCATGACAACGAGGAAGTTGCGCCGATCGCGATTTATCCGCTCTATTGCAAGGAGTTGGACATCATGGCAAACAAGAAGCGAAGCTTGGATGCTATCACAGGTTGTTTTAGCTTTCACCCGCATCGCTTGGTCTCGCCGCGACGCCCTTGCGTGATGTCCCTCGCCCGTGGATTCCAAAACCAGCTCTAGAGGAGGCGGCTTCCCATTTTGCAAGCGTGGAAGATGTTTTTCAAGAATCTTTAGCAAGAATCGGGCTCCTCCCCGTCAGCTGCGTCCTTGTGCTTAAGAAGGTATCTTATTTTCTTTGCCGATTTGCATTTGCTAGTTATTGCATTCTCGCTTCGGCCAAAAAGATAACGGAAAACAATGAAATCTTTAAGCCAGGGGGTCGGGTTATGTGTGATGATGCCGACTATGACGTAGAAATGGAGATAGATCTACAAGAAGAAGAGCAAGAATGTAGGAGTTTTAGCTCGACAAAGACCGGCCTTGGGTGAACCGGAGGAGGGAGATGATTCGAAAGGTGATGAGGATGGGGATGAGGATGAAAAGAAGTTGTCCGACATAACGCCAATTTTAGTGGAAGGCAAAGAATACTTATTGCTAAGTGATATACGAGGAACCCGGCCTATGTTACTTAATGTGTGCTAGGGAAGACGAGCTTATCGCTGCCTTGGCCTAATGGGTAAACTTAGGCCTAGATTTTGAAGAGGATTTGGACAAAGAGATGTTTGAAGTATCTAATTATACCGCAATGCTATAAAGCTTAAAGAAGCATATGAGAGGTGGAGTCTCGATTTGCTCAAGATGAGGCTTAATCTACCAACGGAAGAAGAATTCCAAATGCCTCCGAGCAAAGTCGCCAACAGGATCTGCTGGTTTGGCATGCCCTTCACCAATCGCGGCAAAGATAAGCCCGGTAGATGAGGATAAATGTGAAGAAGATAATCTTGAGGGTTCTTATTTGTGGGAAGTAGATGATTTTTCTCTACATGCACGCGGGGGACAGGAAAGATTGAAGGACTCTACATTGTTAAGATATATCTCAAGATTCGCTAATGGGGAGATAATCGTCTTTCGCCAGAACTTTCACCCAAAGGGTGCGAGTTTGTCTATTACCTCCGTGCATTATGCATGTTGGGGAACCATTCCCAATTGGCATCAAACACCCAAAGGGTGATAGCAATTGGGAGGATGTCGCGGTTACAATATTTTGACGACTGCTTCTGCAGGCGCAGCAATATGTTAAATTTTTAGTCTGGCCGGGTTTGACTCACCCAAGGTTGGAAGTCGGGTCGATAACATGGAAGTCATTGCCTTGTTGGATCAGCGGGCAGGGATTGAAAGAGCATGAAATTGACGATTTAAGCTTGAGAAATTGGAAGTTATATGTTTTCCAACTTGTATCGGTAAAATTATTTATGTAATGGATTGTCCTTCCGAAATTCCTAATAAGAATTATTTTATTTGTATTTATTCACATCACGAAATACATCACCGATTTTTCTGTCATATCTAGGTTTTCGCCACGTGTGATATCTATCTCAAGAAATGAAAATTATTGGAAAAACACAATTAATTTATTTATTCCGCCTCGTGTGACTCATGTTATAAATAGAAGACCGATGTCCACGCCGACCTCCTCGCCTTCCATCGCTCATCTTCTACTTCCGCTTCGCCTTCCACCTTACGCCCGATGGCATCATCATCTTCCTCTAGCAAGCGACCACGCCAAGATAGCACTCCCGCCCCCGAGCTGCTCGCGTGGACATCACCCCTTGGTGGTGATGAAGAGATTCAAGGAGATCCATGATGAAAACAACCGCCTTCGCCGCCGAACAATGAGGCGATTAAAACCGATTAGCCTTCACGAGGGAGCCGGCCGACGGCCAGACGTTGAGCTCGCGGGAAACATTCCCGCCATGTACCAAGAGGCTTAATGACGAGCCGCAGGTTTAGGTGCAGTTGAAACCGCCACATGATTTCTCAAGCCTTAGAAGATATGGAGAAGAAGCTCCCCGTGGGATGAGAACGAAGCCTCTTTGCTTCGGCAGACATGAAAATCAGCTAGAGGATCATGAAGATCCCTAGCCGCTGTATTCATCTATTTTTTGCTTCAAAGAAAAGTTTTCTCTATTTTTGCTTCTATCTATCCTGTTGTTTCCAATGTATGTTCTGTTTTATTAAAATATCACGACGACGCGAAATGCCTTGCTTGCAATTAGGTAGCAATCAATGGATTTTGGCCGGGTGATCTCCATGCCTTCTATTCTATTTTGCTTCAATGAGAAGTTCTATCTTTAGTTATGTATCGCAAAAATTACTTTATGTATAGATTGTATCCACCGAAATTATCAATAAAAATTATCACACGAGCTTTCGGAAGAAAAGACGTTAGAAGAAGTAACGGTCCTTTTTCACACGACGCGAAGTAACTGGTCGATTTTCTGACCGGCATCAAGATCCTTCGTGTGACTCAAGCTACTACTACGAAATCCCCATTATAAATAGAAGACTTTCTATCTTGCCTTCGACCTCCTCGATCCTCTTCCGCTTCTTACGCTCATCTTCTCCCCCTTCCGCCTTAGCCTTCCGCCTTCGCCTTCTCCTCAGATGGCATCTTCATCCTCCTCCACAGCGACGGCCAGCCCAGAACCTTTTCGGACATCACCCTTCTTTGTGGTGATGAAGAGATTCAAGGAGGTTCCGAGCGAACTTGACCAGATCGGCCGCCGAGAAGATGGAGGCGTGGGCGTTAGAATTCACTAGGGGCTGCTGCATGAGCGAGACCTTGAGCTCGCAGCAAACATTAACCCGTGCCCCCGAGAGGCCAATAGCCGTGAGGGTCGGTGCGCTTTTAAGCGCGACACAACATTTCAGCGCTAGAAGATATGGAGAAGAAGCTTCGAATTGGGAGGATGAGAACGCATAACTTTACGGAAATTTCTCTAGGATCATGAAGATCCGTAGCCATTGTATATATATTTTTTGTTTCAAAGAAAAATTTGCTCTATTTCTTGCTTCTATCTGTTCTCTTGTTTTGTTTTTATTAAAAGATCACGACGCGAAATGCCATTCTTGCAATTAGGTAGCAATCAATGGATTTCGCGTCGTATGATCTCCACAACGTACACCTCGTTGTATGTATAAATTCATAATTTATTAATGGAAAAGTGTATGTAACACAAATATCTAGCTAGATTATGTGATATAACTTGCAGGTAAATGCGAATTTGCATGTGGATGACAACGTCTATTCACATACGTGGCTTGTGGATGACAACGTCATGCCAAGGACGTGGCATGCGCTGCCACAATAACACTGTCTTTTGTACGGCCTGCATACAGTACGGCTAGGATATGACGGATCCCATGATGCGAACATAGGCTACCGTTGCCTAATTGAATGCTATAATTTCGCCACCAGAGGAGGAGGATTATTACACAACTTTATCGGTAGTCGCGAACCGTAGATTCCAACGCATCTCTAGTTTCTATATAAAACGTCCGGAGGCCTTTGTCTTCTCCTATCCGCCATCTTACGTTCTACCACATCCGCCCTCACCATCACTCCCGTTTCTCCCATCACTTTCAATGGCCTCCACTCGGTTCCATCCCCGCCGAGATCTTGTCTCAAGTTTTGGTCAAGGAAATTCAGAACATTTGGAAAGCGGAGGAGCGGATCCGCCTTCTAAAAGAAAAGAATGATGAAGACGCCGCTAAGCTGGTTGGGCAGAGGAAAAGGCCGCCTTCTCGGAGGAGGTGATTTTAGTGCGCGACAATCGGCCGGGCTGCCTTAGACCGCGAATGCGCGGCGCCGCGAGATATAACCTCCAAGAGAGGCTTAGGGCCGCAATCGAAGCGGGAGAGGCTGCCCGAGCCCAACTTCGATGAGCGGGAAGATAAGGTTTGCGGAATATGAGAACGTGGTTGCGGGGGCAAAAGCAATCATGTTGGAGGAGCAAAAAAATTATCACCGCCTCCGGTGAAGAGCTTGCCCGGCGATCATAGGCATCGGGCTCCTCCTAGAGGGGCCCGCTTTTTTTTAATGTTTGTAATTGGTTTTATTTTTCAATGGGAAAAGTTTTTGACAAATGTACCGAATATACGTTTCCTATTTTTAATTTTCAATATCCGTGGTAGAGAATGACAAGGCAGATCACACGGTTTAAACCCTTCATAGGGTTTTAAAGCTCGTAATGCGATTCAGCGGTGGTGTGATATACAAAGTGTAGTTAGAATAGTTATTAATGTGTTCCAAAATGGACATTACCATTAATGTGTTCTAGCGGACAACCCAGAATCCCTCGACACATGCGACGGCGGAGTGTGTTTAATATGTTCAAAGCTAATATGTATAAATTGAGGTCCTTGCATGTGCTCCTTCCGGGTTAGAGTCTTTGCTCCTCACTTCTATAATCTTAACGTCCCTCCCATTTGTCATCTATGGCCTCCACATCCTCAACCCGCTGATAATGGAAAACGCAAGAGGATAGAACTCCCTTCGACATAGTGTTGGGTGTTCTAATGAAGAGGTTGAAGGAGCAAGATGATCTTCTAAAGGAAAACGCCGTTACAATTCAGCGAGTAAAGAAGAAGAGAATGAATTCAACCTTCTCATGCTTCGTAGCCGAGAGGCAAATCAGGCGGTTGAATAGAAGGCCGACGGATGACATGCCCCAACAACCGCGACCGAGGTGGTTATGGACGGCAACGAGGATGCTAATTGAGAGCGTAAGAACACGTTGTGCTATTGGGACGGGGAGCGGGACATGTACAAAAGATGGTGGGACGATTGGAGGAACGTTTGGATAGGGGTGATTGCTCGCTTGAGGGGAAGAGATGAAGACGAAGAGACGAGGGCGAGCTGATGATGATGATGAAGATAATGAAGAAGAGCTCGCGACCGGAGCAACAATGAGTCGTTGTATTTTGTTTTTCAATGTAACATCTTTCACAACTTTAACCAAAAGTAACCCTTTTTATTATTATCTTGTAAAGCTTTCACACGACGCGGTGGCCACATAAATGCAAGCAATAGCGAACTCCAATTGTTTCGGCCAGTATGATACAAATAAGATCACACGACGCGAAGCTACTGATTGTGCAAACAAGGTTGGAGAGGCAAGTACCCGGCGTCGTGTGAACATGCTACACATTACAAGTATACTTTACCGATTCTTTGTCTCTTAGATCTCCAGCATTGCGATGCTAGTGGGGCCCCTAGAATTTTGCCAAGCAACTTTCCGTTTTCTCTTAAACATTATGCCAATGGTGTTTACGACTTACGGGTTGCTCCTAAAAGCGACCTTCTTGTCGTATTTAGCCATCGCCCTTCTATAAAACCACTCGTCATCGTCTTAGAGGGTTGGTTCCCATTTCCACCCCCTCTTTGAGTGTTACGATGAAAGGCTATTTTTGCTTGTTTATGCGACTTCTCCATGCCTTGTGCACTCCACCTTGCTAGGCTTCCATACTTCCCTAAAAACCAAGGTGCATGAGCCCAAAGATGTGCAAGTAGTGCGTGACTTCACTCTCTCCCCATCGTCTATGTAAAGCTTTAATAAATTTGTTATTAAACTTGCACGAACATTTACGCATCTTCTCTTGTGAGGTCCATTCTACGAATGTATGGGAACAATTGACAATGCATCCCATGCTTTTTTTCCTCAATGCCGAGCGAGCGCCATCTCAGGTGGGTCTGCTCGCATCAACCAGCAATTTTCAAATTCATAGACCTTTTCTCCCATCGGTTTCCGCCGAGCCTCTCTATGATTCTTTATGAGCGTCGAGCTTTCACCCTCCAATTGACACCTTACGAGGGCACACTTGTTCTTCCCGCCCGTTTCTCATCGGAGCTCTAATCTTACATTGCCACCATGCAAACACGCTTACGATAGAACATGTTCAACTCTCTGAATTCCTTCCTCTCTTCTCTTCTTGTGCGAAATGTTCCACCGAATCGCAGCTCAAAAATATCATCTTGTGTGATGATTCTCACAAAGCGGGTGCAAAATGCGAGATATGAACCCTCTCTAATGGAATGGGGAAAATGCCATGGAACTTGGGATCTTCTTCTCCTCTATTAGGAGCATTTGCTTGGTTAAGGGACAAGGTTGAAACGGTCTTCGATCTTGACATTTGACTTCCTTGCATGATTGCTGATGCAGGACAACTTTTGCATGTTCCTTGTCCTCCTCCACTTATGTTGTACATTGCTTTCGGTTTTAAATCAGGGCCAAGTGAAAAATTACTTTGTAAGATCCATAGTGATCTACTTGCAATTTTCCCTCCCTCGAATCTAGATATTAGACTCGGGATGTCGGGTTTGATTGAACACCCATTTCAAAACCTCGTGGGTTTCTTTCGAACTTTAAAGAGACCTAACCACCGGTGTCATCTTGATTGACATGAGAACCATTTTTCGCGCTTCTTCTCCTCGTCAGTCACCTCTACATCTTTTTGTTATTCTTGTTTGCTCTTTGATTTAGCATGTGCAATTGCATTCTCAATTGCTCTATTCATGATGACAACGGATACCCTCTCATACTTCTCAAACTTTGGTGGGTTCCATTTCATCCAATTTTATGCAAACTTCAATCTCACCATTAGTTTACGGGCTGTTAAGTCATAATATTTGACAAGGAATTGTAAAAGAGTAACCGGGTCAACCCAAAGATTATTGCGTTCATTCATTCCAACTATATCACAACAATCCTTGCCATTCTTATCTTTTATGGCTATGGCGGGATTGCACATTCAACGTGGTGCATCTCTCCTAATATGGCATACACCATCTTTGTCTAAGTAACCCTTGTATTCGACAATTTGTGGGCGGGGGCGAATACTTTTTTGTGCCCATTCTTTTTCGCTTCGTGGAATGGCTTGAATAGAGAACGGTAACCAAACCCTCACCGATGCCTACATCATCACAAGCGGTCAGACATCCGGGCTTCTAACTTCTTGTAGATCTCCCCTAGTACCATTTCCAATACCATCTTCTTGAGAGGAGAGTTGTGGGGCTGACAAATCATGTCCACTATCTCCCAAATTTCGTCGCTAGGTTCTTCACCACGTAACCAAGATTGCTTCTAGTTTCCCAGGATCTTAAGCGGCCTTTGCTAGTGTTGAACGGACCTTGTGGCCGTGACCTGGCTCTAATGCACCCTGATCCAAACTTCAGGTTCCTATCGGTCGATAATGCTTCTTCCTTTCTCAAGCCAAGGGGTGTTTTCTTCAAATTCTTTAACCTACATTGAAGCCCAAAGTTTGCTCTTTCGAGGCTCTTGGATCTTTTCTTGCGCTGCCCTATCACCAATTTGGACTTCTCCGCCATTATCTCAAAAAGTTTCCCTCCCCAAGTCCGTCATTCCTTTCCTTCATCCGCGATTGGAGTAATGAAGCGAGAAAAAAAGCTGCGCTGGTTTAAGTTATAATTCTCTTTTGTGACAATCGGAAGCGGCTCATCTCAAGGAGCGTATTCGATTAGAATGCCTTCATCCTCTCTCAATCTCTCACAATATCCCAAGAGGCGGAGTTAGTCACCACAAAATCCGGACTAAACTTGAAGCGTCGAAATGGGCGGTTTCGCGCCACTCAGCGGATCAATGGATATAAAGCGCCATCGCCCGGATGTCGATACTTTTTTGAGCACGCAAGGCGCAACATGTCGAGTCTAAGTTCTTATTTTTTAGACCTCTTTTTTGCGATTGAAGACCGGAGCATATTCACGAAGTCAGTTGGATCCTTATCCACACATCATTTGGAGCTTCCATACCGTGGATGCCTACCGGGCTTGAAATGAATGTGTACAATTTGTATCTTGACACGCTAATTCGCCGTTTGAGACTCGGTCCATTACTAACCTCGTTTTTGAAATTTGCAGCGTGCATATGGAAAAGTCCATTCTCCTACAATCCATGCTTTTTATACAAAGCAAATTCAAAAATTGGATTGTAGGGGCGGGAAGCCTTGTATTGGGATGAAGTAAAGATCCGATTCTGAACTTTTAAAGCTAATCAATCGCCTAAACGAAAGTCTAATACAAAAGCTTCAACCTACACATTCAAATTTTGAAATGTAGAAAGGGAATGGACTCTAAATGAAAATAGGGCAAGACAAGAATCGGTGCGCATGATTGGTTGACAAACCAAGAGACACCGTCATGAGTTGCCGGTATGCTATAATGCAAGTGGCTTTTTAGAAGCGCCACGTGTTGCGCTAATCTGTCGACAACAAGAGAATTAAATACATATGCGCCATAGATATGCGATTCCCCTTATTAGGAGAATATTCCAAGCAAATCGCGGGAAAAAAGGGCTGGAAATATGACGTGGAATGGTTGATAGGAGGCCATTTTAGTTCATAAAACATAATATAACTTTGGAATGATAGATATTTTATATGCAAATGGGAGACTATTGTGAAAGGACTTGTGTTTAGTTTTAATTTGACAACAAATAAGAAAGTGGATCACACGATGCGAATTTAGTGTGTTCCATTTTTTTGTTGCATATGTACTATTAAACTTGGTGTGATCCTTGAAAAATAATATGCTCTTTGAAAAGGGATGATGACTTATGTACTTAAGAGTGATAACACATGTACAAATGAAAAAAAAGTTAGGTATTCAAATGGAATTAGAAGCAAAAACTTTTTACATTCAAAATTTTTATGGTCGTATGGCTTTACATCATTTTGTAAATTTAAATGCCCGGAGGCTTCAACTATTCACAACAAAAAGCCGGGAGGCTTGCGGTATATGGTAAAAAGTCGGAGGCAAGCTCGACTAAGAAGAACAAGGAAAAAAATAAGAGGTGCTTCCTGCCCTAACAAATTTCATTCATCGCTTCATCATGCGCAAAAAAAAAGAAATAACCGTTAGTTGAATGCTTAAGAAAAAAGAAAGAAAAACATGCATGTACCATGAACTAACGCCATGAGCTCCTCCGAAGTCTTCCAGATTCGTCTTCAACTTCTTCATCTTCTTCATCATCTTCGGCTTCTTCTCCGGTCGGTGAATACTCATTTTCTGAAGAATCTCCTATCCACCTTCAAGAACACTGTGATGAACTCCTGCTCCAAATTTCCTCGATTCCTCATTCTCGATTCCTCGTCAAAGGAATCGGAGGAATCGAGGCATTCAGAGCAAGAACCGTGGGCCCGGAGGGAACTGCCGGAGGGAACACCTCTTCCGGCCGTAATAGGGCCTCTTGAGGACACCTCCAAGCTCAGTAGCTGATCTCTTCATGGCGATGGACTAGAGAAATTGGAAGGAGGATCTAGCAAAGATTGGGCGAGATTGGGGGAGAATGGGCCAATCTAGGGTCGGAATAGATATTTTGGATTAGACGTGAAAATCGTAGGGAATGATTAAGTATTCCAATCCTATCAACCATCATTACATGCCATTATGTGCATATCTCGAAATTTGAGCCATATCTAATATCTTCCTTTTTAACTTTATACCTAAATATCCAATATCTTCCTTTTTAACCTTATTCCTAAATAGCCAATATCTTCCTTTTTAACCTTATTCCTAAACCTATATGATTTGAGTTTAACGAACATGAACGGATATAATTCGAATTTAACATACTATTTAATACCAAGATGCTACGTCACACTATGTCGATAATTGGGATTTAAAAAAACACTCCAAACCCTCCTCGACAAAACCACGTAAGTGCCGACCTCACTTGTGTTTAAGTTTAATTTGACAACAAGCAACTTCCATCTTGTGTAGATCGCGGCCTTGAAATCAAAGGTGTGGTATTTTTATGCCCCAACACAATTTAAACCGTGTGAGCGAAACGTCCGTACTAACCGTTTTTTGAAATTTGCAAGCGTGCATATGGAAATCGAAAAGTCCATTCTCCTACAATCCATGCTTTTATACATTAAGCAAATTCAAATTTGAGGTGTAGGGGGGGGAAGCCCTCAGATTAGGATGAAGTGAAGATCGGTTTAGCGCATGTAGCATGGGCTCGAAAATGAAAGTCTGATCTCGCTCTGCTTCAACCTACACATTCAACTTTTGAAATGTAGAAGGCGGGACGTAGCACGCTACCAAGAGACACCGTCATGAGTTGCCGCAGATGCTATAATGCAAGTGGCATTTTAGAAGCGCCCGTGTTGCATCAATCGCCCGACAACCAAGCGAAATTAAATACATATAAGCCATGAATGTGCAATCCCCCTTATTCAGGGAAGAATATTCCAAGCAAATCTGTAATTATGAGAGTTTTGGTATCCTAGGTGGCATGGGAAAAAAAGGGAGGAAATATGGCGTGGAATGGCTGATAGGAGGCCATTTTCGGACCCAAATCGCCCTAACGCTTCGAGAAATGAACTCCCTCTCATGATGAACTCCCGATCCCATTGCTTTGCAAAAGATTTCACACTAGCAAGCACAGAGACCATCCTTCTCATTGGACTATCTTTGGGAGGTATAGAGCATTAGGCTGCCTCACAACCTTGCAAGAACTCCCGATTCTCTAGATAGCAGGTATTAAGCTTAAATATAGTCTTTTCTAGTACAACATTTGCGGATCCACAGACTCAATGATCTGGAGATGGCGATCTGATACTATTTGCAAGAGAAAGTTCTTGCGATGCAAAGCTGGAATATGTTTGTTCTTGTGAACAAATTTGCATAACACCTATCATGTCTAGTCACGCACTGCCGCGTGCCCTGCGCATCATTAAACCATTTAAAGCCCTCATCACTAGGCACCTCTAAAAAACCATGCTTTATCAACAAATGGTCCCACTGTTCCTTTTCAAAGCCAGAGACTGTCCTTCCTTCCCCTAAACAATCTGCTGCAGTCTCTACCATGTTAAAGTCACCCAAAAGCAGCCATGGGATCTGATCATGCCAGTGCTTCAATTTGTTACGAATAGAAGCCCATAAGGCTGCTCTTTCGCGAGAGCGGTTAGGGGCATAAACATTAACGATGCCCCACTCAGTCCCATCATGTACCCACTTAATAGGGGTCCATCTGCCCCATTTATCCTTACGTGTGAAAGTGACATTGACACCCAAAGACCAGGAAATGAAAGAACCACCAGGGGATCAGCCTGACACGCTGACCAACCCAATCTGCTGAAGACCCAAAACATTTTACAAACAAGGATAGTACCTAGAGTGCATTTGTGCTCTTGAAGACAAATGATTTGCGGATGCACTCGTCGAATCTGTGCTGCTACTCTGGCCCTCTTCATAGAGGGGGACTTCAAACCCCTCACATTCCAACTGAAATATTCATGGAGGAGGTTGAGACTCCAAAATAGACTTTCTCCTTCTACGCTTGGGCGGATTCGTCTGAGACCTCACAGGTGTTGCTGCACCATATGCTATCAAGGGCAAATCTCGGACAAGGGTTGTGCTGGCACTATCATCATGACATGCAACTGAAGGCAATTCCACATCCTCATCCATTTACCCTTCAGAGACTGAGCCTGACACTGCATCATTGTTCTTGCTTTCAAACGCTGGGGCATCCTCTCCCTCATCGGCCAACCTACGAGCTTGGGAACGCTTGTTCCTTTTGGTGGTGACCAATGTCCATTCTTGACTCATGGGGCAATGGAGAAGGCAATACTTCCATAGCTGAGGAGAGAAGGGGTTCCTGGGTGGACATAATAGAAGTCTCATGTGGACCAGAGAGCAGGGGAAGCATGGAAGAAAAAACAGGTGGATCTGAAATAGAACTCGGAGGAAGTCCATGCATTGGAGCATCAACGGAAGGGATAACATCAACCTTGGGAGGAATTACCGGACAGGATGGTGGAGGAGAATGGGAAACGGGTGTAGGAGCTAGTGGAGGAACACGAGATGTCGCAGCTGGATGTGGTCGAAGATCAAAAAGATGCGCATAACTTAACAGAGGGGAACCAACGATTTAAATTGGAAGCATTGAGAAGCTGAAGTTTAAAACAAGAGTAAAATTCATCGCAACTGACTATGATCTTGGAGGGTAGCTTCTTGTCTACAAGTAAGCCCACACAAATCTGAGCACCTACATTGGAAATTGCACATAAGGAATTTTGGAACAAGGAGATCAGGGGGAAGGTCAAGGATCTGAAACTAGCAAGGAGAGAGCCCAAAGAGGAGATTGACGTAAAAGCCGTGATAGTAGTTTTGGAAAAGGAAAAGAGCCGTGGGTGTATCCACACCTATAGACATCACCACTTTGTCCACATCTCCAACGCCATTGAACATGATAAGGAAAAACCTCTGCCTATAGCTTTAATACACTCAAAGGAATGGATGCCATGTATAGGGGGATGCCCACCGGGAGCACTTTCTGGTGTGGACCGGTGGGGCCCCACGACCGACGGAGAGTCTGCTGATGGTCACCGCCACACCGTAAAGTGGGACCGGTGGGCATCCCCTACAACATGGAAATGGGGAGCAATTTTTGTGTGTGGTCGAAGTTATGGCACTCTGCGGGCATTTTTATGTGTTGAGTTGAGCTATGGCCCTGTGGCAATTTTGTGCGCATTGAGCTACTTATAGTGCCATCCGTTCAAGCTTTTATGGAATATTTGAAAACACAGAAAGAGATGTTTACATGGTGGTCATACTATATCTATTTTTTGGATTAAACTTAACATCATGCATGACTTGGATGACATTGCAACAGGTCACAAGTTTCTAAAGTGTGGACAATTGCTATAATAGGAAGTGGAATAATATTGGAAATTATTTTGGTTCTTACAATTCATTTAAATTGTATTGCAATGCTACAGATTAGAACTCATTATTTGTTGTCAATGATAGACTATCTAAGGTGTGCAAGCATAAATTGGCCACAGGTTTTAATAACATTAAGGCAGTAAAGTATTAGGGGCAGTTTGACAGTCAGGTAAATGCTCATGCAGCCTATTATTGAAATCGAAGAGGATGGATTGGTTGTTCCCAAAATTGCAAGATTTCCCAGTAAAAAAAATTCAGTGTGCGTACGAGTTTTGCAAAGGCACATATAGGACGTACAACATTTTCTAGCTACATCACATGCATATGACATACTCCCAATTTGAATTTTACTAGTTATGGTGCCCGGCGTTGCCAGGCATAAGTACTGTCATATTGCAAGGAACGAAGAAGTTGTAGATGTAGCAAAATTATTGATGTTAGGTTTGTTGAGTTGCCCTAGCATGAGAGTTAATTGTGTTGTATTTGAATTTATGCGTTTTTCCATGGTACAAATAATTATGAATATATATATTGAAATAAAAATAGCTATTTTTCATGAAATTTTAGTATCCTATGGAAGATAAAGTAATAAGTGGTTGAGGGAGAAATAATGGATGGCATGTGTGTATGAATGTTTGTACGTGTAATCCAATATGAAAGGACACTATCTTGAGGCCCATGCACCCATGTGGAATTACAAACAAATAGGTCATCTCAAATTTTATCCATATATGTGCAAATGGAGCACAAAAGAGTAGAGTGCGTGGATTCTTCAGCTGATGCTATAGGTACATGATTTTTGGCATCATATTGTAAATCTTTCAATTTACCCTGTGCTAACCAACATTGCAACAAAGTCTGTAAGATAGTAGCCATTGTTCAAGTTTTGACATAAGTGAAGGGTAAAATCTCACATGGTTTTTCCTAAAAACTTAATTAGTCAACATAGCATTTGGAAGCATGCATTAACGATTAGAAATGCTTAACAATGAAATCTATAGCAATGTGTTGAAAACCTAGATGGTCATGACTCAATCGTATGTACATGAAATAGTTTGGCTTGAATAGTTTAAGGTGGAAAATATGGTCCTATCGAATTATTGGCCGAAATTTCTTATTTATGTGCTAGCAAATACATGTAAATGTGTTAATAGTTTTGGATAAATGATCCCTTCAAGAGAAATGGTCCATTGAGTCTTGGATGTATGTGTCTACATAAGTTTTTTTTTGTTTTGAGAACGCAGGATTTTTTCTTGACTTTTAAGCAAGAAGTTTCAAGAGTAAAATAAATTTACTTGCAACGGGGGGTATCCGAATGGGAGGCCTTAAGCTTTTCTTTATCTGGCACCAAACTATTTTTCTACCATATATCAATCTGTCGCGTGATTAGGAAAGCAAGATGCAGGCATGATTGGAACAATTGTTTAATGTTCGTTCTCTTTATTTAAAAAGATAACAATGGCATTAATATTAAAAATTTCACAATTCAAAAGCGTTAATTGCAACGTAACAAATATCTAGCATTATAACAAGGTTTTTTTTGTAATTTTATACGCTTTTTGGCATGGTTTTCATATGATTTCATGGGCATATTGCATGAGGCATACTAATCAGTATATCTAGAGTGCACATTAGATTTTTTATATTTGAATGGCATTTTATCTATAGTTTTGCAATGGGTGCGCATTATGTAGTTCCTATTCACAAAAGAATTATTATTTGTATTAATTCCTTGAAGAGCATGCAAGCATCGGGGATCGGTTTGTGTCGATCTCTGCTTTAGGGTTTGTGTAGGAAAGGGGTTTTGTAGCGACTCGCTCGCAAAGGCAAGGACACCATCGAACTGGCCATGGTCGCAATAGGTCTCAAACAAGTCTCATAGTTTCTTGTATTTCAAGGCAGGAAAGGGGCAAAGGCAGGGACATCATCGAACTGGCCATGGTCGCAATAGGTCTCAAACAGGTCTCATAGTTTCTTGTATTTCAAGGCTAACTCCAGCTATCCAGAACCCGCCAGGCAGATTAATCCAGGGTTTGGTCCCATGGTCAGTTTTCTGTGATCATGCTGCAAATTCTGGATTTGGGTTCTCGAGATTAACACCTCATGGTTTCGGCATAAAAGTGTCAGGAGATTTTGCTGTCGCTAAAAGGGGGTTTACAAAGTAATTATTCTAATTGTTGAGCCGAAATGTTTCTAGACCTTAGCATTTCAAACTAGTTAAAACTGTAGTTACCGTCTACCATTGCGGATTATGATGATCAGCTTTACAAATCGGAGTTCGATAGAGTAATGAATGTCCTTATGATTTAATCATGATTTCAAGGCTAACTCCAGCTATCCAGAACTCGCCAGGCAGATTAATCCAGGGTTTGGTCCAATGGTCAGTTTCCTGTGATCATGCTGCAACTTCTGGATTTGGGTTCTCCAGATTAACACCTCATGGTTTCGGCATAAAAATGTCAGGAGATTTTGCTGTCGCTAATAGGGGGTTTACAAAGTAATTATTCTGATTGTTGAGCCGAAATGTTTCTAGAACTTAGCATTTCAAACTAGTTAAAACTGTAGTTACTGTCTACCATTGCGGATTATGATGATCAGCTTTACAAATAGGAGTTCGATAGGGTAATGAATGTCCTTATGATTTAATCATGTCATTAAATTTCATGTGCTTGTTGCTTTTTTGCTGGTAATCATATGCCTACATTAGATCAAGCATATGCTTTTTGCTGCATTAACACGCATGTAAATATATAGCATCATAGCTTATATGTGGGATTATATCATTGTATCATAGGCAGAAGCAAAGATGTAGTCTATCAAAATCTTCAGAGTTGATTCAACTTTGGCCGGATGTGAAATCGTGAAGGATGTTATGCATGATAGGTATGCCAGGTATTTTCTCTATAAATAGCTAAAGTTTGCATCTAATTGAATCTACAGGCGCACACGAAATGTATTTGACATTGTTCTTTCTGTCCATAAAAGAATTCAGACCCGTGATATTTGGACATGTTACAACTCATTTTCACATCTGAATGTTGGGACATATGCTGCAAGTGCATTTTGTGTGCCATACTATGCATTAATTGATGCGTTAAATCATGCATGCAATGCCACGAGAAACATGAGCCCAACATCGAGCACATATGGTGGCATTATCTATGAAGTACTTGCTGCCGAAAAGGCACAAATTATTTCATGGTTTTATAAAAGAAGGTTAATAGGATTTCCAACACCAGATACAAGATCCAGATGTGGCACCATCGGGGACATCATGTTTCCACTTGCCACATGCCACATGCTTTGAACATAACTAGATTTTTTATAGTAGATAGCATAACTAGATTTTTGATAGAGAAGAATCCTTGGATGAGAAAGAAGGCAGTTGCTTGCAAATAAGAAAGAAAATCCTTCTTTATAAGTCCATCCCCTTTACATAATCCATCATCATATGTTACGCTTAGCTATTGTTGCAGAATAATTGATACAACTTACTATTCTACAGACGTGGTAAATAATACACAAATTTCACAAATTTTAGATTATTCAAGTACATCATACCACTTGCAGAGTTAGTTTTCTCAAGAGGTGATAGCGAAAAATCATACAGCCTTTGAAAGTAGCCATGTTTCAGCTATAAAACCATCCATTTCACCAATTCAGAGATCACTGACAATGCATGTTTAATTCCAAATAAGGCCTCTTCAAAGATTGTCTATAAGCTCGCTAACATCTCATGTCACACATCCCATATCCAAGAATATTCTTTGGTCAGAGTATTTAGAAAGCGCATATGAAACCCGGTTGCTCCATTTATGGATTCTTTATGTCATTTAAAGAGAAACTTGAACAAAAGAGCCAACAAACTTGATGTAGATCCATACATACCTAGAATATCTAGCATAAAACACTGAGCAAAAACTATGCTTGATCCTTTGAACAGTTGCAAATCAAACAAGGAAGACTCTGCAAAGATCACAACTGTGAAAACATGCCTTCTCTCAGACATGCATGGACGCATCCTTTTTCCTAGGCTAGTTTTTGCATGATTGCGGTCCTTTCTAGATATTCTCTGGTAAGTTATGCTTGTTGTATTCAAAGCAGAGCCTTCTATTTTAATTGTTAGTTTTCAAAGGTCTAAGATCTGCTATCTAATTTGCAGAAATGATAGTTTTAAAACAAGCTAGAATCTTACGGACAATGGTCTCTCTCCATGCTAAGATGCTTTCAGGTACTTGGCAGCCCTCTTGACATTATCTCCCCGGCCTCGATAACGCTCAACACAGCCAACATCGCAATACTTCTCCTGCACATTCTGCATAAAGAAAAAATAAAGAAAAGGGTGCAGATCATGCAGTATATCTAGGCAACTTTGATAAACCATGTTACCTGGTCCTTTGTAAGAGTGCAATCTTTCTGGATCAATCTCAAAACTTCCCGTGCTTTTGTACTGCTACTACAATGCGCCAGCTCTGATGCTATAGACTTATTTGTCATTCCAACATTGACGAGCAAATGCCAGTTTGATTGGAATAAGCCTTGATCTGTGTGTGGTTTATCTCTGCTGCTTTTTGCCGTGACTTTACAAGTTGTTTTTCATGTCATTAAATCCCCACATGACCCACCTCTGATCCCATAAACCCATTCTTCAGTTGCATCTAAATGCAGTCAAAGTAAAGCAATCATTCAGATTAAGAGTACCATGACGCACCTCTGATCCCATAAACCCATTCTTCAGTTGCATCTAAATGCAGTCAAAGTAAAGCAATCATTCAGATTAAGAGTAAGGGGAGGTCATGGTCTTTGGACCATTGACGTTCAATGGTCCGGACCACCCCCCAAAATGAGAACACTTTTTTAAGCCATTAGACTTTAATAAAAATAAGAAACCTCAATCGTGGTAAAGACTTTGACGAAACCCTAACCCTAATGGACCAGCTAGCTCACAGAGACGAACCTATGCCGAGGGCTGTGGCAATGGCGACGGAGTGGAGATGGCTCCATTTCACACCCTGCATGCACATGCTTGGACCAGGACAGCACCAGAGGAGACGGTTACGACATGATTCCGGCTCTTGGTGGCAAGAGAAGGGAAGTAGAAATATTTGTGAAGGTTGATCCTTAGACATGGTTTAGGGTCTAGTTTGGACGGCTAAATATGGCGTCAAGAGCTTGAATCAAGGCCCAGGGTGCGAGATTTCTAGCTATGACGCTGCTGGCTTTGAATTTTGAATGCAAAGGTAAAGATTTCGTCCTTGTAAATCCTATCCTTCATTCTGGCAGCCTACAGATGGAGGTTAGCAAATCTTGGCCTCAAGATCATGCCTCCTTGCATCCAAGACCATTGATCTGTTAGGTAAGGGTTTGCCCTATTGGAAGCAGCTTGTAGACGGAAACTAACCCCCATTTGCACTTTTGCAGGGTATAAAAGATGCTGCCAAGAATCAGATGAGCATAATCAGAGGTCTGTTTTTTGCTTCATTCTTAGTGCTTGTCTCTCTTACTACTTTTATTTACCTGCATTAAGTTTTTAAGAGAGGGGGTTAGGGAATTCTCACCACATGCCATGCAATTAAAGAGTGGTAGAGTTGTGAGAGATCCTCCTGCACACCAGGCCTCGAAGCCAAGGACTAAGAGATTGATTCATGACCAGCTTCCAGTGTTAAATCCAGGTTCCAAGAGGGTTAGAGTTATGAGTAGAGGTTCTTGGACTCGTGAACAAATGGAGGAAGCCATTGATGCTGTAGATGATGGCCTCATGTCATTAAGAAAGGCTTCCTTGCATTTTGGCATTCCTAAGACAGCTCTTAGGAATTGGATTAATGGCATAACCGAGGAGAAGTTTGGATCTGTTCCGAGATGTTTAACAAAAGATGAGGAGGCAGAACTTGTCTCTTGGTGTGTGCAGATGTGTGATGAAGGAAGAGGAGTTACATTGGAGCTGCTGATGGAAAGGGTAAGTGAGATGGCCATCAACAGGAACACTGGTTTTAAAGATGGCTTGCCAGGTAAAGGATGGTGGAGAGGCTTCAAAAATAGGCATCCACAGCTGAGTCTTAGGTCTACCCAATGTGTAGAAATTCAACGAGTTAAAGCCATAAATTCCAATATCCTGGAGGCATTTTACTGTGCATTAGAAAAACTGCTAGCAGAATTTAAGTTCACAGCTCAAAAGATCTGGAACTGTGATGAGATTGGAATTCAGGCTGGCAGCAGATCATCTATGAGAATCTTTGCAAAGAGAGGAGCAAGAAATGTTGCCCAAACTATACCAAAGAATAGAGAGTGGCTGACTGTTCTCACATGTGTATCTGCTGCAGGTTATGTGTTGCCTAATTTGTATGTCTTTAAAGGTGCCAGGATGAGGGATAGAAATCTGATGTTGGGATGTGAACCTGGAGCTGCTATGGCCTTCCAGAAAAAGGCATGGATTACAAATGAATTATTTGATGGCTGGCTTGCACACTTCCAAACCAATGTCCCTGTTGGCATATCTTCTGATAATCCACATCTTCTAATTTGTGATGGCCATGGATCCCATGTGAGCTTGGTTGCCATTCAACATGCCAAAACCATAGGCTTACACATTCTAAAATTACCTCCACACACTTCCCACAGATTGCAGCCTCTAGACGTGTCATGTTTCTCTCCCGTCAAAACTAGATTCAAAAGGAATATGAGCCATTACATGAGGGGTCAACATTTTGGGGAGCCTAGCAAAGAAGACATGGCTACTATTGTGTCCACATCCTTGCGAAAAACATTGACCACTTCTAATATTGTTGCAGGCTTTAGAAAAACATGGATATGGCCATTTGATGCTGCTGCTGTAAGGGCAGATCCAAATGCTGATCAATGTGAGGTTGTTGAAGACAGTGAGGAGGAGGATGACCAAGAAAATGAAGATGTAGCAATAGAAATTCTAGTTGCTGGCCTGCCACCCCCTTCTTGCACCAATGCTAATTATGTGTCCATGCCACCCCCTGTTACACCTATTCTCCAACCACCTGCCCTTGTTGGGAACATGCAGCCATCTCCTACTGTTGTGAATATGCAACCTGCCCCTACAGCAGCAGCAGAAAAGCAAGCCAGCCATCAACCAATTGTTGCTAGAAGATCCAAGCTTCCCGAGGTGCTAGCAGGCAAGTTAATGGTGACTAGTGATGAAATGATTGCAGCTCGAATTGATGCTGATAAGAAACAAAAGGAAGTAGCTAAGGCAAGAAAGGATCATGTAGAGAATAGAAAGAAAATACAATTAGAGAGAAAGGCAGCCAAGGAACTTGATATGAAGAGAAGGGCAGATGCAAGATTGGAAAGGGAATTGCAGAAAAGAAGTGACATTAGATATGAGCAGCAAAGTGCTAAGTTTAGATCAAAATACTTTGATGAAAGTGGGAAATGCAAGTTTAGTGATGTTCAATTGTTCAATTGTTCGCAAGGTATCTTCAAGTTTTGCATTGTCATATTTTTTTTGGGAACTCAAGTTGATGGTTGCATTGGTAATGCTTCCATCAACATGAGATCCCAAGTACTAATCCTTTGATCCGTGTGCTGCAGCAAGGTGATTGGAAACAGTCTATAGTTAAGGCTGTGAAGGATCAAAGCCTTCCACCCCTGTTTAGATTTCATGTAGGATTCATATTCATTTGCAACTGAGGAAAACAGACGAATTTCATCCTCCAGCTTTCATTTAGAGACCATTTCTCATACCTAAATTCCTACAAATTCTGACTCTGATTTTTTTTCCTTTTCCAATCACAGGTTTTGAGCTCATTAGTGTGTGCACAATTTTCTGAGAAGATTTTCAAGAAATGAAGACATTGCAACAGTAATATTATGTATAAGCACATATTGCTTTATTTTGACATTTTGGATGTTTACTTCGCTACAAACTGGACATATTGCTTGGTCTCTAAGCTCAAATGATGGTTCCTGATGTTTTGCCCTAATTTTTCAGCTCTTACTTTCTCAAGGGAAATCTCGAAGTTCCATCTCAATATTTCTACTTCTTATTTTCCTCACTTGGAAAATAAGAATATGCTATGGCAATGGTTCTCACACTTTCCTATTGTATTGCACATTTATATGGGCCTGTGTATTGGATTCTTTCTAGAATCACAGTTCTGCCCTTTATATAATTAACCGAAAGAACATT
Organism: Isoetes taiwanensis; assembly: GCA_021234155.1. Taxonomy (NCBI): domain Eukaryota; kingdom Viridiplantae; phylum Streptophyta; class Lycopodiopsida; order Isoetales; family Isoetaceae; genus Isoetes; species Isoetes taiwanensis. Next base: position 3,567,049 of record JAJEKV010000077.1, on the reverse strand, counting down.
TCATTCTTCCCAAAAAAAAAGGAGGGGCAGTTCTTAGCGGCACACAGATATATATGGCTTTAGTTATACTGGCACTGCAAGTGAAGATGCAACTCAGCATTAACATTGTCTGAAATTTTATTTGGATTGGCACAAAAGACAGACCAATTATAAAGTTCAGTTGGGTAAAGTGCATTTTGCAGAAGCATTGTGGAGGGCTTGAGATGATTCATTTCTTCTATAGAGCAGAGTGTTGATCTTCAAGTTTATCTAGAAGTATGAACAATGTTGATGAGTCTCCAACTGGGCGGTTCGAAAAGTAAGAATCTATGGTAGCATTTGCTAAAGTGATATAAAGATCGATTTTGGAATCATCCAAATAACATATCCGGTCGCCATCTCAAGATCGAGTAAAGATGTATAAAGATCGGCATAAGATAGAAGGAAGCCGTTATCTTGTGTGAAATTGCTTCTCATGCTACCCACAAGTGCTGTCCATTTAATCTACTTTCCCATAAGATTTTTACCACGAAGATGGATGGAATCATGCGTGAAATCTAAGCATAGAATCTTTCGAGAGCAGCATCAACAGATCTGTTGAGCTAGATCCGAAGGAGAAATTGCATGGTTGGGGATAGCAGGAAGGCCAAATCGGGAAGGCCTTCCTTATTCTGAATTGACCTAGTTCTGAAGGCGACCCCTTCTGAAGACGACCCGAAGTGAATCTGAAGGCAACATGGTTTTGAAGGCTTTTTATTTATTCTCGACTACCATGTCGAGAAGTAGTTATTAGATTAATTAATTCATGTTTAATTAATTTAATTTATGTCTACTTAAATTAATTATTTATATTTTATTTATTAATTTAATTTAAATGTATGAGGGGGGATCCACCCCCCTTACTCTTCGTGGTTTCCTCTTCCCCCTCCCCCCCAACAAAACCCTTACCTAACTTCTTGGTTGGCTCCCCCTGCCCCCCCCCTAACTTCTCCCCTTCCCCTCTGCATTCCCCCCTTCCCTAACTCCCTTGCCCTCCCTAGCCTCCCATCCCTCCCTCCCTTGCCACTTCCCCAACTTCTTCCCTTCCCCAACTTCCTCCTCGGCCTCCCCCAACTTCTCTGCTCATAATATGTAGGAAATATTCTCTTTTCTTTGCGTATGAGAAAATATGTAGGACATATTTGCAACTGGTGCTTTATAAAATATTGTGTGAAAATATCACGAGTCAGTTGATGTTGTATTATGTGGAAAACTAATAGTAATTCAATACAAGAAAAAAAATCTGTATAAGGTTCTTTTTCTTGCATGAGGCCCAAACATCAGGATCTGACCAGCTTTAATTAAATGCAACTTTATTGTAAAGTATTTAAGTGGGAAGTAAAATATACTGGTAACTTTCTAAAATTAAATGTATAGGACCCTAAAAAAAGGCCTTGATATGCTGACATATTCCAGATGATACATGGGGCTAACATATTTTGAGACTCATTCTCACACCTCCATTTTTAGACATCCTGCTTGCACCTCGTCAACCAAACATTTTCTCATTGCAATTATACCATTCTCATGGCTTGCAAACTCTGGTTAAAGGAGACAACTCAACATGCTTCAAGCTTGGTCTTCTAACCTTAATGTTGTAGTTGTACCCATAAAACCATATGCCTTTACACCCCACAAGGTGACAATGCACCATTAAATATTCATAGTGACGCGAGGCATATAAATACGTGGAATGCCACAATAATCCTTTGGCTCTTCCTCAGGGTCTTGCATATGAAGGAACAGAAGCTAGATTCACTACAAATGATATCCCTTAGTTGTCTCTAGGGGTCAAGTTTTAAATGCATCCACTCCCCCTATTCCTCCATCTTTGGCCTCACCACCTGCCTTACCTTGGAGAATAGTTGCCACTGTCAACAGAAACACACGAGAGTGAATTGGTGATTGGACTAAGAAAGATATGTCTTCAGCTACTCGAGTCTCTGCTGCTATTGATATGATGATTCACAATAATAGGAAAGATATCAACTAGATTTTCAAGTGCCTTCTGTGAATGTCTTCTATCAAACAGAGATGTATAGAGATACTCTAAGAGCATTTGGCTACAATGTTGTGCAGATTGATCATGATTTGCACAAGAGGTCAATCAGTAACTTGATGTCATTTGGTGTGGTGGGCCATTATATCGAGGCATATTTGAATATTAGGAAGCTTGGGTACTAGTTGGTAGGCCATCTTCGCAGGATTGGTCTCCCCGCGTATCGCACTCTGAAACTGTTAGGGAGGAACTTCTTCTTAGTTATATTTGATGATGATATTGTTGTTGTTGATCAGTTGATGGCTTGATATGTTGATCCTATGTGGAGTGATTACATTTTATACCAATCTTATTCTCCTGCCTTCTCGGCGCTCAGTTGATGCACCACATAATCCGGCACTCATATATGCTGATGATGTTGACCTGCTCGCATATACCCCAGAGGACATGCAACGCCACCTGGATGCTTTGGACACTTTCTGCCAATTCACTGACATGAGAGTTAACTTGGCCAAGACAAGGGTCTTTGCTGGTCCCATCATCCGGCACCCCACGTCTTCCCTCATTCACTTACCAGGGGCAGGTAGTGGAGGTGGCTCAGTCTTATAAGTATTTGGGCATTGAGTTTTCTACTACCACCACACCTTTGGGATGCATCCATCAGGTTACGGGTCACTGCGCAGGCGGAAAGCCACGTATGCAATGCAAAACAATGATCCCAAGGCGAGTTGTATGCATGGGGTCACCAGCACACTTGTTGGGGCCTTGGTTGAACCGGTCCTCCTCTATGGGGGAAGTGTGGGGGCGGTGATATCCCTCACCACTTGGAGCGATCTAGAGCAGTGCAGGAAGGCTTTCTTGGCGCACCGGGAGTGAAATCCACGGTCCCATATCGAGATCTTGCTCGAGGAGGCAGGCTTCCTTCCATTCTGAGGGTCTTTGGAACGTCACATTATTTACTTCCGGAAGGTGGTGTCTATGGATGAAGCCCGGCTGCCCAACCTTGCTTTGGCAGTGGCGATGGGCCCATGGCGACTCAAAGCCTCGGCTGGAAAGAAAAGCAAGCCCGGTGGTTCTCGCTATGGAATGTGCGGGCACCACAGATGTGGACCCGCATACACCGAAGGAACGGCACGCTGCCTTGAAGCAGTACTTGGATGCTTGCTTCATGGCCAAGCTTTGGGATCAGAGGCCCTGTCACATGTCAAGGTGGCAAATTATTGACGGCAGAGTTAATCCCATGCTCACGAGGGGCCCACACCACTACTGCGCACCCATCTACCCATGAAAAGCGGGGTGATTGCTTCCATTCGCCACAGTGCACACCACCTCCGCATTGAGACGGGGAGATGGATTCGGGAGCAGCGTGAGGACAGAGTCCGTCGATCTTTGTCAACGGGGCGCCATTGAGGATGAAAGTCACGCCTCCGGGGCTGTCCGCATTTGAGCATATCGGGCTCTCGGTATGCGGTTAGTTGTGCCCCAACAGGCCTTGCATGAGCTCTTGAGCACGGCCTCTGTAGGCTTGTTGGGATCGTACCTCGAGGTAATGGATGGCGGACTTCGGTTATGCCCCCGTCCGGGCATTAACCTCCGGCTGTACTTGTGATTATGTATATAACTGTGCAGTATGTCAGCATCCTTATTGCTACTAAGGTTTTTCCCCCGAAAACCCTTCGGGGCGGGGGGTTTTTAATCCTGGTAGTAATACGCCTGCTGCTCTCTCTTTGTACTTGGGTCCCATAGGCCAGTTGGTCTCCGTGGACGATAAAATCATATTCTATTCTATTCTATTCTATTCTCATCGGGTACGAATAATGCTTTAAGTTGCCTTGTTCATTTTCTATTTTAGATCTTCCATCGGACTTGCTTATGATGGACTTCCTTATAAGTGTTGCTGACGATTTGGGTACTCATTTGGCTCAATCTATTGTTGAAGGTCTGTGTTTCTTTACCTTGTGGTCGAGCTCTTCCTAGTTTAAGTATCATTAACAGTGGCCCTATATTCCTGAAATTTGGTTTGCAACTACAAATGGTCCTCAGCTTGCTGACTTGTTTTTCCAACTTGAACTCTTTGCAAATTTTCGTGCTAAGTGGGATCGTCCTGCCAACATTCCTACTTTCTCTTCTCCTCTCACTTTTGCTACTCCTAGACCTGTGCCTCCTCAGTCCACGTCCTTTACAAATGCAGTAATAAGAATGTTTATATGCTTTCTATTTCTAATATGCAATTTGCACTTGTTTTTTATGCTGATGCTAGAGCTAAGTTGCAAATGATTCAAGAGCAGCAGGAACGATGAGAAAGAGCTCCAGATGGCTAGACAAAAATTAATTTGAAAAAAGTTACTCGTAATAAGTTTGCTCAAACTGCTTCTCAAGCATCACATCCTAGTGAAGATGAACATGGAAGGGCACAATAGGGAGGCCATCATTCCCCTTATCGGAGGTGGAGGGCACCACTGTGGAAGGCCGAGGCGAGAACGCACATAACATGGAGAGGATGGAGTGGAGCGGAGTCTCCCCTCTGCCAAATGCTGCAAGACACAACGGAAAGGTGGAACACAGAGGAGGATCCCCCTTGTCACTTACTCGCATATGATAGGTAGACATCTCAGATGCCACTGGGATGGATGTGGAGCACTCTATATGAATATTCTTTCTTGGAATGTTGGGGGAGTGGCTTTTTCTCTAAGCAAAAGGAGTAGGTTGTTTCTCTATCTATCTAACTATGAATCTATATTGTCTTCAAAAGCACAAGTGTCATAAAGATGATGTTTAAAAACTGGCTAACATCTTGGGACATGATTACTACACCAAAGAACCCTATAAATGAAGATCAAGTTAGGTTAGTCATACACCATCAACAACCACCACGCACATGGCAAAGACCCTATTTATGCGTTATCATTATGGTTGGTTGGATACATCAACTTTCTTCAATCCATCCCTACACTATCCCCAAGGCCCCCAAGGGGCCAAAAAATTTGTTAATTAACATAAACCATTACATCCAATACTTTAAATTAAATTCCCCCTAAAACTGGTTTTAGTGCATATTTCCACGGGAGGTGACTCCGGGCAACGAGAGCTGTTGGATAGGCATATTCACGACTTATTCTTTGATTTGGACCGTAGATAGTGATCCTCGTTTGTGGGGTATGCTTGTACAAGTTCTTTTATACTGTATAATGAGAGTTGCAAAATACTATAAGGTTTGAGGCAATGTACTCAATTGTGTTGATTTCATGCATGTATTATACTGTTTTAAGGGGTATAAAGGGGCTCTCGCTGCCCCGGAGTCACCCCCGTGTGAATATGCACCAAAACCAAAGGGGGTTTTAGGGGGAATTTAATTTAAAGTATTGGATGTAATGGTTTGTTTTAACTAACAAATTTTTGGCCCCTTCGGGGTCTTGGGGATGGTGTAAAGATGGATGAAGAAAGTTGATGTATCCAACCAACCATAATGATAACGCATCAATAGGGTCTTTGCCATGTGCAGGTGGTGGTTGCGTTGATGGTGGCGGGACTAACTGAACTTGATCTTCATTTATAGGGTTCTTTGGTATAGTAATAATGATTGCATCAACATTGTGTTGACTTCAGGTGTAGGAGGAATGTCATGTGGAATTGACGGATTGGGAGATTCTATAGTCTGCATTAACATAATGGAAAGAAATTGGTTAGATTGATATCAAAATAGCATAGGAAAGGATAGAACTTTAATAGCAAAATAAAATTGAATCAAATAAAAGCTTTTGACACTGATATGCTCTACAATAATGTTTTATTCACAAAACTTTAGTAGCGAAATAAAATTGAATCAAATAAAAACTTTTGACATTGATATATGCTCTACAATAATCGTTTATTCACAAACCATTGCATGAACATCAACGTTACTTTGTAGTAACAATTGGTGAGGTTCGTAAAGAACCAGTGACACTTTCTCACGGGTTGTCTGGCTTTGGTTTAACATGTGAAGAGACTTAGCCAGTTTGGTGATGTGGAGTAGGTTTCCTGTAACGGTCAGTGAAGCGAGATCAAGGGCAGAGGTTTTGAAGCAAGCTTGCTCTGTTAGCGTTCCACGTGTTGTTACTTCAGCTACAACTATTTCTCTTTCACAATGAAACCATTGTTTATCAATCCATATGATTTTGGATGCTCCATCTCTAGCTTAAAGTTAATGCATGATTCACCTTGGTCTCCGTGGACGATAAAATCATATTCTATTCTATTCTATTCTTCTAGTTCGATTAAAGTTCCAAACCTACAATATAAATGCATTCTTGTGGCCAATGTTTGACGATGCATGACTCGAAAGGGCATGGAATAATCCTTTGTTGTGTGCATAAGAATCCGTTTGTTGATTGAAGCTAAAAAAAGGGCTGCTATGAACAATCCAATGGGCCGGGGAATATCCAAGAGTTGGAAGCAAGCAGAGGGCCTAAACTCTAAACTCTTTTTGAATCTAAAACAAATCTTAGAATAGATAAAGGGGAAGGAAACAAAGGCAAGTTTTGGAGCACTACATTGTAGAACCAGAAACCAATACCTTAAAAAAAACCATTATGCTAAGCGAAGAAACATTAAAAACAAATACCTTTGTAAGTGTGAACAAAAATCCACCTCGTGGTAGCAAAAATCCACTCAGACAACAAGAATCCAAGAGGGCAAGTACACATGCACATGCACTTGCACTTGCATTATCTGATACACATGCACATGCATGCACATGCATACACATGCACACATGCATCGCACATGCATACACATGCGCCGTGTTCATCGCAAACACATGCAGAGAAAGATAACAACCCTCGGTTTGTTCCAACCAACTTAAAATCAACGGCCCATAAAGGGTGCACTCTAGAAATACTATTTAGTACATCTCAACGAATATAACAATGAAATCATAAAAAATCATGTGAAAAAGCATTATAAAAATCTAAAAGTAACCCCCTGTTATTGTGCTAGATATAGCGGGCCGCTAATTCTCTACTAAAAGCGGTGTTCTTATAATATGAAGCCCTCTTTTAATGTCACTTTCACTCAAGTGGTCAGGGTTTAGTCGTTGAATTAAAATGGGGGGGGAGGGGGGGAATGTGGTTTAATGAATATTTATGCTCACAATTATCCGCAGATCAAAGTGGAGCTTTGTAGACTTCTCTTCTTAGCAAAGTCCTCAAGAGGCAATAATGTGGCATGGTTGCTCATTCGAGATTTCAATATGGTTGAAACGAAGGCAGACGAGGTGCAATAGGGGATCCAAGCGGTTCAGGATTTTAAGTGGGAGCAATGGGCACCTCTGCATGATTGTGTTTTTTGGAGATTAATGGAGATCGGACTTTCACATGGTACAATGGATGGACACGCCAATGGTAGACCTTATGCCCGAGCATTAATTGAGACTATTGTAATGGTGTAGCTGCTGATTTTCTTCAGTTGCAGACAACTAATTTGTTGGATAGTGTAGTATCAGATCATAATCCACACTGGTTCTCTATTAGACAACTTCTCTATTGAAGAGCTACAAAAACTTACTTCAATCTCAATACTAAACACTTGAAGGATAGTGATTACATTGGAGGTTGTAGGAATGCATGGTCTCATGAATTCTCTCGTATTGGTGGTATGGCTGGTGCTGCTGCTATTAGGGCTGTCAAGTCCTTTGCAAAGAAATGGAATCATGCGCAAGTGGTCCAGACTAGAGGCCAATTGTCTGGAGTTGTATCAAGAGTCACAAAGATATGCTCTTTTGCCACTTCTTGTGGCATTAGGGAGAAAGCAATCTTGACAGAGATTAAAGCCATTAAGACAACTCATGCGAATCAAGCCAGGATAAAGGCTAGACTGGAATGGTTTAGGTCTGGTGATCGATGCTCTCACTCTTTTTTTTTTTGGGCTGCTAAGAGAAGGCATATGATGGCCTCTATTAACTCTGTCATTTTGCCTAATGGTTCGGAGATGTCTGGGCCAGTCCAATTGAAGCAGTATCTCCACGACCATTTCTCCTCCTTTTTTGCGAGACAATAGTTTCCCTTTCAGGAGGATATGCAATCTGTAATCTTCTCGAAGGTACACTACATAGTGTCAGCAGAGCAACGTGTACACCTAGAATCAAACATCATCATCAATGACTTACATTCAACTGCTTCTCTCTTAGATAAAGGCAAGTGCCCTGGTCTAGATGGTCACCCAGCGGAATGTTTTCAGGAATATTGGGATTAATTGGATTGTGATCTTTACAATCTTTTTGTGAGTTTCGTAGATTCAAAAGCTTGGTTAAGATTCTAAATACTAGCTACATCTCTTATTCTTAAGTGTAAGAAGCCAAAAACAATATCCGACTGGCGCTCTATCACATTATTATCTTCTGTATATAAAATATTTGCTAAGGCCCTTGCAGACAAACTGCGTGTCTTGGCTGCTTTAATCTCTCCTACTGAATCTGGCTTCTTACCAAATAGGTGCACTTGAAACAACATTGTTGCTGCTATGAGGGTGTATATTGGGATAGATTGAAAGGTCAGCGCATAGTCTATCTTAAATTAGATTTTGCCAAAGCATATGATAGCGTGGATTTGGAATGTTTGAAAAAAAGCCTCTTGATGTTGGGTTTTAGTCAGCAGTTCACCAATGAAGTTATGAAGCTCCATATTTCTACATGGTCTCTCACGTGCCTTTTCGGGGAGAAACCAGCCGTGTGTTTTTTTGTTTGGGGGTCCATCAAGGTTGCCCATTAGCTCCTCTTTTGTTTACAATAGTAGCTGAGATCCTTTCACAGTTATTTGCTAAGACAGTGCAAGATGGGATAGTGCAGGGTCTGACTATGGAGGATGGTTCAGAGGAAATATAACTAGTATGCCGATGACACATTCCTCTTTCTTGTTGCTGATGCAGACAATCTTCATAATGAAAAGCTTCTTCTTGATACTTTTTCCTTAGTATTTGGATATCTGGTTGTGGCTGAAGTGCTCTGCCTTATGGACGCTTGATGGTGTTGTACCACCTTATGTTCTTGATTTTCCTTCGAAGGTGCTTCCCCATGGGAAGGCCACTAAGCTTCTGGGTATTTCTGTGAGCATTCATATTTCTACTTCAGATGCTTGGAATATTATTGTAAAAGGTTTGCGAAAGCATTTGTTTAAGTGCTAAGCTCTCTCTACCAGCGCGGATGATTATTGTAAGCATGTTTTATATAACTCCCATGTTTATAGACCTCTGCACTTCTAGCTTCTCAGGCAAAATTTCAGGTAATAAATCACCATTGTCTGTAACTTTATCTGGGTGGGGATAATTGCATGCTCCAAATGCCCTATGCCAAAATTTGCTGATGGCTTAGATATGATAGACTTTCATTTGCAAAGTAAGCTTATGATTTATAAGTTCATCTAAAGGATTCTTAAGGATATGGCTGATTCACCTGGATTGTGATTGGTGAAGCAATCGCCTGCACATTATGTTCCTTTTAGGAAAACTTCATTAAACCCTCTTCTTCGTTGGGGTCTCTTTTACCAACTATACCCTTTCCTAATGCCTCCCCTATATTTGGAGTCTTGTGAGATAGTCTGGACCTTATTTTCATTATCAATCTGTTGCATGTCATCAGCTGAGTGCTCCTTGTTGGTGTATACCTATGGAAAATAATCTTCCACTTTGTGCTTCAAGAATCTTCACAATTGCGACATGGTATAAGTCAAGCCATTTAGTGATCTAGGAGGTCTTTCAAACCAAATTCTTGTTGTCTCGATGGGGACGGATCTATTTGGCAAAAGGTTACTAGTAATCCGCCATTTATTGCTTGAGCCAAATAAAAAGCCAAATATGATAACATACAACCTGTCAACTTTCTTTGTAGAGCTTCACCAATGAACTTCTTTTTTGTCTTTGGTTCGTCATAAATAATAGAATGGACGCTGATTTCCTAATGCACCCTAAAAAAAACCCAAGATATTTGCTCCTATTTAATAAAGTTAAGAAAGATGTCATATAACAAAATAGCTACACATAACTTTCTAAAGACTAGAGCAACCAACGTGTATTGAGGAAAGGTGCATGGCTGTAACTGAAATACTTACAAATCTTGCTAAAGTCTTTGCAATTCACGTAAATCAATACAAATAAAGGTACTATTTAATTTTCATTAAACCATGTCCTTCAAAATTAGTGATGACTTTAATCACGGACAATGGCCAAATTGAGAACAATGCTTCAATGTAAATTAGAAACCCAATTATATGCTTTCGACTAAAAGGAATTACAAAGCTAAAAGGAGGACAAAATCTCTAGATCTATGGATAGTTGCTTGAGAGAACAAATAAATTGAATATCTCAGAAAGCAATATATCTCTGAAATTGAATACCTCTGACTTATGGAATAAGAGCATACAAAGAACGATGGATTAAGTAACCTGCATCAAGAGATGCAGGAAACTTTTGGCATTGTAAGAACCTTACTGAGTTATGGATAAATCAGACTGTAAAAACCGTTTGATAATCTATAGCTTTGCTACGATGGCTAAATCCAAATTTATCAAAGCCAACAAATCCAACCTTAATTATCGCTGGGAAAGACAAGATCCTTAAGGGTGAGATAGCTGATGTCTAATTAATCGTATTTGGCATTCTGGTCAATCTCTATGCCCGTGCTCCAACCACATGCATAAGCGAGCGGATATATTGCACCAAGAACAAAAAAAAAAAAAAAAAACGCTACAGATCTTGAGGATAATAGACATTCAGGACCAAACACAAAAAAAACCCAAATTGTAACATCAGGCTGTAGGTAATAACTTCATGTCATCAAATCAAAAGCTTTTGATCATCAGTCTATCTCGTGATGGAAGAAAGAATAGAATAGAATAGAATAGAATTATTTTTATCGTCCACGGAGACCAATCGGCCTATGGGACCCAATACAAAAAGCCTTGGCGATCACATTCTTTGAAGAAGATGCAACAAAATGTGGCAAGGAGCGACTGAAAGCAAAATGATGTCAAGCTATTTATTGCTGTGTTGCAGATATCTTGCAGCTGAGATGAATAAAGCTCTTTCAAAAACTACAATCAAAGGATGCATATGCAAGCATTAACATGGAGAAAGGTAAAAAGATCAAGCGGGGGTTTCTTTGGATCATGCAACTTATGGAAATGGTCTGCATAATAAATCTTGAAATGTGATTCTAATTTTGAAACCTAACGCAAAAATACAAATAGTTACGTAGCGGTGTATTTTTCGTACTAATAGAGTACCGACCACATATTCTTACCGTATGCATGTTGCATCCGCCATCAATAACTGCCTTCAATAATTGTGCAACTTACAATAGCGGCCCTGCTTTGGAGGATCTTATCCTGAACCTTGTGCCTATGCCTGATTGAGAAAATGCAGATGAAAACTAATTACTACATTCAAATTCGGAACTGCCTTGGTTGCAAATCGATACCAGAGATAGCAAATAACCGGCAAACCTTACCCAAAAAAAAAAAATGGAGTGGTTGTTGCTTATTCACGACTACGCTACGAAAAGACTACGTAAAAAACTCTGTAAGAAACTATCAACTTAAGAGCTCTACACCTCTGAAGTAAAGAACAGTTAGGCTAATACCTGAAGCGCGCTTGCTATCGTGAAGCCACAATACATGAAGCCTAGGGTTTGCTAATACCTAAAACCACATTATATAATTATGACCATCAACAACAACTATGTACCTTGACTTAGGGATTTAGTTTCAACTGCTCATACCTTACTGGAGCTCAAACTAATGTAAGAGTTCCTTGCCCAGCTCGCCAAATATAAAATAAGAAGAAATGGAATAACGTATAAGCAAATTTTGAGATCCACTGGAGACCAAAGATTGGGTCGTTTGTGAACCTGTTTCTTATGTATCCTCGGTTTTGCCTGAAGAAAAGAGCACATGTTAAGAGAAGGCAAAGAAATTTACGACAAGAATCCACCCTAAAAGAAACAAATCGTCTACCTCATGTTGAATCTGAAGCTCCAACCTGCTATCCAGCCGATTAGGAGCCTTCTTCAGATAGAATGGAGGAGAGTGAGAGAATACGTCTCAGGGCAATGTTGACGGTATACCAAAGCATGAGAGCAAGGTGAAGAGTTCGGATCGTCCATCTTTGTCGGCCGCCATAGCCATGGAAAGATGCAACAAAGAAAATTCAAAATGTGAGAAAAACCATCGACCAAAATACTCCCATAAGGAGGCAGCATTGGCGTAACATGCGGCGTTCTCCGACACAAAAACCAATGCCATCACTTTTTAATAGATAAGATGTACAAAATTAACACCATTAAGTACATTCCCTCAAATCTTATAGTATTTTATAAACATCAATATCACAGGTGTATAAAAATTTGTCTGCAGGCATACCCCATAAGCGAGGATCGCTATGTATGGTCGGATCAAGGAATAAAGGGCAAATATGCCCATCAGGTAGCTCTTGATGCGGGAGTAGCCAGGTGTGAATATGCACCCAAACCAAAGGGGTTTTTAGGGGAATATGCACCAGTGTGAGGTGCATGGACACAATGCTTTGGATTATGGATTAATATAGAGCAGACACCTAGGCTTGAACTTCGAGGCCTCTATGGTGAAGTGCTCGGGGAGCTAGCCAACTAGTCCATTATAGTTTTTTAAAGTTTTAGGGTATTTGTATTTGAAGAGACTTGCCCCCCTCTAGTTCTCAGTTGTAGAATGTGTGCCACCATTAAAGATACATGGACCACCATGCACCATAAGAGTTTGGATTGTGGATCACCAATAGTCTGGGCACCTGGCTAGAACTCAAGACCTCCACGAGGCGAGGTCAAAAAATATTTGTGAAATGATATTTTATATATTTGTATAATGTTACATGCGGCATGCACCTGCATACACAAGTATGGTAAATACCACTCTGATTGCCCATATATTCTATATAATATGATCGTCATATGGCATAGTTTCTAGAACAAGTATTTAATTAAATTCAATTTTTTTTTTTTAACTAAAAGCGTTTACGATACTCATTGAATGGGTTCTTTAATTCTACCCAACGAAAGAAATCAAGAAATCAGCTTCAACATTTTGATTTTCATTGTCAAGAGATTTTTGTTTTTCTTCGTATCTTGATTAATCCTAGATCTTTATCATTGTCGTAGATGATATGCCTAAGATGTGAAGTAAACACTCCTATTTTTAGGAAAAATTATACCTTGAATTCTAATTCAATCTCAAATTGAGGTCATTGAATGCGAGGGTTGAGCGATTCTAAGACATCTTCATTATTTTTATGTGTCAATTTGGACAATCTTCATTCACATTCGACAATCGGCTATCTCAACAACAAGGCGTGAAGTTCTTTAATGATTGGTAGCGAAGTTTAGGGGGAAAGGAAGAAGAGGCCCCCATAAAATTGGTAGGTGCCAAATAGCGTTAAAATCATAGCACCATAGCCATCGTAGTGAGCTCAAAATCACTCTAACCATTTTATAGAAGGGTAGCCCATGCTTCTCTTCCCCTACAATATAAGTTGGGAATCAATGTCTTACCCTTAGGTTCTTGAAGCTAATCTTGAATGAAGTTGCGGTAAAATCTCTAGCGACATACTTGCTCTTAGATGAAGCATCTGCTTCTCTTGCTACAATATAAGAACAAGCTTTGCGATAAGATGCGGCAAGAAGCTACGCTCAAAAATCTACGCAAGTTTTCTAGATAAGATCCTACGCTCAAAAAATCTACGAGAAACGAAGCTCCATAGGAAGATCAGAAAGCTTTCTTGCGGCTCACGTAAAAAGACTTCGGCAAAGTTTTGCGATTGTCTACCCTAACCGACTATTTACCTGGGTGGAATGGATGTCCTGATTCCATTCCGCATTATTGGCACATGCCACGTGGCCGCACAGAAATAAGTGCCAACATAAAGTTGGGTTAGGTGCAATTCAGGCCTCTCGCCCAACCACGCTCCGCCACATGGGAAGACTTCTTTTCAGGAATGCTAGTAATATTTTGAACCAAATTCGGATACCTATTTACGATGGCATTCTCCAGTTTCTGCTGTTTTACGGAATGATTTCTGCAGTTTTACTCCGCTTTCTATTGTTTTACCGAAGGCTTTTGAAGATTTTACCTCAAATTTTTGCCTGGATCGCACTTAACCCAACTTTACTTTTCAAGTAATTTCATTCTAGTTTCAATTTTGATGTGTCAGGCATGCCTCCGCGCTAACGTGCATCGGCAAGCCTTCCACAATAGAATTGAAACTAGAATGAAATTCTTTATCTGAAGAAAATCGATGACACAACTTCTATATTGTATCATAATGTGCTTGGCATGCGATTAGCAAATAATGGCATTATATGATCTGGTTGGTGTCAAAAGGTTCCACGTACCTATTTTTTGACCGAGGTTAATTTTAGCTTTTGTTGTGATGTCCATTCCTTTGTGGGTGAGCAGAAAATATATCATGCGAAAAGGTTGATTGGAATGAACTTTGTCGTACTCGTTTTAAAGTCAAGAGAGAGAAAAATATCAATGAGAAAGACAAGTTCTAATGCGAAATGATTTCTTGTTGTAAAAAATCCCGTGAACTTGCATGTTTTTGTTTATGTAGAACTTGTGTCCTATCTTATGGGCTAATAGACGTTTGGAAGATTGGAATGTCCTAGTCATTTTCATGTTCAAAATTATACTAGCAATCTACGACCCATTTGAGTCTAATATATTATATGATAGAAGATTGGCGTTTCCTAGTCATTTTGGGTTTATGATACTCACCCATTTTGGGTTTATGACCCACCCATTTTGGATTTAGTATGCAACATGGCTTTGTTGTGTTTCATTTAATGAAAAACACTATGAAAAACGTGTAAGGTTAATTGGTTTGAAAAACACTATGGAAAACGTGTAAGGCTAATTGATTAAGTCAAAAGATGCCATATAAAAAGCCTTATCTTTTAGAAGTAATATATGATGGAAAGACCCTTCCTACATAGCCAAAAACCTGATGGTTAATAAAATAAACCATTTAACCATGTTGCTTTGACGACCTCAAAATTAAAACGAAAATGGATGCCACATGGCAACATGCCATTGGCTGCTCCTTTTCTACAATGTCGTGTGTAGCTATCTGACACAAAGGTTTGTGTCAAAGCTTTTAAGAAGGTACTACTTGGTACTTTGTTTTTAAATAAAGAACGTGCAAGTAGAAAAGGTTTGTGTCAAGTTTTAAGAAGGTCCTACTTGGTACTTTGTTTTATATAAAGAACGTGCAAGTAGGTAAGGAAAATAATATAAAAATCATTAGTGATTTAAGGAAATGGAATTGAATTGAATTTTATGTGTGAGTATTTAATGAGGTCCTATCTCGTGGAAACATAACTGTGGAGATTGAGCGACTAATTATCAAGCAATGGCTTGGTTACTGAATTTCATGAATCTGTGGAAGGCTTTCATCAAGTCTAGCAATCTGATCGACTCAGATTTGTATGATGCCTACTCTAAGATGACGCTTCTCCACAAGCTCTACTTCATTGTAAGAATGGATATACCCATTATAATTCTTACCATGTTTCTAGTAGATTTTATAGAAACAAACTCAGGTCTCGCAAAAGAATTTCGGTTCGGCCTCATTTTTAGTTGTGTGCCAAGGATCTTTGCTTGCACTCTGCAGACTGTAACCTGGGATATTTAGAATTAACTTAAGAAGTGTCGAATTTTTAAAAAGTTCACTTGTATCTTATATTTTTAAGTTTCTAGAATGGAAGGGATGACAGAGTTTCTTTGTGCAGATCGTCCATCAAATTGATAGGCACTACCCATGGCACAAGCTGCCTGTGTTCTTGGGGCTGGTGTATCTAGCACTCAGACGAACTTTGCATCAAAACTACAATCTGGTGAACGTGGGAGCAAATTCGCCGACTCTGAGAGGAAATCCAGAGAGCGTTCCTTACAGAACTGCAAATGGCGAATTCAACGACCCATTCAATCCAGTTTCAGGAGAGCAGGGCTCCTTTTTTGGGCGAAATATGCAGCCATCATCTTCTTCTGATGACCAGGTAAAATAAACCTTCTGATTGCAATCGTACTAATGCTATTATTGTTTTAGTAGAAAACCCACTCTATTAAGACGCTTGATATACATTTTTGCCTTATTATGGATTATGGATAGGAAAAGGACGTGATAGCTAGTTACTATACCAGCTTTGTAGGCTTGAACATGGAAATTTATCTTTCTAAGGGTGTTACTAGTTCCTTTCAAATGCATTATAATAAAAAGTTGTGTAAATATTTCAGGTTGACCTCTTTGGAAATAAATAGTAGCCGCACCTACAACAAATTTTTTTGTTTGTTCAATGCATTCACATTACTTGTAATTGTATTTGAAGGCAAAATTCATGACATAAACTTTAAATAAGGATTAATTATCTTTGCTTTTTGTAGACCAGTTGGGTCATTTACTTCATTTTGGTGCAAAATTATAGATACTAAATCCTCATCCAAGCATAGTAGCCACAAAACTTCTTGCACGGAGAAAGCTTATTGATAATGGTGACCAATTTAATGTGTTGGCTGCCTCTTGGATCAATTTATGATCCATGATTGGGTTGACCATCTCGAAAGGTACCAACCAGGTAAAATACATCTTTACAAAATTGCCATTTTCAATTCATTAATAAATGTTGAAATCTTCTACAACTTGAAAATACAGTTTATTGCCATTGGTCGTCTAAAGTTTGCCATGGATAATGTTTGCCATCATTGTTTATGCAGGTTGATATAATTGCTCCAAAAGAGGTAGCTAGTGAGTGTCCCTTAAAAAAATTTAGCTTCTACAATACAAAAGAAGTTCCCACTGGATTCTACGATATTAAATCTGGACATATCAACATGAGGACTGCATGGTGGTATGTTATCATTTTCCTCATGTCTTAGCCTATGAAGCTTTAATCTTCTATTTGTTTTGCTTCTTATATAAAATAAAACATTGTATATAACTACAGGGATGGAAGTGTTTTATATGGAAATAATGAAGAAAAGCTTAAACAAGTAAGGACATTTAAAGGTGGTAAGGTTAAGCTCTCTAATGACGGCCTTCTACAACATGATAAAGATGGGATTGCCATTTCTGGAGATGTACGGAACTCTTGGGCAGGGGTCTCAACTTTACAAGCTCTCTTTATGATGGAGCACAATGCAATATGTGACATGTTGAAGGTAAAAATTCAAAAGAATAGTCGTGAGTTTTGTAGATCTTTTGCCCCCATATATGATCATCATGTTCAATCCCCTCGTCTTGGTCCCCTCATATACTTGTCTTGTTAACTGCTAATAACTAATAAAAAAATATGTCATCAAAACTTTCAGCAACATCATCCAAATTTTAGTGATGAAGAATTGTATCGCCATGCAAGATTGGTTACATCAGCGGTGATAGCAAAAATTCACACTATTGATTAGACGATGGAATTACTCAAAATGGATACATTATATCTTTGGTATGCGAGCAAACTGGGTGAGTTTACGCCACGAAACTTCATTAGATCGATATTGTTATGTTGCTAATATGTTTTATGTCTAGATGCGGCATCTGGGCAAGAAAATCAAAGATGCGATTGGTCATCGAAACTCAATTTTGAGTGGATTTGTTGGCATGCCAAAGCCAAATAATCATGGAGTGCCATATTCACTTACAGATGAATTTGTATCAGTTTACCGAATGCACGCACTACTTCCAGATAACATCATTATCAGGGATATTAGCAAGATGCCTACAAAGGATAAAACTCCAAATGTGTTAAAAAACGTAAGATAGTCTCGTTTATCACTAGTATTTACAAGCTCTATATTTATGTTTTTCTTTCCTTTTTAGGTTATCTATAACTGAGATGATAGGAATAAGTGGAGAAGTAACATTGTCAAAAGTTGGAATAGAATCTGGCGATAACATCGATGGGACACCAATCAAGTGGTGCGCTTACCCTTGGAATTCTCCTGTATGGCTAAGAGACTTGGTTCCTCAAGATGCTAATGGAAAAGAGCGTGTCAATCATATCGATATGCCTGCACTTGAAAGTATGATCTTAACATTCCAAAAGCATGTTAAAATCTCGTAAGCTTTATTTTTATTCTAATTACGAATTTTCTTTGTTTAGTTTATCGTGATAGAGAGCGCCATGTTGCTAGATATAATGAGTTCCGACGTAACATGCTCATGATACCAATTCGAACTTGGGAAGACCTCACAGATGATAAAGAAGCCATTCGGATACTTAAGGAGGTCTATGATAATGATATTGAAAAAATGGATTTGCTAGTGGGGCTTATGGCAGAAAAGAAGATTAAAGGATATGCTATTAGTGAGACGGCTTTCATATTTTTCCTTCTTATGGCATCAAAGGTAAGCATAAAATGATGTCCTTGATGTTTGTAATTATCTAAGCGTACTAATTGAGAATTTCTTACATGCAGGGCGTTTAAGCCGTCGCTTCTTCGCTGCAGATTCAAGGAGGTATACACAAAGGAGGGTTTGGCATGGAGTAAACAACTGAGAGCCTAAAGGGATGTCCTCAACGTCCTTCAAGGACATAGTGGATAAATGGCTAAATGCATCTGGTGCATTTTCTGTATGGATGCACAACCTACATCTAAAAATCACATTCCATTGTATTTACGAGTTCCTAGTTAATTTGCATCAAAACTTTAAGTTGTAGGCATTCT
This sequence comes from Isoetes taiwanensis, assembly GCA_021234155.1. NCBI lineage: Eukaryota > Viridiplantae > Streptophyta > Lycopodiopsida > Isoetales > Isoetaceae > Isoetes > Isoetes taiwanensis. Next base: position 3,548,317 of record JAJEKV010000077.1, on the reverse strand, counting down.
ATATATGCAAATAAAACATTCAAAGGTCATAGTAAATATGATTAAGATTATTTTGTTTTATTGAAATATATTCCTATGTCTTGTAAAATTGAGTAGAACTGATTACAATGTGATATCACTCCATCCACATATTCCATATCAAGTATATGGAGGTAATCATATAGTAGAATAGAATAGAATAGAATATGTAGCGTAATAATAAGGAGGTTTTCTTTGTGTTTTTCTGAGCTTTTCTAAGGTTTTCCTATGATTTCATGATATGTATTCAAATGGATGTACTAATGCATTCATCTAAATTACTTTTCATTTGATCCATTGATTTTAGCCTTTTTTCCAATGGTCAGCAACCGTGAACCTCACAAAAAGCGGCTTTTTTGTGGTGTGGTGCATAATGGGCAACAATCAATGGCTCACAACAAAAACCCTCTTTTTGTTGTGTGTGGTACGTAATGGGCACGTGAAGGAAACTGAAGGGGCGCATGTGGACGGTTTCCTTAGGCAACACATTTCTTATCATAACTTTTGATCGAGAGCTGTTGAGATGATTTTTATTGCGTTGGAAAGCTCTCTATAGATCTTTTGATAGTGATGATATGGATATGTTTGGTTAAGTTATCTATATACTAAAACAGCAATTTTTCGGTATTTAGGGTTTGGTAGGCTTTCATCTTACCGGTGATTAATCTGAGGATTCTTGTATTGGATATTGTTTATGGCTCGTTCGAATGAAACTTGCAAAAATTACCATGCATTTTTGATTTTTGAAAGGCTTCTAGATCCTTGTGCTAACAAGCGGAAAAGTTTCCCACTTTGGTTTCTGCCCTGAAAGAATCATGGAGGCCAAAGGAGAACAGCTGTTAAATTCGGTTGAAAAATGTTTGTCTATGGGTTGTTGCATGAAGCTTTATGACACTGAAATAATGGGATCAATAG